>SMDT01000958.1:0-122930 GCA_005392925.1 Aquilaria sinensis
AACCCAAATATTATTATTTCTTCTTGAATCTACATATATATCCTTGACTTGACATACAAGAGAATAGTAAAATAGAACTCACCAAACTTATAAAATAGAACTCACTAAACTTACTCATTTGAAGAAGAAAATCCTAAACTTCGTTTTGATCTTTAATCCTTACTTTTTCTCCTTTTTGAAAAAAACCATAGTGCCGCAAAAGTGAAGAAACTAAACCCTTTTTTTTTTTTATCACAGTGGTGTGTGTGTGTATATATATAGCTTAAACCAATCCTATTGTATCAAAAACTCTCTCCTTTATTTTTCCTTTTATTTTTCCACATTCTCCACCCCTTCTTTCTTCCGGTTTTATGCATTTTTTTCTTATTTCTCTATTTTTTTTTCCATTTTCTTTTTTTTTCCGTTTCTTTTTCTTTTATTCTATTCTCTATTTATATACATACATAGCCGACTTCACTCTTATCCCCCAAGCAAAATCCGCATTTGTTTTTTTTTATTTTCTTTCTTCCATCTTTAATAACTGGCCCAATTTTCCTTCTCCCCTTTTTTTTTTTAACTTGGTCATTATACAATTAACCTAAACAAAAAAAAAACTCAATAAAATTTTGGGTTATTATAATAATAGAATGCATACTACTTTACTTTAGCAACAAGAACTTACCTTAGAGAAAGCATTCACTTAACAGAACCCATTTACATCTTATTAATATTTTAAATACACAGCAAACATGTCAAGAAAAGATGCTGAAGGTCACAAGGACAGAGAGCATGCATATACCTTTGTCCCATCCTTGGACCAGTGTGTTCCATAGCCTTCAGCTATCTATATCTTAAAAACAATCCCATGTAGTTTTAACAATGTGCATATTTAACCAGCATCAATTATCTATCAAACAATTAATAACATCCAATGCGAGCCCATTTTTATTCGAAGCTGGAATGAGAGAGAGAGGGGGGGAACTTAATTGTATGATCTCTCAACACACGTAGAAGAAAATTATGAATCTATGCAGATTCTGAGTAAGATAAACTGTTCTACATATCAAACACTCGTAATTTTTATCCAAGATTAATAGGAAAAGTAAAACATAAGCATATAACAACAGAGCAAATTATTAGTTTATTTACACAGAGCTTGCATCAAGCAGAAAATCTAATTAACGTATAAAATGCATTTACAATGGGAACCGTACTAGGTAATTAATGAGTTTTGGATAGTAAACAATCAAAGACCAACCTGTGGATGAGCATAACGCATTAATCGATTGAAGATGTTAGCACCGCCCCAAACGGCAGTCCCCTACCTGTGAAATGTTGCTGAGTATGTCCCTAGATGAGACCACTACTAAAACTATCGGTCCAATACTATGAAAAACATGCCCAAGATTAATTCTTCCAGCACTTCAATCATGCCATGTCAAGTGAACTACAAAATAAACAAGAACCTCTGACTACTCACATTATGCTTGTACACAAGCTCATTGTTGGACTGCCTTGCATCATTCTAGAGAACTTCAGTGTCTGTGCCAACTCGAATCACAAACTAATCATCTGTCTTTTCATCCATATGCTACTTTTGAAGATTATCCTATATTATCATTTTAAAGACATGCCCTCATGAGTACTGATGCTCGGTGGGCCAACCCGGCTCGGAATCGAACTAGATCAGCCTGGCCTAGTCCTGGGTTTAGAGGGCCCGAGCATGACCCGGGTTGAGGCGTCTCGAGTCCGTGCCGAGCCTTACCCAGTCCTGGGCCGAGCTGGGCCTAGGCCCGCAATTTTTAATTTTTAATTTTTATTTTATTTTATATTTTTAAATTTTGATTTTAAAACAAAATTTTTTAAAACTACATGTTTTGAGAGTAAAACAACACCACCGGTGTGAAATTTTATTAATTTTAAAGCCAAACGGCACTTACATAATATGGAACGGGCTTTACATAAGTCAATAGCAAAATGTTCCATAAAAGTAAATGTAAAATAAAAGTTACGATCTATGCTAAACAGCAAAATCAGATCAAATACAAAGTAGGAAAATGATGAGCAAGTTGTGGATTTAAACATCTATCTCATCGGGATTTTCCTCGTCGGAACTCTTGTGGTCTTGTAATCTTAAAGCTGCAGGACCCCAATCATGGTTGCATGTACAGACTTCAACTACATCTGGTGATAACCTTGCGCGTTTATCTGAAATTACACGTTTCCCAGCATTGAAAGCGGACTCAGATGCAACGGTTGAGACGGGACCAACTAGAACTTCTTTGGCAATTATGGAGAGTATTAGAAATTTGTTGCTTCTTGCTTTCCACCATTCTAGAATGTCGGTTTTAGTATTCTCCCAAACCAAGTTAAGGTATGCGTTCACTTCATTAAGACCGGATGCTGCAGCACGGGGCCGTTGGAGGAGTTGTTCCACCAGATTGAATGATGATGAGCCCGACAATGATGAACACCCGATGGTAGAGGAAGTAATGTTCGCAACCTTATCCTTATGCCGATCGGCATAAATCTTAAATAGCTCCTGCAAGTGCTCCTTAATAGTGGCAGTTATAGCATGAGCAGAAATATGTGTCATTTCTAAGAAACTATAATAACCATCAAGTAACTGCTGTGTACCCGTGATTTTGACGGTCGGGTCTAGTGCAGATGCAAGTAAATAGATCGGGGGTATAGCACTGAAATATAAAATCCATTTGTCTTTCATGGCATTAATTGTGTGTTTTAAGAACTCGTCATCCTTGTATTGGTTAAAAACCCATGCAATGTTGGCCAAATGCATTAAAACTTTGTGCGATGTAAGATAGTATACACCGGAGCAAAAAACTGTGGCCTCATACAAATATCGTAGCACAGCAGCCACTTTTGATAGTTTATCCCACATCTCTTGTTTCAAAATCATTTTCTTTTCTTTGACATTTATAAAACATGTCATGTGTGCAGCAAATGGCATCGCATCCATCAACATCTTGTAAGTCGAGTTCCATCGGGTAGAGCAATTAAGTTTAAAACGTTTCCAGCTAAAATCGAGGCCATTTTCAAGACAATATTGCTTAAACTCTTTGAAAACTTTGGTCCTTGACTTCAAATAATGGATTGCCCACCGGATTGGAGTAATTTCAGTACTTAAAACTTGAGGACCTTTTTAGACAGCTAAGTTTAAAATATGACATACACATCTAATATGAAAAAATGCGGCATTACGAACAAGTTTTAGTGATTCCTTCAATATCTCAGCCCCGACATCGTTGTTTGATGCATTATCAAATGTTATACTAAAAACCTTGTCATGACAAAAAAATTCTTTAAAACTTTCTGAAATAACTTGGAATATGTTCCAACCAGTATGATCGACGTCCATCCACTTAAATGCAATGATACGCTTTTGAACGACCCAACTATTATCAATCTAATATGCAGTTATACAATAATAATCTTGTCCTAGTGGTGAATTCCACATGTCACTAGTGAATGAGTATAGATTGATCAAAAGCAAAGAAATATGCTTGTAAGTTTGATTTACCGGCTTCATAAATTTTAAATGCTTCCCTCCTAGTAGTGCTCATAGATGTTCTTTTAAAAGCAAGGTTTAATTGTGATTTAATCCATTTTTCCATGTGCCTATCTTTCGATTGTGTAAATGGTTTTTCAGTTAACATCATTCATTCTACCATGCCTTCTCTACAATCTTTTTGATTAAATCTAAAAATACCTGATCTGCCGGCATTACTCGCAAGCTGTGTTTGACCCCCAGTATTAGTAGCTACATCTGGACATAAATTTGGATGCTTATGTTCCATGTGCCATTTGAGTGTTCCTGTGCCAGAGTTCTTTTTGTACGCGAGCTTTATCTTACAATGTTTGTAATTTGTGAACCTCGCATCGTTTCCATGAGCATCCTTATCAAAAACTTGGTCAAAATGCTCCCAAACCCATGCGGTGAGCCTCAACGTCTTGCCTTGTGGTTGAAGTTCGGGTTGATGGATTGTTGGGGGTCTGTTATAAACTATCTCCTCCACCAACATTCTCTGATGCCGTTGGCTCCACCTCCTCAATATCATCATCATAAAGTTGATCATCGAGCCCCAAGTCGTATTGACTCATATCGAATTGCTCGTCATCATCAGTTTGTTGGATTTGAGCCCTACGGGTCGCCGGTCAGGAAAGACCACGAAAAAAAGACCTCAAACCGGTGCGGGATGAAGAGCTTGCGCCTTTCCCTTTCCTTTTGATGCCATTTGTGTGAGAATAAATTGAGAAGGTCACGAGTTTTGAAAGTAATTAAGGAATGACTAAGAAAAAATGAAGAAAATAAGATTGAGAGCTTCAAAAAAATGAGAGAATGTATTAGTAGAGAAGGAAAGATTGCTAAGATTGGTGTGAAGAAATGGTGGAAATGGCCTCCCTATTTATAGGGGAAGACCTTTTTTTTTTTTTGACTAAAAAGCCCTTAGAATATAGTTGTTGGGGGGGCAAAAAAGTAATTCTGGGGTCAAAAAAAGTAGTAATTTTTCCTTTTTTTTTTGAATCTAGAGCCGTTGGGATCGTTTGGCCGACTGGTGGGACCAGCCATGCCGGGTCGGGCCCTGGTCGGTCCCATGCCGGTCTCCGTGCCGGGCCTCATCGTGCCGAGCCCACTTCACGCCCTCTCATACTTCAGGCCCATAACCGCCCCTCCCTTTGCTATTTTTAACATGGGCCAGTGTCGAGCCGGGTTTGACCGGCCCTGGGCTGGGTTTGACCCGTGCCAGTCCTGAGCTAGGCCGATCCCAACCCACCCCTTTGAACACCTATGCTCATGAGTATGATTAACAGCCACGACATATACTAGACAAGAAAACTTACCGTCCTTCCCCTTGTCTTCCTATGATAAAAACAAAAAACAGACACACTAACCAAGATGTTATTCTACTTTAAAAGCTCAAACTAATATCTAAATTCAAGATTAATTTGATATAGATTTTTCTAAGTAGTAGTGTTCATGGAAGCACCGATGAACTTTCCTTGCCATCAAAACCCAACCTGCTCATCTCCCTCTAAACTATCCATTAGATTTCTAAAATGATCAAGAGAAGTAGCTTTTCTTGCCTTCATAATAGTAATCTACTACCTAAAATCAGGCTTCATTAACCAGTTCAAGTCAGCAAGATAAGCATTTCGGAAAACTAGCCTCCGTTCAAGCGAAAACTCAAAATCTTGCTATCCATTTCTAAAACAAAAGTTCATAAGGTAAATAGCATACAGAAACTCCTTAGATGATCAGCAAAATAACATTTGAAATTGAAGTGAAACTCAGATGAAGTCGAGCTCAGATAAAGCCAATTAAAATGAAATCATATCCAAATTAAACAAGGAGAGAGAAATCAAGGAAGAAACAAGATTTTAGATTACGATTTTACCCATGAATCTCTCTGCTTGAGCTTTAAAATGGTCTCCTTAGAGCAGGTTGAGATTGGCCATGAAAGGTGGAGTGAGGGTGACGAGAAACAAAAAAGCCTCCTCGGTCATGATATCGCCCATGAACTGCCTTACTGGAGCTTGAAAAATGACTCTTTAAAGCAGGTAAAGATCATTGGCCATGGAAGGTGGAGTATTGGAGTGAGGGCGAAAAGGACGTGATGTCTTCGTTGGCCTTTGAGTTTCCATTGAGATCTTTTTGATTTTGAGAGAAATGAAAAATTAAGATAGAGTTAAGATACACCTCATCATGCCACATTAGCATTCCAGATCAAGCGGGGAAGTAGCCGTGGTCAAAATGCGATGGCCATAGCATTCTCGGAAATTTAATTAGTAGGAATAGACTTTTTTAAGACTTAATTAGATAGAAATTTAAAAAATTATTAAAAAAAGAGAAGTAAAAAATTAGTTTATGGTGGTCATTTTGCAAGGGGCAGTAGTTTTTAAATAAAAGTAACATAGAAATTTTAATTAAATTATGCAGAAATGTGTGATTTAGTGACTTTTATGTACATAAATTTAATATAAATAATCTAATTTAACAAGACGTTTTCATGACGCTTTTATATATTTATATTTTATAAATAGAAGCTTTTTCTCCCACTCTGGATCGCCTATGCAAACACCATTATACACAAGCTTCTGAGAGATAATTCTTGCCTTTGTTTCCCATTCGGAGATCTTGAGGCCTCCACAGGCTGTTTGGCACGAGGAGAATAATGTTGCCGAATATGTTTGCTTGAATAATTGAAGTTAAGGAATTGAGAATGGCTACGACGTACAATGATTCAGTTTTGAGACTTGAAAGAAACAACGCAAAAGCTACAAATTGGCCGGCTGGAAGAGAATGAAGCGACAAAACACTTTGTTGACTTCACACGAAGCAAGAAAGCAGGTTAGCTCCATCAACAAAAACAGATTGGTGTTTAGGGAGCCTGCTCGTTACTTCTTAACCGCAAAGTGCCAAAGAAGAAGAGAGCCAACAGCTGTGGCGGCTGCCGAAAGTTTGACCAGTAATTTGGGACCATTATTCAATAAGGTCAAAGAATAATTTTCATATAATGGTGATACCTATTAAAAGCTAAAATAACAATAATAATTCACCAAGGAAAATTACCAAAATCCTTTTGTACTTTTATCCTTACCATCTGGAATACTCATACGTATATTCTAAAGAGTTAAATTCATGGTTCACCGCCGAACGAAAAGGGGAAAAATCTAAGATAAAAATGGGAAACAGGAGGACCGGCATAGGCTTCAAGTTCATCACGAGTAAACAGGAAGAAGAAATGGATAAATCTTCATCAGCCCTCACATTGAAGAAAGGGTAAAGAAGAGCAGAATCGCCAACAAAGAAGAAAACAGCGAGATTCAAGAAAACCCAGAAAGAAAAGAAGTTTGATTACAAGTTACCAACAAATCAACCCAAATGATTACTGACTAACAAAGGGAAAACCAGGGCAAATCGACACAGAAACTGATACAGAAAGGAAAATCCATAAAAGTTTTGACCGGCTTTGAAATCACTCATTTGTTTCCCCTGCTCATTATTAACCGAAGCCAATCCCCGTATAAATTCAGACTGACAATCAAGCAGTCACCAAACTTGTACAAAATCCATAGCTAGAAAAGAATATTGGAAATCAAGCCTACAGAAAGGTTTTACAGGGGTTCCATGGCTGGTCTCCAATATTACTTCTTCCTAACTGACTTCTTCTACCCTCGTCTGCCGATGATCAATACAGGCACGGGGCACCGACGCTGTCAAGTTCATTGCTCTGATCGAAACCCAGAAGACAGAGCAAATTGAGGTGGGGAAAGAATCCGGGAGACACTATTGTTCGTATTAAACTCAAAACTTCTTTGATAGAGTTAGTTGCTTGGGAGCCAGAGCAGCTACGGGAGCCAAAAAGGGTCGAAGTGGGAAACGGACATGAACAAGGAGGAGATGAGGCTCCGGTCGGGGGTGTGATAGGAGGAGGAAGCATGAGTTGAGGAGGAGGTGGAGAGGAGAAGCGAGATGTTAATTTTTTTTGGGATTGATTTAGTTGGTATTTGGGATAGTTGAAATAGTTGGGAAATAATTTGGAATCGTTGAAGGATTAATTTTGTAGTTTGGAATGGGAAAGAACTCAGTTGAAAGATTTTGTTATTGAAGGTGGAAAGAGGACTACAAGACTTGTCTAGGGTACAATGGGTCTTGCCCCCCCAATCCCTATTTATACTAGTTTCCGCCAGGTGCGCAGCTTCTTACCTCGAGAATTTTAAAAATTTTTATTGGCTTATTGGATATGTGATAAAATTGTAAAAAATTTAAAGTTTGGTACCTGTCCGTAAGTTTTGTAATTAATAAGGGGCTCTAGTATATTCTATCATTTTAAGGTCTCACTCATTTTCTTATTGTGTAAATTGCGTGATAGTCCCTAATCTTTAATTATTGTTTCATTTAGTCCCTATCCTATTAAATATTCTCTTTTAGTTCCAAATGTATTAAAAACATTTCATTTTAGTCCTAAATCTATTAAAAATGTTTCATTTTGGTTCCACTGCATGAAATATGGTAACTCAAAGTATTTATCTAATAATAATTTTTTAGATCATAATTTGAATTGTTCAGTAAGTGTTATATAATAAATTTAATTTGTATAATAATTTTTTTATAATTAATAGAAAATTCAAATAACCATATTTACTCTATAAATTGAACTTAATTCATTCACGAAAAAAAAACTATAAAATTTAAATTAAAATTTTCAATTGAACTTAATTATTATGAATTTTTAATTCCATGTATCTATATATGTAAACTGTCTATTAAATTCCGAGTTATAAACTTTTGAAATAAACTTAACTACTATAAACTTTCAAATTTCATGTGTCTCTATATAATATTATTTAGTGTTTTATATTATTGATTGTAAATTTATATATGATAACAACCCGCCTCATGCCAAGGTCCCACCTTTGCCCCTAGGCTGAATTTCTGGCTACACCCCTGGTTTCTGCCGACTTGTCCAAGTCGGCTCCAGCTAGATATTTTGGGCTAAACCACTCCTAACCAAAACTTTGTAAAAGCTTCTACACTTTAGCCCCAAACTTTGACTTTGTCACTTTTTCTAGATTTCTCTTACAAAATATCTCTTAATTTAATTATTATCTTTTCTTTAGATTTTATCGAGCATAAATCTAGATTTTCTTAAGCACCAAGTAGTTCTAGAATTTTCTTCATTTTTCTTTTTTTTTTTTTTTTTAAATTTGCATAAATATTTTAACACTCATCCTTGATGCAAATTTGTTGAACACCGAGCTTGGTCCGTAGGTACTCAAACTTTGTTCTTGGTAGTGCCTTGGTGAAAATATTTGCAACTTGCTCCTCCGTTGTGCAGTGTCCCAGCTTGATCTCATTGTTTGCTGATGCCTGCCTGATAGAGTGATATTTTATTGCTATGTGTGTTTGTGCGACTGTGATAGACCGGATTCTTTGTCATGCTTATGACTAACTTGTTGTCACATAAAATCTCAGTTGGCTCTTTTTTCGGCTCACCCATGTCTGCTAAAATCCATCGTAGCCATATAGCTTGATTTGTGGTTCCTACATGTCGCGGAACGGGGCCCCAGTGCCCCATTGTCTCAGCTTGTAGGCCCTTAGGGACTATGAATCCCACTTAGTTACTATTGGCTAACTATTACTCGTCAATATAAATTAAAACAATTTATATGCAACTAGTTTCTTAGCCTATCCAGTAAAAGATATGCATGCTTTTGTCCTGGCAATGCAAACGAATAAGTAAACTATTTGTTAAAAACATTGCTCGAGCATTTCAATTAAAACATACTCAAAATGTGCCAAGACAGTGAAATACCAGTTACTTCGACTTCAAGTAATAGTTTGTGCATACTTAACACCACTAGCATGCACCCAAAAGTAACTAGATGGTTTTACATCACAATGTATCCTAATAGAGGCAACTCTTTAGCACACAAGGTACTATATACATGAGACAAAAACCTAACTAAGATCATCTACTTGAGCCCCACCTTTGAGCTATCAAAGCTCCAAGTGCAAGCCCTTCCTTAGTCCTTGTGCACCCTTTAGCCTCTACACTATAAAGGCATAAAACTTAGTTAGTACATAGCTTAGTCCACAAGTAAACTTAGAATCACAAGGATTCTTAAGGAAAAATACCTGCAAAAGAGAAAGCTTAGGCCATAGCTAACAACTAGTTACTAGGCCCAGGGTTAGAACCTGCACAATAAACTTAAGGGAGTGAGTACATGAATGTACTCAGTAAGGGTCCCTTGGGGTACCTGCAAGAAGATAGCAGTAAGCCAACATGCAACCATGACAAACAAGCAAACATACAAGTAGTCAACCAACGAACAAACTCAAGCAATAACAACATGTAAAATATGCAATGTATGAATGTATGATATGAAATTCACATAACACTTGGGACTTCCTGCACACTAGGTGCCATAAGCCTGCCGTGAGCTCAAACGGCGGAGGTACTTGAGACACTGGCCTTCGTATCCCGGGTACTTTACCTCCCATAAGTCCCATCTACGGGTTCTAGAGTAGGTCGTCACCTCCTCTCAAACTTACCCGCCTCTACCCTTAACTTATTGTACAAGGTGGCCATCTTATGTGGTTTAACTAGCCAAACCCTTAGAGTTTAGCTTAGAGCTCCATAGTGACTCGCTTACCAAACCAAATGGTTCAGTTGGGATCGACTTAGGTTTCCTCTTTATTGACCAAAGGTCTATGACATTCCACTCGGCCAACAAAGAGTCTGAAAACCCACTTAATCCCCTTAGTGCTCACTTAGGAACTTAAGCACTTTAACTTCCTTAGCCACCATTTCATACTCTTCCTTAACAACACCACTTAGCTACCACCTAAATAATGCATAATTCCCAACTTATGAATGAGTTCTAGACCCAACCGAGGCTACGGAACATCTTAAGTTAGCCTAGGGATAAAAACCGAGAGTTTGAGACACTCTTAGGATGCCCGGAGCTTGGGGGCAAAATGCCTTGACGGCGCCGTTGGCGACGTGTCGCCAAGGGCATCAATGCTCGGACAACTTTGGCAACTCTCGGCGATGCGTCGCCAACTCTACTAGCGACGTGTCACCAACGCCTTCCAGCGTTGCGCGACAGCGTGCGACCTTGCACGAAAACTGCTCAAACTTTCTCATCCCAAACTCAAATCACATGGGTCTTGTTTCTACCTCATCCCCACACAAAACACTATACTTCTATGCATTATTTGAGCTTAATTAACTTGAACCCTTACCTCAAACTCAGCCACAAAGCAAGAATCAAAGCACAAGCCCTCCTTAGCTCAACCAAGCTCTCTTGAGTTCCACACCTAAAACCAACGTGATATGGTACCAATAACTTCAAACGAAGACCATTTATAGCTATGGAAACAACTTAGAACCAGCCCATGAAAACCCAAGAAGCTTACCTAAGGTTTCAAGTCCAAACAAGCATTAAAGAGCTAGTTGAAGCAAAAGCACCCACAATGAAGCTTGAGGCTTCTTGCAAACACCTTGGGCCTTCAAAATTGATGGAGAATTGCAGAAATGGGAAGCTTTGGGGCAAAAATTCTGGTGGGGAGAGGAAGCTACGAAAATTGGGGAAGGAAACAAATGGCTATGGGAAGTCAACTTAACCAAAAACATACTAACTCCCCCACAAGGCACACTTCTTCCACTCTTGCTCCTTGACCCATAAGTTGTCATTTGTTTTAATTTGGTCACCAAACTCTCAACCCAAAACCATCTTTCCCTTGTTGTAAAGGATGCCCAAAAGCCTCTTACACTTGGCCTCTTAGACACTTTGGCCACTTAAGATCTAAATGGCTTAAATAAACACTTAGTGCCACATTTTACTCAAAACCTTCAAAGACGGTTCTAATAGCTAGGATAACTAATGGTCTTGACTTAACTAAGTCAATTTTTCTTACATGACCCTAATTCATCAAAATTATAGCCATGCTTCTAACTTGGTTCAAAATTACCATACCAATTTTTGACTTTAAGGTGCCAAACCACACTTAGGAACTCACTTACTTAGTTAAACTTGCCTTTCTTGCTTAACAAGGTGCTAACTTGAGGTACTTAATTTAATAAAAATAATTAAATAAACTAAAAATAAATACTTACTTGGTTAAGACCCTTCTTTAACTAGGAGAGCCGTCACACTGCAGTTGCTACATATTTTGCTTCTGCAGATGATTGTGCCACGGAGTCTTGCTTCTTTGATGACCATGAAAAGAATCCTTATCCGAGTGTGAATCCATAACCAGAAGTGCTTTTTAGATCATCTACGGATCTTCCCCAATCACTGTCCGTATACCTAAGTAGTCTTGAGTCGGTAGTTGACAATAACCAGATTCCGAAATCCTTAGCTCCTTGTAGATACCTGAGTATTCTCTTGGCAGCTTTGTAGTGAATCTCGCTTGGCTCTTGCATGCACCATGATAGTAGGCTTGTAGCATACATTATGTCTGGTCTTGTAGCCGTTAGATATAGCAAGCTTTCAATCAGACTTTTGTAGTGAAAGGCATTCGCTTTTCCAGAGTTGTCTTCTTTCTGTAGTTGTTGGTTTGCAGCTAGAGGAGTAGTGACGGACTTACGGTGCTCCATCTTGAACTTCTTCAGGAGGTTTTCAGTATATTTCTTTTGTGATATGAATATTCTTTCTTCTTTCTGACTTACCTCGATCCCGAGAAAGTAGTGCATCAGACCCAAGTCACTCATTTCGAATGTCTTCATCATGTCTTCTTTAAAGTCTTGAATCATACTCTCGTTGTTCCCTGTGTAGATTAAATCATCTACGTAGAAAGAAATAATGAGAATGTTTTTACCTTGGATCTTGATATAGAGCGTTGGTTCACTCATGCTCATCCTGAATCCCAGGTTGGTGAAGTATCCGTTAATGCGGCTGTACCAAGCTCGTGGTGCTTACTTTAACCCGTATAGGGCGTTTTTTAGTTTGAGGACTTTGTCTTCATGTCCTTTGACCATGAATCCCGATGGTTGTTCCATGTAGGTTTCTTCTTCAAGAATTCCATTGAGGAATGCTGACTTTATATCTAATTGATAGATTTTCCATTTCTTTGGTGCTGCTAGAGCGATTAATGCTTGAATTGTATCTAGCCTTGCGACTGTAGCAAAAGTTTCAATATAGTCAATACCTGGTTGTTGTGAGTAGCCCTTCACGACTAACCTTGCTTTGTGGTTCTGTAATGTTCCATCGGGGTTAAGTTTTGTTTTGTATACCCACTTAACTTCGATGATCTCTTTGTCTTGTGGCCGATCCACCATCTCCCATGTTTGGTTTTTTTTTTATCATTCTGATCTCCTCTTACATCGCTTTCACTCATTCTTCTTATTTTGCAGCAGCTTCATAACTTTTAGGTTCTACCAATGTGAAGCTACAGGTTTCATATAGTTCTATCAGTGGCCTTGTTCTTCTTGGCCTTGATTCTGATTCATCAGAATCTACTGGTGATGAAGACTCTGGAGCTATTGGCTGGGATGAAGTTCCTTCACCATCACCAGTTTGCTTATCTTTTGGTTCCTCATTTAGAGTCGATAGTGGTGGCATGTATATTATTTATACCTTTTTCTCGATCTTTTATTCATCCTAATTCCAGGATGCTTCTTCATCAAACTCCACATCACAGTTAATTATCAGCTTTTTTGTCTCTAGATTATAGATTCTGTAACCTTTTGATTGTGTGCTATAGCCTAGAAAGATTCCTCTTTCACTCTTATTGTCAAACTTACCTCTTTTCTCTTGTGGAACATGGATGTAGCATATGCTGCCAAAAACTCTAAGATATTTGGCTGAAGGCTTTTCATCCACTCTATGCTTTAATTGGTGTTTTGTCTTCTACAGCTCTTGTTGGACATCTGTTTAGAATATAAATGGCAGTATAGACGCCTTCTGCCTAAAATGTTTTTGGCAAGCCTTTTTTTGCCAGCATTGATCTTGCCATCTCCATCATAGCTCTATTCTTTCTTTTAGGTACACCATTTTTTTCTGGTGCTTAGCCGACAGTGAGTTGTCGATCAACTCCTTTCTTCTCACAGAACTTATCAAATTTTCTTTATGTGTACTCCTTTCCTCTATTACTTCTTAGGATCTTAATGTGATGACCACTTTGTTTATCTACTTGATGCTTGAATTTCTTGAATATTCCAAATACTTATGACCTTTCTTTTATGAAATAAACCCAAGTCATTCTAGTGAAGTCATCAATGAAGAAGATAAAGTACTTGTTTTTGTTTGGAGTGATCGTCCTGATCGGCCCACGTACATTTGTATGTATCAGCTCTAATGGCTTTTTGGCTCTCCAAGAAGCTCCAAATAGAAATGATTGTCAGTGTTGTTTCCTGAGCAAATAGCCTGTACATGTATTTTTTATAACTTCTATTGTCGGTAGATCCTTGATCATGTTTTGTTGTTGAAAAGTCTTCAGCCTTTGAAAGTTAAAATGACCGAACCTCTTATGCCACATCCAAGAATCGTTCTCTTGTACTTTCATGGCAGTTCGAGTTGTGTACCTCCATTAAATAGGGAAGTTTCTTCTCTTCATCTTGATCTTGGTAATGACTAGATTCTTGTCCTCTTTATCATAGGTAGTGCAGTAGTCTCCTTCAAAGTGGAGTGTATATCCATGCTCCATCATCTGGCCAACACTTAGCAAATTTTCTGCCAAATCTGGAACCCATAGAACATCATGTATGTAGCGCGTACCTTTCTTTGTTTGGACTGCTACAGTGCCTTTTCCTATGATCTTGATTGATTTTTCGTCAACTAATTGCACTCTCGAACTGTAGGTGGTGTCTAGCTTAAATAACACCTCTTGATTTGGTGTCATATGATTGCTATAGGCACTGTCGATCAACCACACATTCTTGCTTTGTTCAACTTCAGCTTGACAGATATAGAAGATGTTTTCTTCACCTTCTTGCTCCTCGAAGTAACTGGCTTAATGATTTTTACATTTTTTGTAGTGACAATCTTTCTCCATATGCCTGAACCTTTTGCAATTGCGGCATTTTGGCTATCCTCGAAACCAACAATCTTTCTCCAAGTGGTTCGCTTTTTTGCAAATTCCACATTGAGGATTTTGTTGATTTCCTTGGATTTTCTCTTTGACGAGAATTTTTGCTTGATATTTTCTTGTTGTTTTGGGATTTCTAAGACTGATTTTTGGACTGAAAGGCAGTCTCTGATGGACCTTCATGATGCCTATTCAGCTTCTTTTCTTTTGCTTCAAGTAAGCCTATGAGTTTGGACACAGATAATTTTGATAGATCTTTTGTTTCTTGTATCACGAAGATTATCGATTCAAATTTCTTTGGGATAGAATTTAATATTTTCTCAACAATTTTCTGGTTTGGGATTTTTTCTTCATAGGCTTTCATTTGATTAACTATTTCAGTTAATCTAGAATAATATTCATTTATTGTCTCAGAATCCCTCATTTTTATATTTTCAAATTTTTGTCCTAAACTTTGTAGTCGTACGGCAAGTACCTTGGAAGATCCTTGAAACTTCTCTTGTAAGATATCCCATGCTTGCTTTGCACTAGTTACCTTGATGATTCTTGGAAAAATTGTGTCTGCCACTGCCTGCTATAGGGTAAACAGTGCTTGTGCGTCCTTTGCCTCGTTGTCCTCCAACTTTGCAATTTGTGTCTCGCTTAACGCAGAATATTAATTCCTTTTTGGACAATATTCCACAATTTTAGAGACACAAAATAGATCTTCATTTTGATGCTCCAATAATCATAATTTTCAACGGAGAAAACCGGCAGAGAGATGGCTTGGTTGTTTTTAGAGGTTGCCATAATTGATGTATTTTTTTTTTCTTTATGGAGCTTATATGGAAAGCTTTGGTTAACCTACACCCAAGTAGATGACCAGATAGTGCTCTGATACCATTGTTAATTTTTTTTTGAATTGGTTTAGTTGATATTTGGGATAGTTGAAATAGTTGGGAAATAATTTGGAATAGTTGAAGGACTAATTTTGTAGTTTGGAATGGGAAAGGACTTAATTGAAAGATTTTGTTATTGAAGGTGGAAAGATGAGTACAAGACTTTTCTAGGCTACAATGGCGGTTTATACTAGTTTCCGCCGACTTGTATATTTTGGGCTAAACCACTTCTAACCATAGCTTTGTAGAAGCTTCTACACTTTAGCCCCAAACTTTGACTTTGTGACTTTTTCTAGATTTCTCTTACAAAATATGTATTAATTTAATTATTATCTGTTCTCTAGATTTTATCTAGCATAAATCTAGATTTTCTTAAGCACCAAGTAATTCTAGAATTTTCTTGATTTTTCTTCTTTTTTTTTTTTTTTAATTTGCATCAATATTTTAACACGAGAAAGCAAAGAAGAGGAATTGCATCTTTCAGGATTCTCGTGAGTGATGATTTGATCTTTTTCACCGGATTGGCGTTTTTTCACTGAACTTCTAATTTGTTCACCGGATTAATTTGTATTGATACAGAAATTTGGAGGAGAAGTTTTTATGGAAGAAGGTTGGAGGGAAAAATTAGGTTTTCCCCCTTTCTACCAACAGAGAATCATCGAGGAAACTTCTCAGGAGGGTAGGTGTAAGTATTCTAAACAATTGGGACAAAAGTGTAAATCTTAAGAGGGTTTTGTAATTATTTATAATTCAGCAAGGGCTCATTGTATTTTTGTATTGATAAATTAAATTTAATATATGTAACAAGAACCAGATTGTCGATTATAAATATTTAAAAAAAAGACTGTTGATTGTAATGCGTGGGAGTTATATGTATAAATATACATAGGTAAATACATGAGCATATGAAATTACTACTTGTTCTTAACTACTCAAATAGAAATGGCTTCTATCTGCGAGGCTATCAAAGGTTGCTTGTTCATTATGTCTTTCTTTCACCTCAGTTGCTTTTGTGGTAAGACTCTAATTGAAGCTAGTGTATGTCTGTAACTCTTGTTTTCCCCTATCTATACCTTTGTTTTCTATTTCAGTTTCAATGATACCTCACTGCCAACTAGTTATCTGGTACAACTCATGTTTTAGAACTCCATAATTTGTGGGAAGAAAGGTACAGTAAAGGTGAAGCCAAAAAATGGAATTCGTTGCCCGAATCTGGCGTGAGCTGGCTTCCGGACTATGCAAGCAGGCAAAAAACAACAACGGTGACTTTGGATTGAACGGAAAGGATTCGTGCAAGTTGTTGTAGAAGATGGGGGACCGGAGAAACTTCTTAGGATGATGAAAATCTGGAGACATAGGAGAATATTTCCGGTTAAAGGAAAGTGGTAAACCGTGGTGGTGAAGCTTCATGTCTTCATCGAGAATTGATGAGTCCAAATTGTCGAGGAATAAAGTGCGCAAATCTGTCAGTTTCCTGATGTCTGGTGGCTAAAAGATCAAGTTTGCGGAGGTTGGCACCGTGGGCAAGACAGCTTTCATTGTACTTTGCCTTTATTACAACAATGCATTTGACATCTCCCATCATAAAATTAGTGGCACAGAGGAGTTCGACGGTGGCGGCATCTGGAAGGCTAAGGTTGAAAGTGGAACCAACTCAGGAGCGGGTAGAAGGGGCAAAGACATTGGATTGCAGTATCAGTTATGACATAAGTGAAGGAGAGGAAAAAGACACCTGAGATGACAGATCCCATGAAAAGAATCGGTTGAAGGACAATTTGGCTGAAGTGTCTGTTAAGTTGTTGGTTAAGGGCCTGGTAAGTTTTAGTTTTCCATTGTTCTGGGTAAAATGCCCAGCAAAGGGAAGAAAGAAAGGTAGAAGTTAGGAGGGATCTATTGGCGGTGTAGAACGAAATATTGGTCCAAGTGGTTTGGAATGTTCATACTTTTCTGTTGTCCCCCTTTTCATTAGCAAAGTGTTTCTTTGTTCTTTAGCCATCAATAGGAATTGAACTTATGATATTTATTTCATTTCACATGATTTTGTTTTGTCTTAATTAGGACAATAAAACAACTTAATGATTATATGTTTGCAGAAGCTTTATGGGTTCTAAGTCTTTCACAACCTAAGATGGTGATAACAGATGATGGCTTCCAATTTGAGATTCTTCATGCTGCTGATGGTCTTCCTGAATCAGTTAGGATGCTTCTCGCGAATAGTCAAGGTAAGTTACAAGATGTCAAACTATGCCACCATTGGTGTAGGCAACAATGCGAGCAAAGCGGTTATAGTACCGGAGGAGTTGATCAATGCATTGAGATGGGGGATGATCAAGTGGCTCTGACAGAAGCAGGATCACCGGATCAGAATGTCCAAGATTTTTCTTCATGGGACGATTTACTAAAGTCACTAGTGGATGGTATACCACAGGGTTTTCCATTCGAAAAAATGGAACAGCAGTTGCTAAACCAGGGCATGGTAAAGAGCGATGTATTGGCTGGGGGTTGTGCTGATAGAACGGGGTCCGAGTGCCCTAAATTGCTAACACTAGTAGGTTCTTTGGGACTATGATCCCACTTAGGTTACAATTGGCTAGTTATTACTTGTGAAATATCTTAAATCTTTACATGCAACTGGTTACTTAGCCTACCCTGCATAGGAAATATGCATGCATTGTCCTGGCTATGCAATAACAATTAAATTAAAATATCATTGAAAATGGTGCTGTGGCAATTAACGAAAACATAATTCAAAACAAGCTAAGACATAAAACTTTAGTTGCTTTAACTCAAGTAACAACTATGTGCATACATCTCAAACTTATATGCACCCAAATGTAACCCTAGTGTTATACACACCAATGGATACTAGTAGAGGCAACTTATGTATGAAATTACCATACATATAAAAGAAGCAGCTCATATCTACTAAGATCTATCTTTAGCTCTTCACCCGATCAAGCTAGCTTCAAGTGATGAGCCACACTTTTCTTGTACTCACTTAGTCTCAAACTGTAAGGCAAACACTTTGGTCAGTACTAGCTTATGCCATAAGTAACTCAGAAACTTGGAGTTTCCTACATAGAGAATACCTTTATACCAATAAAACTTAGCTTTAACAGCTGCCCGTTACCAACTGTTAAGCCCGACTATCCCATTTAATACCTGCACAACACTTAAGGGGTGAGTACTTTAAAGTACTCAGTAAGGGATATGGTACCTGCAGGGAAAAACAATGCAAGCATGCAAATATATGCATATATATAAAATGCAAACAAAACAAACAAGCAACTGGCATAAACAAAAACAAGAAACAGAACAGCAAATAATGCAAATAATGGATGGATGGAATATGTGCATGCACATGCACCTAAGGCTTCCTTACACCCGTAGGTGCTAGACTTGCCGTGAGCTGTTACAGCTGGGGTACTTGGATACTGGCCCTCGTATCCTATGCTAGCATTTGACTAACCCCATGAAGCCCTCTTATGGGCACCTTAGATTAAGTCATTGCTCAGTCAACCCTTGCCTGCCTTGACAGGTTACTTAGAGTAAGTCACCGCTTACTCCTTCCTTACTCATCTCTTCCCTTAACTTATTGTGCATGTTAGCTGTCTTATATGGTTCAACTTACCAAGCTCTTCGAGCTTAGCTCAGGGCTTCTTTATGGCTTACTTACCAAACCATAAAGTTTAGTTGGAATTCTCTTAGGTTTCCTTTTGATTGCCCAAAGGTCTAACACCTCCCACTTGGGCCAATGAAGAGTCTGAAACTCGCCTTAATCCCCTTAGAGCTCACTTGGCAATTAAGCACCTTAACTTCCTTAGCCACCATTCCTTACCCTACCTTAACCACACCATTTAGCTACCGCCTAAATAATGCATAATTCCCAACTTGGGAATGAGTTCTTGACCCAACCGAGGGTACAGAACATCTTAAATTAGCCTAGGGGTGATAATCGAGAGTTTGAGACATTCTTAAGATACTCCGAGCTTGAGGGACTAATGCCTTGGCGACGCCATTGGCGATGCATCGCCAAAGCCATCAATGCTCTGGAATCTTGATGTCTAACGGCGACGCGTCTCCAATTCGCATCGCCAAATGGCGTCGCCAATGCATTACAGTATTGCACGACAATGTGCGAACTTGCACGAAACTTGCTCAAACTTTCCCATCCCAAGGCCAATTCACATAGATCTTGTTTCTACTTTATTCCCACTCATAATACTACATTTCTACGCATTATTGGAGCTGAATTAACTTAAATCCCTTACCTCAAATCATCTTGAAAGCAAGATACAAGTAATGGGCAAACCCAAGCTCTAACGAGTTCCTTTGAGTTCCAAACTTGAAATCAACTAAATTGGACACCAAGAACACAAAGTTAAGACCATTTCTAACCATTTAACAAGTTTAGAACTAACCCATAAGGATCAAAGACGTTTACCCTTTGGGTTTGAACCAAAAACTTGTAAGAACAACTCAAAATGCACCAATTCCACAAAAAAATGAGCTAAGGGCTTGTTGGGATGGCTTTGGGACCTTTGATTTTGATGGAATTTTGGCTAGAATGAGAGATTTGAAGGTGGAGAGCTATGGAGGAAAGAGAGTTACAAAAATGGCAAATGGGGGAGATGATGAATAGTGTCATCTCCTCCACTTATAAAGCCAATCTTTCTTCCATTTGAAACTTTGACCCTCAAACTTAACTTTGAATCACTTAGGCCACTTAAACACTCCCCACACCATCACTCTTTTGTCCTAAAGAAAGGTTTTTCTTACTCAAATACTCTGCCCTTAGGCCACTTAAGCCATTATAAGATATAATAGCTTAACTTATCACTTAGTGCACTTTTCACTTTTAACTTTCGCTTTTGGTTCATATGGCTATAAATACCTATGGTCTTAACTTAATTAGCACAAAACACTTGCATGAACCTAATTCCATTGAAATTACAGTCATGCCTCTAACTTGGGCCAAAAAATACCATTTTGCCCATTTTTCCCATTTTGCCCTTTAGGTGCCAATTACACTTTGGAACTCAATTTAACCTTACTTAGCTTTCTTTTTTTACTTAATAAAACTTATTTGAGGGAAACAACTTGGGATTTACTTACCTTAACAATAAAAGTAGAGGAAACACTAAGAGAGCCTTTACAATTGTGGTCATCAATGGGAGGCTTTCCTATTGTTGCAACCCACTTTTACTACGATCGATCTCCCATGAACCTAATAAATAAACTTGGTGCAAGTTTGAGCGAAAAACTTAAAAAAAAAAAAACCTTTTCTTAAGGTGATTATTTTTTAATATTACTTAGGTAAATTACAAAAGGCCCCTTGTGATTTGATCTACCCTACGGTTTGCTTTCTTTATTTTCAAAAACTTATACTTTACCCCGTACTTCCTTTATAGTGTCCGACAACTACTTGTAAAACCCTAAATTAAAATATTTAATAATCATGCTCCAGTAATTTTAATATTTTTGATTTTTTTTGTGGCTAACCGACCTTTAAAAACTACTGATATGCATTTATAAGAAGCAAAATATATTTATAGAAAGGAAAAATTGATAATTTAAAAATATTTATTAACTATAAAAAAATATTGGAGATACCAACATTACTGGAAGATGACTATCGTACAATTTAAATTATAGTTCCAAAAGTTATTAGCAGACAGTATAAAAGGACTAGTGGCAAAGTATAAGTTTTTAAAAATAAAGGGGGGCAAACTGTAGGTTAAGGTAAACCTCAGAGGGATAATTGCAACTTTCCCATATTACTTCCAACTTATTTACAACTCTAAAATGATTAGTGAATCACAAAAACTATTGTCTTATGTGTGTTAGTTTTTCGGTTCTCTTGTTCTAGATATCAACAAGAGCTCGAAACACTTACACGCTAGCAGAAATCTTCACAACCACTTCAAGTTATTTCATTCCTTTTATGATTAACTTTTTTACTTATCAATGGTGCTGGGACGCCTTGAAACACTTCGATCTATATTTTTTTTAACACACCAACCAAAAAGAAAAAGTCCTAGGGACTAAGATACAAGCTTGGTTTTATTCCAATTTTTCTTTTTAATGTTTTGGCACAAACCACTAAAAGAAGGAGGGCCTTTTGCAATGACCAACTGTGCCAATTCTAAGTGAGGCAAATAGAAACCATTGCCAAATCATAGCACAAATAAGATTTGACCAGTCAACAATGACAACTGCTACAATTTTCCTATGATCAATAATCATCGCAAATGCTATGATTTCGAGATAAAATATTTTCAATGATAAATAATCATCTCAAACATTTGCGTAGAGATTTTTTTAGGCAAAATTTGTGACAACTTTGCTAAGAAAACAATTGTAGTAATAATACAAAGCAAATCATAAGAATCACTTCTACAATATTGCTACAAATATATAAACAAAATACAATGAATATGTACAACAAATCTTCCATCATTCCATCATTTTTTACCTTGAAAAAAATTCTAAATAAATGATTCTTCAAAGGCACCCTGACCTTAAATTTCCAAAACCTAATATGGCGAAACTCTAAAACCTTAAATCCCTAAATCTTAAACCATAAAATCCCAAATTTTAATTCCTACACCTTAATCCCTAAACCCTAAACATTAAATCCTAGACCTTGCACCCTAATCCTTAAACCCTAAACACTAATCCTAAACCCTCAATCTTAACCATAACTTTAAACCCTAAACTCTAAACCCCTAACCCTAATCCTAACACTAAATAATAAACCGTAATCTTAAACATTAAACCTTAAATTTCTAACCTTAAATGCTAAACTCTAATCATTAAACCCTAAACCTTAAAAACCCTCATCCCTAACCTTAACAGAAAGCTTGGGGATGTCAATGGGTTAGATTTAGGCCGGATGCGTGTATTCCCACATCCTACCTGCTACCATGTACGCTCTACCTGCATCATATCCATCACGCGTCAAGTGGATAATTTTGACATCCATATCCTACCAATTTTTGGACGGGTTATGTCATGTCCTAAATTGCCTATAGCCTAAGAGTTTCTATAAACTTCATTAAGACTCTAAGTTAAACAATGAAGAAATACATCTTGGCAACTTAAGAACACGACTTCATTGAAAAGCTTAACTAAACCAGAAATACAAGATGGATTTCTAAAAATTCACATAGAAAACATATTTATTACCCAAAGTAATGTTCAAACAATTGGGTATAGAGTCACAGCTTACAGCCTGTATATAATTTTTATACATAGCATATATGAATGTCAGGTACATTATATGACAAACTAGCTTTTCAACCTAAGCATATATTGTGCTACATATTCATAACAAGGACCTTGGACTCAGAAATCCATAATCTAGGACTGAGTCTTCAATTCATCAATTGAGAGAAAGATAAACTTCTTCAACTTCAATTTAATAAAACCATAACAGCAACACTTTTATCTACAAAATGGTAACTACAAGGGGGATGAGTTTCTAATGAAACTTAGTAAGAGACAACAATAGCCAGAAAAAATCTAAAATCAATTTATTAGCAATACTGCCTCAGCTTTAAGCCATTGTACAACCATTACAGCAAATAAGCAACACTACCAAGTACAAAACAGTGTTATCACAAATGAAACATACATCCAGGGTAATAGCAAAAGCAACTCACAACCAGAACAACCAATCCATGCACATCAAAGGGGGTTAAACAGGCATAGCCAGAATGTACAAGCACAACCAGAATGCAATGCATAGTATGAATGCATGAATGCAATAATTAACAATAAACCATACAGCCCTTTTAGGCCTGATCCCTAATTCCATAGGAATCGAGTGAGCCAACCCTTTTTTGTCTAAGCAATACTTTACTTGGCATAAAGCTCAATTCATATAGATAGAAAGAGGCCTACTAACTGGCCAAAACATAGTGCTTCCAGATTGCATCAACCTTCTCATGTTGCTCACCGATCATCTTTGACATGGCCGCTATCGGCTTTGCCCAGGAATCCTTTGAATAGAGAAGCTTTCACACTTCGAATGCCTTATTAGCTCCTAAAGACCTAATGAAAGGGTCTCAACATGTTCAAATAACTCTAAAAGTGACCGACAATCATCCCGCACAAGTAAGTACAATATATTTTCAAACTTTTCTTAAAGGCTAAAACTCTCAAAATTCCTTTGAATTCATTAAAATTTGAATTACTTATTACAACATTTTGGTGGATATGTCCATTCAACAAACCACCTATTCAATTCTTCGACAGTTATGAAGTAGGCCTTGGCCATTATAGACGGAGATCCCTCCAACATATGCATGGAGCGCATCACTTAACTAAATGCAGGTTTCCTAATTATTTTTTTATATTCACATTAGGTGATTAATGTTTAATTAAATTGACATAATTTCAAGAGTTTTATTAGTGGGGCCCCTGGGACTTAACCGATATCCGCTACCTTTTTTTTTTACAGATGAAAGGTGGTTGTGATCTAAAAGATCCCAGGGTGGAATACCTAAAACCCCAACTTTAGTCTCCTACAGCTACACATCCCCATGCATACTATGTCAACTTGTGGTACCAGATGTGTGACTTCTGGCAGAAAGGATAGCGGCAAATGTTGTCTGAAGCCGGGAAGAAGGTCAATAAAGTGGTGGATGAGTCAAGGGAAGTCCTGCATCACGTTTTGCATTTATTTCACATTACTTTTATAATATTATTTCATTTGCTAATTGTTAACACCTTGTTGTAGACACAATAATGTGAAGGAGAGGAGTCCTCATTTGAGGATTGGTGGACCAAGGTGTCTACCTGGAGAAAGCCTGTTTAGCGGAGGATCCAGTCATGCATCAGCCCAGGCTAAAATTTTCCTTTCTCAACATAGTATGTTCGTATTCCTAACAAATGCCTTATTTTTATAACTTTATTTTTTATATTTTGATTGCAAGACGGATACATGGAGTGGGTAGCCTAAGTACACCGAATCCACATATCATCCTTGGTACAATGAAGAGTGTTGGCACAAGGTTCATGGGATGCCAAATAAGGGGCGCATATAGGTCTCCCTGCTTGCCTTGCGGATCTGACAAGTTTTGGATCCCAGTTGGTAATTTGAATCCAACATATTTATTAGTACTTTTTTTTATGAGTTATGCAAATTTATAAAAATTAACTGATGTATTTTTTAAGGCATGCACTGATGTCCATTCAGCTAAGATTACTTAGCTGAGGGTAGAAATATTGACATTGTGCAATGAGGTCCAGGGGGTCAACAATTGATTGGCCCAGATCCAGTCTAACCTCCATGAGCAAATCCAATGCCAAACAAGTGCTATAGTCAATACTACCATCCATGAGCTGATCTGGAGCAGAGATACTTTGGTAGGCTTTGCTCCCACCAGACTGCGAACTAGGTCCACTGGGGCAGAGCTGAGGATTGGATAACATGAGACAGTCATTCGCCATCGCCATAGTAGTGAGGCATGATTAGGGTTTAAGGCTTTTTGTTTCGTATTTTTGTATTTATGAGATATATTTATGTAAATTATTAGTGTTTATATTAATAATATTTTATTTTTCAGCTACAATAATCACTAGTAACAATCAATAGAACATAGTAATTTAACTAATTATATACACTAAAATCAATAATTAAAAAAAGACTTTTGAATCGTTGCGTTGAGGCAATTTTGTGCAACAATTTTCCTCGTTGCATTAAACGACGATTATAATCATCTAATTGAGTGACAATCCAGATCATTGCACATGGTGATGATAAAGATCGTTACTCCACAGTCAAGGTAAAATCGTTGCTCAGTAAAAATCATCATAGAATCATCACTGCTATTGCGAAGATTATGATCTTTGTCACTTTATCTCGATATTGCGACAATTTCAATTTGTAACGGGGATTTTTACCACGATTTTTTATTATGATATTTTTTGAAGCAAAATTTGCCTTTACTATCATTCAGCTACAATAATGTACATAACAAAAGCCCTAGATTCTTGTAGTGAACCAAAAACAAAAAGGATTAACTTGCTTGAGTAAAAAAAGTTATGAGACCAACTGTGCATTTTGGCCTACTTTATATTGAAAGAGAGATATTAAATCTTCCAAAATTTTTTAATTTTTGCTTTAATTAAGAATTGGTTTATATATGTTATTAACATGTAGTCTAGGTGAGTCAACTCGACTACCCCTGAGGGATGCTGCCCTGAGTATGGCCAGGATTTGAATCTCTAAACTTGCCCATAAAAACAAACAAAAAATGCAAAATATGATTTGATGCCCTCCAGATTTTGTGCAACATGTAAAGTAACCATCACCATTTACAAACACTCACATATATCCTCAATGTTCTTACTAATTGCTTCTGATTACCAGAAAAAAACCATGAAAATGTCTAAATGGGACTAATTATTTGTTGTTGTATTTTATATTTGATTAAAATCATTTTGATGTGATGAAAAATATTTTTCTTATAAGTGATTGGCGCACCCTATATTAAAATCTTGGACTAGCCACTTCTTTCTCGTAGCTTTTGCAGCAATTTTGTTGTTTTTTTTTTTTTTTGTTTTGGCTCTTGATGAAAAAAACGGCCTGGTTTTAGCGAAAGAATTTGCAGCCCAAGAGTTTCTAGGTAAAGAGCCATCATCAAGGCATATGAGTCATTGACTTGGTAAGAGATGTAGCAGTGGAGGTCGTCAAGGGCCGAACTAACAGGGACCTAACAGAGGTCCAAGCTTCCCCTCAAATTCTAAAATATTTATAGTTTTTTTTTTAAAAAAAAAATTAAGGGTAATTACATTATGGTCATTTCTTAAAATTGATCAAATTTCATTACAAAGACTATAATCTAAGAAAATATTTACTTTGGCCCCTCCTTTATAAAAAAACTAGGTCTGCCCCTTGGAAAGAGAGAAGAAGTTTGGCCAAACGAAGAAGATGCAACAGAAGAAGATGGCGGTTTTTTACCTAAATATTCCTAAATTGAACAACACACACTCGATTGAAGGAACAACATCGACAAAGAAACAACAATTGTGAAATGAATAAAATTATTGACTAAAAGAAATAGTATCAATTAAAGAAACAACAATGTGAATCAAAAGAAAAAAAAATTAATTAAACGAAGTAATTGTGCAGAGAATAATTATTTCAATTAAAGGAACATAGTCTAGATAATAAAACAAGAATATCAACTAATAGAACAATAAATTAAATAAAGAAACACCAATATCAACTAAGTAAACAACCATAATAGCTTTGGTAAATATCATAAAAATGATACAGTAGCCTATAGTCGACGAGCATAGTATAATTACTATTTGTGCCTGTTCGGCCCACCAATTTTTCTATAAGATTATTTTATGTAACTTTCTCATTGGTATTGGCCGCCAGCCGAATTAATTGTTCCATTAAGTGTATAACTTTGTGCTAGATGAGCAAGCACTAAAATAGATAAGTTTCTAAGAAATCAAGCTTGTTAAACTAGGGTTTCTACCTAAAGTCATTTTAATTTTTTTACAGTTGCAAAGTTGTAAAAAGTTATAGAGTCATAAGATTCTATCAAAAAGTTCTTAGAAAAAGATAAAAAAATAGAGTCATCTAAATTATTTCAGGAAGTTCATATTATATAATTTTTTCACTTACTAATATTTTAATACCATAAAAAAATGCCATGGGATGAATATATAACACCAAAAAAAATTCCAAGTTCACAATTCATAAATGAAAAGTTGAAAATATCTCAATTATCTAATAGAACATGTGAAACATTATGACCAATGACAGTATCAATATTATTATATTCTAAATTCATATCTTTGTCTTATTCTTTTATATTTTTATCATTTAATAGTTTAAACTCATTTATATAAATATTTGTATCATCATGGCATTTTCTTCACCTATATCCACATCCACATAAACTTGATAATGAGGATTACTAAAATCATAGTGAAGAAGAGTAATCAAGTGATACTGAGAGTCTGAGGGAAAAAATAAGAAATGATATGTATTTTTTGTGGTTATCTTTATTTATTTTTTTATTTTAACTCTAAATGAGTCTAGTTTGATTGTATAAAGATTGAAGTAGGTAATAAATTAATATATTTTTTACTTGCTATCATTTTTTAGCCCAATTTCAACAAAATTGACATAAAAATATAGAAACATAAAGGTGTAAAATTTCTAAGTTTTTAAGACTAAAGTCAGGATTCTATCTGTTTCTACCTACATATAAGTTTCTACTAAAATTTGAAACATTTTTTTATTTCTAGAGTCGGAAAAATGTAAGTTTCTAATACTTAAGTCAGGATTTTAATAACTATGTAATAAACATTCTTTCCCGTTTGGAGATCTTGAGTCCTCTACAGGGTATTTGGCACGAGGAGGATAATGTGCCGAATATGTTCACTTGAAGAAATAAAGTTAAAATGGAGAATTGCTTCGATATGAATTTAGTCTGCAAAGTGCCAAAGAAGAAAGCAAGCAGTTATGGCAACGTCGGCTGCCCAAAGTTTTGACCAGTAATCTGGGACCATTATTTAATGAGGTCAACGAATAGTTAAAACACTAATAATAATTCAGCAAAGGCTATAGAGTTGCAGTAAATTCAGGCCTTGTGGCCTGCATTCATTGTGCAAGATCTTATATCAAAACTATTTTAACCCATCATCTTTAACAATTTTTCAAAACTCAAAATCATTTACTTGAATAAAAATTTTTATTTTTTCTTTTCACAAGTTTGAAATCTCAAAACTCAAAGAAGTTGGATAGATAGAACTAATATTATCATATAAGGTTGTCATGGATATTTAGATTTTAAAGCCGCAAGGTTTTCAAAGCAAAAATCGCCAAGTCCTGATACCAATTGTTAGCCTAAGTGCAACCACAAGGGGGTGAGTTGGTTACATTAAAAAATTTTGGGAAAAATAAATTTTACAATCAAATTCACTTAAACCAAAGATAAAAAACAAATCAAGTAATGCTAAGTACAAATAAAGCACGTAAATAGAGGAGGATACGGAAAGAGTGCATCAAGATTTATAGAGGTTCAACTCCACAAACTGGACTCTACATTTTCTCCTCAAACTTGCTCACTTGAAAGTTCTTAAACTATCTTTTGATCAATATTACAATGGTTTTTTTTTTCAAAGTTCATACCTAACCAATTCTTAGTTCTTTCCAAAACTAACTAGAAACTACTCTCTTTAGTTTTCTTCAATACTCACTAGAAACCACAGTCTCTAGTTTTTTTCAAGGCTCACTGCCAAACACTCTCTCACACAAAAAATTCTCAAACAGCAAGTATTTTTAATGTCACATGCTCACACTATAGCACTCTTTGCAAGATTTTCAAGTGAAAGTATAAGAATACTAATTAATTTCTCAAAACAAGCTCTTTATGTTGAATTTGATGATGATTCTTTGCTTGAACTGCTGCGAGTTATTTCCCAAGGCATTGTTTGATGTATTCATAGCCTTTTGGGTCCATTTGAACATTGAGGACATTTGGGGAGGCTTTACATTTGTTGATGACCGTTCAGAGAGCCTTTGGAGATTAAATTCCAAAGAGCTAGTCATTGCTTTATCTTTAAGTGCAAGATCGTACAATTTCCAATTGGCTGACTATTTTTGGCTTGTAGTTTTCTGACTTCTAGTAGGTATGATAGGTTCTACCTCCAGAAAGCAATTGGTTGGTTTTTTTCAACCAGTTTTTTTTCTTCTCCATAGACAAACATGACCTCAGTTGCTATAAATGACTCTAGTTTCACTCAGTTGATTGTTTCAACCTATTATTTTTGCTTCCCCTACACCCTGGGTTCTGTGGCAACGTGCGAGTCGTTTTCTGGAGTCGCCACCAATCGGTTTACCTAGGTCGATTGGACACCTTAAAATTAGTCTGCGAGAGTTCGGGGGTTCGGGAGTACGGTTACGCTAAAACAACTTTATTATAGCGCCCAAAATTGGCACCTTAGTTGATTTTAATTTTGTTTTACTTTGCTTTTTAACAACTTCAGTTAATTTTCAAGAATTAGAAATTTTAACTGAAATTATTTAATTGGATGTGGATTTTTGGTAATTAATTTGTATAAAAAATTTGATACTTCCGAACCATGGACTCTGCCGAGTCACCCGGACACGGAAGTTTTTAATTCCGAACCATGGACTCTGTCGAGTCATCCGGACACGGAATTTGACAAAATTTTAAATAACTTAATCCATACCGTAAAATATGGATTTTTTTATCTTTGTATTTATTTAATTTATTTATAAAAAAAAAGATATTTTCCAAACCGTAGATCCTGCCGGATCATCCGGATATGGAAATTATTTTAATTTATTGTTAATTATTTAATTCTTATTTTTATGGAATTAATTATTAGTTTAATTACTAATTTGATAATTCTTTTTGTTTATGAAATTTTTAGATTTTTGTCAATGATTTTTAATGTTAACCTAAAAATTTTATTTTTGTTTATTTTTTTATATTTTTACTTCTTTTCTTTCTTTCTTTTTATTTTCTTTTTCTTTTCTTTTATTTCTTTTTTTTTTCTTTTACTTTTCTTTTACTTTCTTTTCTTTCTTATTTTTTCTTATTTTTTTTTTACTTTCTTGTTTAATGAAAAATTTTGATTATGTATTTTTCTTAAATAATGACTTAATTTATAAAGGAATCAAAAAAATAATTTTTAATGATCTAATATTAAGATTCTTTATTTGATGAAGAAATTAAAGAGTTAAAAAAAAATCTTGACATTTATTTTATGTTTATTCTATTTATTTGATAAAAAGAAGAACCAAAAAGAAATTATTTAATTAAAGTTTTATTCAAAGAAACTAAGGACTTATATGTATAAAAAAATAAAAGAAAAAATTATATATTTTTGTGTTATGTTTTTATTTTTTTTATTTAATAAAAGATGAACTAAAAAGTAATCATTTAATCAAGATTTTATTCATTTAATAAAGAAACCAAAAAAATTATATGTATAAAGAAAAGTCTTTATTTTTATTTGATTAAAAAAAGTATTATTTAATAATGAAACCAAAAGTTTATGTGTATATTTTAAAAATAAAAGAAAAGATTTGATATTTATATGTTTTATTTTTGTTTGAAAAAGATTAACCAAAAAGTGATTATTTAATAAAGAAACCAAAAATTTATATGTATATTTTAAAAATAAAATAAAAAGTCTTGATATTTATATATTTCATTTTTTTTATAAAAGATTTAACCAAAAAATAATTATTTAATAAAGAAATCAAAGATTTATATGTATATTTTAAAAATAAAGAAAAGTCTTCATATTTATATATTTTATTTTTGATAAAAGATTAACCAAAAAGTGATTATTTAATAAAGAAATCAAAGATTTATATGTATATTTTAAAATAAAAGAAAGTTTTTTGATATTATTGTATTTTTTTTTTTTTTTTATAAAAGATTAAAGAAATCAAAGAGTTATATGTATGTTTTAAAATAAAGAAAAGTTTTGATATTTATATGATTTTTTTTATGTTCTTTTTGTTTGATAAAAGTTTTCTTTTTAAAATAATTTTCTAATTTATAAGTCTAAAAATACATCTAATTAATAAGTCTAAAATATTTAAGAGAAATTCAATTTCTTCTTCTTTTTTTATTTTTTTTATTTTTTTGAAATCATTTGACTAAGATTTTTTTTATTTTTGTTTAATAAAGGAACCAAAAAGTTATATTTTTTTATTATTTTAAAATAAATAAGTAAAATATTACTGGATAAAGAAATAAAATAATAAAATATTAACCCAAAAAATTTTTACTCTTTTATTCTTTTTATTAATAAAGAAACTAAAAAGTTATATTTTATTATTTTAATAAATAATTAATATATTTCTGGATAAAGAGATAAGCAAAAATATTAGTCCAAAGTTTTTTTTTTTTATATTTTTTTTATTTTTTAATAATAAAGAAAAATTTATTTATATACTTTATTTTAAAAAAAATATTTTATATACTTTAAAAAAATTTTCCAAGCCATGGATCCTGGTGGATCATTTGGACATGGAATTTAATTTAAAATTTTTTTATTCAATTAATATTAATTAATTATTAATTTTAATCATAATTTTTGTTGGATTCTTTTTATTATTTTTTCTTATTTTTCTTCAATTTTTAATTATTACTTTAAAAAAGAATTGATTTTTTTTTGTATTTTTAGAATTATTTAATTATGATTTTTATTAATTTTTAACAAAAGGAATAAAAAGTTAACTTTTTGTTATCTTTAAAGAAATAATAAAAACATGTATTCCAAAATAACAAAAGATAATTGGCTTTTAAAAAAAATGATTTTTATTAGCCTTAATAATTATTCACATAAATTCTTCTTCTTTTTTTTTTTTATTTTTGTTTTGATAATAATTTTTTTTATTATTATTATTTTTTTATAAAAATTAAAAGTGAAATAAATTTAATTAACAAAAAAAAAATAGACAATTAATAATAATAAAGTGGGGCTTTTTGGCCATCCACTTTAATAACACAATAATAATAGCAACAATAATAAAAATTAGCAAAGTTAGTAAAGTTAGTTGTTAATAACAATAATAAAAGGTTAGTAAGTTAAAGTAAGTAAGCAATTAGTTAAGTTAGTAACAATTATAACAATAATAAAAGGTTAGTTGTTAGTAAGTTAGTAACAATTATAGCAATAATAAAAGGTTAGTAAGGTTAGTAAGTTAGTAACAATTATAACAATAATAAAAGGTTAGTAAGGTTAGTAAGTTAGTAACAATTATAACAATAATAAAAGGTTAGTAAGGTTAGTAAGTTAGTAACAATTATAACAATAATAAAAGATTAGTAAGGTTAGTAAGTTAAGTTGATTAATAATAAAAGATTAGTAAGGTTAGTAAGTTAGTAACAATTATAACAATAATAAAAGGTTAGTAATAATAATAACAATAATAAATAAACAAGTAAAGATAAAAGGGTTAGTAATTAATTCTGCAAGAACAAAATAAAAGGTTAGTGACCAAAGAGAAAGAAATTGAAAAGATGAAGGAGTAAATCAAGGTTTTACCTTTGAAATCAAATTTTGAATTTGCTGGAACGTGAAACAGAGCACACGCGAGGGAGGAGGGGGGGGACGGAGTGCGGCGACGACGTGGCGGCAGCGCGGCGACGGCGTGGCGGTACACTGCGGCGGCGTGGCGAGACGACGACGGCGGAGACGCGGTGGCGAAGAGGCGGGGAGGTGGGGCGACGGAACGGGAGAGGACACGGCGGCCTCGGAGGGAGGAAAAGGAAAAGAAGGAACGGCGACGGCGGGGCTCGGGGATAACGGCGATGGCGAGTAACGACGGCAGGGCTCCGGGGACAGGAGTGAAGGAAACGAAAGGGGGAAGATGGCTAAAGCGTCAAACGGCCAAACGTTTGAGATTTTCTGGGCAGAGGGGGGAGAGGCTAGGGACTAAGACTGATATTTTCTCTTTTTTTAAAACGGAGCTCTAAACTTTATTTATATTTTTTTATGTGTTCAGAATCAAATTTGGAGGGCTATTTATATAGGAATTTTGGCTGAAATGTTGATTATTAAATTAATAAAAAATTTTAAACTTATCTTTTAAATTGGTAAAATGACAATTTCAGTCCTTTACGTCTCTTTGATTCTGGATAAGTTCCTGAAGCTTCTGATTTTGACAATTTTGTCGTTTTCTGTTAATTTGGGCCAGAACCGTCGGTCGGCCCAAAAATTCATGTGACAAACTACCAAATGCTCCTGAAACTTTCAGAATTTGTCAATTTTTCCCGAAACTTATTAATTTTGTCATTTTTACCTCAAACTTTTAAATTTTGTCATTTTTTATGGAGTTTTCTTTTTTCTTTCGAATATACACATATACACACAAATATCATTTTAAATCAAATCTTCACAAAACAAAAATGTATTTTAAACTAATTAAAATTTTTAGTAATAATAATAATAATAATAATAATAATAATTTTTTTTAAAATTAATTATTTTTCTAATTAAATTTTTTTAAAAAATTTTTTTAATGTTCGAACGAAATTGGGTGTCAACAGGTTCCAACAACTTCCATATTTTCACTTCCTAACTTATTTGAGCACATTAAACATTATCCAAAAACATATAAATTTGTATAATTATCATACACACTAAAACAAACATATTAAACCTTCATAATTGTTTTGTTATCGTCAAAATTCTAGTTAATTGATTAGGAAAAATCGAACAAATATCACTTATATAGAGTAATTATATATAGAATATGAATTTCAACTAGAGGAATAATATCTAGATAACAACAATATCAACTAATGAAACAATAAAATAAATTAAAACAACAATATCAACTAAAGAAATAACCATGGTAGTATTGATAACTATCATTGGGTAAATTACAACCTCTTGGTTTGGTCTTACCTACACTTTGTCCATTCTTTTTTTAGAAACCTACACTTCACTCATACTTCTTTTACAGTGTCTGATGATAATTTCTGAAATCTTAATTTAAATTGTTTGATAATTATGTTTCATTAATTTTAAAATTTTTGATATTATTTGCACAGCTAACCAACCTTTAAAAAAAAATACTAATATGCATTTACATGGATGAAAATGCATTTATAGAAAGAAAAAAATTGATAGTTTAAAATGTCTATTAAAAATGAAAAAGTATTGGATAGATAGAAATTACTAAAAGATAACTATTATATAGTTTAAATTACAGTTTTAGAAGCAACTATCAAAAAATATAAAATAAATTAACAGGCGCAAAATACAAGTTTTCAAAAATAAGGAGCAAAGTGTAAATTACGGAAAACCTCAATGGTAACTGTAAATTTGCCAATATCACAAAATTGATAGTAGTCGATACTCACGAGCATAATATAATTACTATTGGTCTATTTTCGGCCCACGTATTTTTCTATAAGAATTTTATTCAACTTTCTCATAGATTTGGGCCCTGCCAGCCTAAATAAATGTTCCATTAAGTGTATAAGTTTGTGCTAGATGAGCAAGCACCACTATAGACAAGTTTCTAGGAAACAATTCTTGTCAATTGTTTCCCATTCGGAGATCATGAGGCCTCTACAGGGTATTTGACACTAGGAGGATAATGTGCCGAACGATTTACAAGAATTCTGTCTTGAGACTTGAAAGAAACAACGCAAAGCTGAGAATGAAGCTGCCAAACACTTTGTTAACTTCACACGAAGCAAAAGCAGGTTGCCTCCATCCATTAACAACAATATATTGGTGCTTAGGGAGCCTGCTTGTTACCTGTCAGTTGTAATCGCTTTACCACGGGTTCTTAATTACTCAGATAGAAATGGCTTCAATTCGCGAGTTTATCAAAGGTTACTTGTTGATTATGTCTCTCCTTCACCTCGTTCGCTGTTGTGGTAACACTCAAATTGAAGCTAGCTTATGTCTGTAACTCTTGTTCTCCCCATCTATATCTTAGTATGTGGTAGGACTCTTGTTTAAGAACTCGATGATTTGTGGAAAGAAAGCTACGGTGAAGCTGAAGCCAGAGAAGGGAATTCGGTGGCCGGATATGGTGTCAGCCGGATTCCGGCCTAATCTCTTAGCCTTTTCTTTCTTCTCTTTCAATTTTTTTTTCCTTTTTTTGGTTTCTACTAGGCAAGCAGGTATGGAGCAACAGCGGTGGCTTTGGATTGAACGGAAGGAATTCGGGCTCGTTGTTGTAGGAGATGGGGAGCCGGAGAAACTTGTTAGGATGACGAAAATCTGGAGGCGTGGGAGAATATTTCTGGGCAAAGGAAAGTGGTAGAACGTGGTGATGAAGTTTCTTGTCTTCATCCAGAGTCAATTATGATAGAAGTGGAGGAGAGGAAAAAGATACCTAAGATGACAGATCCCATGAAAAGAATTGGGTGAAGGCAAATTCCGTTGAAGGGTCTGGTCATAAGTTGTTGGCGAAGGGCCTTTCAATAAGGAAACCCGTAAAGAGAGCACTAGTATAAGTTCACAATACGAATGAACTTACAATATTTATTTCACTTAAACTGTTTTGTGTTCAAACCGCTGCTTATGATTTTGTTTGTCTTAATTAGGACCATTAAACAACTTAATGATTATATGTTTAATTTGTTTAGTATATATACATATTTGCAGAAGCTTTACGGGTTCCAAGTCTTTCACAAGCTACGATGGTGATAGAAGATTGTGGCTTACAATTTAAGATCCTTCCTACAGCTGACGGCCTTCCTTTATCAGTTAGGATGCTTCTCCCGAATGGTCAAGGTTACTTACATGCATATGATGTCAAACTATGTCACAGTTGGTGCAGGAAACGATGCAAACAAAGCCTTTCTAGCACCCGAGGATTTGATCAATGCATTGCCATGGAGGATGATCAGGCGGCTCTGACAGAGGCAGGATCACCGGATCAGAACATACAACATTATTCCTCGTCGGACAATCTATTAAATGACCAGTCGGCTCCGACAGAAGCAGGATCACCGGATCAGAACATACAACATTATTCCTCATCGGAAGATCTACTAAATTCACCAATGGAAGGCATACAACAGGATTTTCCTTTAGAGCAAATAGAACAGCAGTTGCTAAACCAGGCCATGACAGGGAGGGATGTATTGGGGGAAGGGTCCGTGGTCATCAATGGGAAGCTTTTCTATTGTTGCAACCCCACAATAACAACGACAGATCGCCCATGAACCTAATAAATAAAGTTTGTTGGGCAACAACCTTCGGCGTCAAAGTTTGAAAGAATAACTTCACAAAAAACCCTTTTCTTAAGGTGATTATCCCCAAATATTACTTCCAAGTTATTTAAAACTATGATGTGGTAAGTGAATCACACAAACTGTTGCCATATTATGTGTGAGTTTCAGTTCCCTTGTTCTAGATGTGAATAAGAGCACCATAAACTAATGAAAAAACTTTATGTATACTTTTATTCCATTTAATAAATTTTTCTCACGTGCAAGTGGAATTTTTCACAACCACTTCAAATTATTTAATTCCTTTTAGGCAAAAGGGGTAAATCACCCACCGATGATTGTCCTATAGAGCAAATCACTCATTATTTATGTTTTTGCAGTTAAATCTATCATCTAATTTTATTTTTAGGAATACTGGCCACTAATGTTTGTGACCAAGACAAATTAGCCGTTGCAGAAAGCAACTGCTGGAATATTCCCTTATCTCATTTAATATTCCATAAATACGGTAATGACATGGCTGACTGAAATGATAAATTAAATAATTCATTCCTGGAATATATGATCTTATGCACATTAATCACTGAAATAAAAAAAATAAAGCATAAGAATGATCTCCCTCATTAGATAGTCTTGGCCTGCCATGGCCAGTCCAAGACAACCTCAACATCACCGCCTACACCACAACTCCCAACCCGAATTAGATAGTACTCTGTTACAATCAGACAAAATGTATAATCAAACAAACTATGGCACATTAAAAACTCTAAGAGATAGTACTCTGTTACAATCAGAAAAAATGCATAAAACCACAAGAATTAATCATCACATGAATTTCAAAAAAATTGGAAAAGATTATCTATTCAACTTAGTAAACCTGTTTGGCCAAAAAAAAAAACTTAGTGAACATACAGTGCTTCCATAGGGTAATGCACGAGAAAATACCCCTGAAGCTGGTAGGTTTCATTGGCATACGGAGTTTAAGGAGCTCCATTCACATCAATTACCCACCTTCAAAACATTCACAACATCTCTCCCAATTCACTCGATTCCCTCATCAAGAACAAGAGAGTGAAAAAGTCAGAGAATACATTAGACCAAAAAAGCAACTACCTGTGGAGATTATCACATAATTTAAATTTGAAACCGGTGGAAAGGTTGGGCTGCCACTCGATGAGCTTTTTCTGAAGCCGATTGCTCTTAATCTTACTGAGAACCACTTAAAGTCATGATGAACAGAAACCAAAATCAGGAATTAAAGAAATGAAATAAAATAAAATAAAATAAAATAAAATAAAATAAAATAAAAAAGAAACTGAGAAGATGAATTGGCGGCAAGGGTTGTGGGTTGAGACAGAAGAGTTGGTGATATGGCTATGGCTTATAAAAAATTAAAAAACCCATGACCAGAGCAAGATGGAGGTTAAACTGCAATGTGGCTACAATTTTTCCTCTGTGATACTCTGGATGGCTTTTGCACTTCACCATGAAATTTCGCTTGCTCTTTTCAGTTCAAGAACCATAGAAACCACACAAACTAAAATGGGTACCAGCAAAAAACCGAAATACCTGTTCTCGATTCCATTTGGATCCTTCCTTTGCATGTAAAACAACAAAAAATCCTTGACAAAAGCAAAGAGCAAAATCAAATCAAGGGTCTCTACAGGCATGAAGAAGGATCTTTTCTGACTAACTAAAATGCCCAGCTTAGAGTAGACTAAGAAAAATAGGGCAATTGCACGCACTTGCAATTGGAGTGCCGACCGAATTCTATCCTTTCAACTAATCATATTAAAGATCGAAACAAGTGAATTAGCATGACAAGGAAAGAAAGGGAAGGGTTGATCTACAGACGAAGGATACCACTACTAGAAAAAGGTGATTTAGCAATGGTAGAATTAGTGACGGTAAAAAATCGTCACGAATTAGAGATAACAAATAGTCGCTAAAAGTCTGGTGAAAAATTAGCGACGGTTGTATGTCGCTAAAATTTAGTGACAGCTTGCCCTCGCAGTTAGCCGTCACTAAATTTTGTGAAACCTTACCTTCACTAATTTAGCGATGCTTCGCTGTCACTAAATTTAATAATAGTTTGCTCTCACTAAAATCTTAAAAATTAGTGGTGGTTAGCCTTCGCTAAAGCCGATCAAGTAGATACAACTAGTTGTCACTAAAGTACGCCCCAATTAAATATGACTTGCTCTTACTAGTTGTTCATAGACTAGCGACGACTTAACCTCACTAGTTAGTGCAAGAGATTATAGTATAAGTTTAGATGAACTTATGTAGGTAAGTGTCTTAGTTATTTTTCAAAAATTATAGTTAGAGTTAGTGAAGGCTAGCTGTCACTAACTCTGGGCCAGAGTTAGAGACGGTTTGCCTTCACTAACTTAGCAAAGGTTAGCCATCATTAACTTTTGGCTAAACCCCGTGCCCACTTGACACTTCAAAATTTTATTTTATTGTTAAAAAATTTATTCATCTTAGTTATTTTTATAAAAAAGAAAAAAAAAAGCTGGAATTTCTAGAATTTCAGCTAATTTTTGTGAAGACCTTAGGAATATTGTTTTGTTCATCAATATTTTTCTAAAAAAATAATTAAGCTATCAATTACTTATGTTCTGTTCAGCTTTTCACATTTTATTTTAGTTTTTATTAAATCTAGCAAAGTAAATTAATTACTTTAGTTTACATTTTAGTTTATTTTTAGGTTTTATTAAATCTAGCTAACTAGGCATGAACTAGTGAAGGCTAGCTGTTGCTAACTTATGGCCCGAGTTAGTGACGGTTTACCGTTGCTAAGTTAGCGAAGACTAGACATCACAAATTATGGTCAGGGTTAGTGATGGTTTGCCTTCACTAAGTTTGCGAAAGCTAGCCATCGCTAGTTCAAAATTTTTTAAATTAGTCAAGCCTTCTGACCAAGAAACTCACAAAGTAAAACTCACCAGTCAGCCCATCCCTACTCTTTCATCTATGTCCCTTGTCCTCCATCACTCTCCAGTCACCAGCGCACCTCTCATTCCCCAGCCAGCCTAACTCACCATTCCATCTTGCCATCGCTCCTTAACCCTAAACAACTTAACTCGGCGATTCCGTTCTTGCTTCCTACCTCACTCACCATTGCTCCGTCTCATGATTTCTTCTTGATTGCTCACAATTGACAATTGATCACCATCATTACATTCGCCATCGCAATAACAGTCCGACACAGTTTAGGAAAATCAGTCGAATAGAAGCTTAGTTAACCGAGAGGACCAAGACTGACCATCCAAGCAGATCCATGTTCATGAAAAAATTTCTTTGAGAGGATTGAGACTTACCGGTGATGTACGATGGTGCTCGACAGTATGAACTCTGTCTCTATTCTTCTTTAATTGGTTTATTTCAATATTTAATTGCTTCATAGTTGATATTCGATTGGTTTACTTCTTGGTTGATTGAATTCTTAAATAGCCTGATGTTCAATTGCTTCATATTTGTTTGGTATGCTTATTCCATATATGGACAAGTTACTTCATAAATTGGTATGCATTTACTTCAATTGTTTGATTTACTTCATACATTGCTTGATATTCAATTGCTTCATTTACTTCACATAATATTTTTTTAAAAAAATGATGGACAAGTTTAGAGATATGCTTATTCCAATATTGAACTTTTGCTTATTCTTTATAGTAGAATGTGTTATGCGTATATGGAGTATTTTTGTTGACTAAATAGCCTATTTGCAATAGCAAATGTGATTGTTTATTTGAGACTTATTTTTTATAGTAGAATGTTTTGCTCGGATGGAAGGAAGATATGAGTAGTATACTAAAATATGTGGTTAATGAATGTCTGAATATGGTCTACGTTTGTATGAAAATGGTTTGTAGTGATACTTTAATGAACTTGTTAATTAGACACCTAAATGTAGTCCACATATAGATGTTCTTACGATTCTACTTGTGTTGTACAATTAATGGTATATATTTGGTTTGGTGTAGCTGATTTTGCTCATAAGTAGACAAGTTTTAACTAAAGTTTGACTTTTGAGTTAAAAACCTCATTATAGGCTAATTTTTGAAAAGCAAGTGTGGTTATATAATTCAAACATATCTGGAGCTTAAAAACCTTATTAGTAGCAAACAAGTTTCTTTGGATATCCAAACTTGATTTACAGTCTTAGTCTTGGTTTATTCTAGTAAATTTGCAAACTGTGCCATGAAAACCTGTATTTTCTTCGATTGTCAAAAAAAGGTTTTGGCTTTCTGCTAGGAAGTTTGTTTTCATCTGAAACTTTGTGATCATAACCTTGCACTTATTGGTGATGTGGTGGTAAATTTTTGTAGCAAACAAAAAATTTTATCTAAAGAAATACAGTGTTTTAGTTTCTTGCTGAAAATTGTTCTCCATAGAATAGTTTGACTTTGCCCTTGACTTTTTGTTAATGAATTCATTTGGGGCTGAAATTTTGTGACCACATTCTTGATCATATTTTGGTTGTGTGTGAAGCATTTTGAAGCTAAAAGAATAGGTTTATAAGGCAAAACATACCACTTTAGTTTGCAAGAATGAATATGTTGGTTAATAATGGTTAACAATCTTAACCTCTAATGGTTAATAATCTAAGTTTTAGCTCAAGTTGTTTGTAACTAATAGGATTTTTTGGATGATAGGGTGGATATAGATATAAGCATGAATCTTGAGTTGTTTTAAGTGAAGTCCATGGGTTAATTATTTGAATCTTGAGTTATTTTAACCTGGGATGAACTAGAGCTTCTAGGTTAATTTTTTATTTTTTTTTCCCTTTTTTGTGCATGTCAGATTTTTGCCATCTCTGATTGGCAAGGTCTTGACCAGATTATGTCTCCTCTGAACGCTAACTATTCTTATTCTGTTAAGGATGGAGTTGGTGCTGGGATTGACATGGTATGTTTATGATTTCACATATTGCTTAGTTTTGTTTCCATTTCCTTAGTGTGTGTGCGTGTATGTTTTGGGCTGAAGACAAATATTACTGCTCTGCATCTCTATCTTTGCTGGGGCATAAACCAAAAAAAGAACAAGAAAGAAATGGCAGTGTTGGCTATTGAAATGCATTATTTGATAAGTACCTTCTATTGTTTATACATTTTCTTTATATATAACTATATATATCCAACTGCTTTCTAGTATGTGTTTATATATAATCTGTTGTTGTAAGACAAAAATTGTTAGATGAAATTCAAAATCAAAATGAAACACTAAGAATAGTTAAGGGACTTTGTCCCTTATACTTCATATTTGTTTCAAGCTACACTTCCAACTTTAGAATTTTGCCTTTAACACATCTCAAACATCATGATTCTTCCAAACTCCCACCCAACTCACACTAGTTGACAGAAACAACCGTAAAATGAAATCAGCACCCGCAATTCTGAAATTGATCTGCAAATTCTAAAGGGTACAATAAACTGGTAGAGTTGCATCCAGGCGTCAAAGTTCTATATCAAAATTCAACTTATGAAGCATAAAAAAGTAATATGCTTATTAGCTATACCTATCCATAGAAAGCTTCTAGCCCAACAAAATAATGTTTGTTGGGTGATCAAAGCTCTGCCATATGATTTCCAAAGAAGAATCTTGTAGGACAAAGTTTCCATCATCCTACATCAACGCTGACCTTGTTGCGGTACCATTGTATATTGCAAGTTCAGTGCTATTTAAGTGCCTGAGCACAACTTGGCCTCTTATTGTGAGATTAATGGTTGACCAAGTTCGAGCTGGTTCATCACAGTTTGCTGACCAAACAAGTGTTCTATCTGGGATTTTGTGGAACCAAATTTCGACGAGGAAGAGGCCATCTGAAATGTTATAGAAACCGTAGGGAAAACCACCAGAAGACGATTGCCAAGAAGAATTGGAGCCAATAGTTAAGCTTGAAGCAAGGTATATGTTATTTTTAGTTTGAGAAAAAGCAGCAATGAAAGAAGAAAACCACAATGTTGTTGCAATGAGAATTCTAGCTGCATGTGTAGCAACGTGATTTTTGGAGTCGCCACCAATCAGTTTTCCTAGGTCGATTGGATACCTGAAAAATGGTCTGGGAAAGATTCTAAGATCGTAAGTCGGTTACGCTAAAATAACCCTATTAAAGCGCCCGGAAATTGGTACCATGGGATTTAGTTTTATCTTTGTCTAACCATTTATTTCTTGATTTAATCTTTGATTTAAAGTGATTTTTGATGAATTTTAATTCCAAACCGGGGATCTTATCAGACCAACCGAATATGGAACAGATAATCCATCTCGGGATTTTATCAAACCACCGAGAACGGACATCCTGAAAAATAAATGTCAAAGTATTAAAAAGAAAGAAAGAGAAGTTGTTTTTATTTGATTTTTCTTGCTAATATCTGAAAAATGAGGAAAATAAAAAAATCTAAACAACTAAACATCTAATTATTATTTTTTTATTATTTTTCAAGATGCATTATGGGATCTAACTTACAATAATATAAGAATTAGAAGAATGAAAGAAAACAAACACATAAATAACAAAACCAATAGATAAATCAAGAAAAATAAGTAAATAAGTAAGTCACAAGAATAAAATGAAGCAAGGAGAATAAATAAATAAGATAGGAAGACCAAAATCAAGAGAATAAATAAATAAGAAAACATAAATAAATCAAGAGAATAAAATAAATAAGAAAACCAATAAATAAATCAAGAGAATAAAATACAAACCAATTAATAAATCAAAAGAATGAAATGAAAAAAATAGGAAGAAAACCAAAAATCAAGAGAATAAAAATAAATAAGAGGAAGACCAAAATCAAGGGAATAAAAATAAATAAGAGGAAAAATAATCCAAAAATACCAAGAAAAATAATTAAAATAACTAACTAAACATTCTTTCAAGGCTAAACAAATAGATAAAGGAAAATAAAACAAAAATATTTTGAACAATTTAATAACTAAATAAGTAAGGAAAAATTATACTATCCTAGAAATTAACAAAAAGAACTAAAGTTAAATAAATGAACAAAACAAATAGTAAAATAACATTCTAGATCATGCTCTATGTGAATTTAATGATCAAATTTAGTGCCTGCTAAACAAAACAAAGAAAGAACCAAACAAAAAGGAAAACAAAGAAATAAAGGTGCTGTCAGTGGCAGATCTGAAACAAAATAAAAGTTAGTGACTCAGGAGAGATAAATAGAAATAAGTGGGGGCTAAAGCGGGGTTATACCGAAAGGAGAAGGTTGAACGAATCAGATTTGAACGAAGGTGGGTCGGGATTCAGGTTCAGAAACGGGTCGCGATGGATCTCTCCCTGATTCTCCCTTTCTCAGGCAATTTGGGCGACGATTGACGTGGTTGGAGCGTCGGGATGGGGCGGCGACGACTGGGGCGGGGCGTCGCGGTTGGCTGACGCGTCGGCGATTGGAGCTTGGAGCTTGACGTCGCGGCGGCGATCCGTTTTGAAGCCAACGGCGATAGGTGACGGCCAGAGGAGGCTGTTCAGCCTATGACGATGCGACGGCGTTGAGAGAACGTGAGGCTGGCACGTTGACGACGGCGGATGGAGGCCAGCAGTGGCGTCGAGCAAGCAACCGGACCGTCAGGGGTGGCGGCGGCTTAAAGGGAAATTTTAGGGTTTTCAGGGAAGGAGAAAGGGGAGGTAGGGGCTTGGGCTGCAGTTTTCCTTTTTTTCACTTAGGAGCTTAGGGTTACGAAAATACTCCTGGATTGGGAGCTTAGGGCTTTTTTTTCTCCCTCCTTTCTTGAGCTAATAGTGTTCCATATTTATACTAGGAAGTCCTAGTCTAGATTAACTAGGTTTTCGTTATTTAAAACTGGTCCACATTTAATTTTTAAGATTTTGGTCAAAATGCTGATTCAAGTCCTAAATTCTGTGCGAATTTCACTCTGACCCAAAACTTTCAGAGATTGACAGATTAGCCTAAAACTTTGCAAAAGTTCCAGATTTTCCTGAAATCCCACAAAATCGCCAGATTTGACTAAAACTCTTCAAAACTTGACAGATTTGCCCCAAACCTTTGAATTTTGCTCAAAACTTTCTAAAAATCTCCCATTTTCTCCAAAACTTTCTCTTTTCCTAAATTGACCCCACAACACTTTTAAGACTCCAAATTAGTGCCTAAACTAAATTAACTCCTATTTCTACCCTAGGTGACCACTTTAAATTCCCAAAAATCGACAATTACCTAAAAAGACTAAAATGCCCCTATAAAAATCAAAATACTCCTAAACTAATTTTCCTAACCTAAAAATTAAACAAAAGTCAGTGCCCGGACAAAATTGGGTGTCAACAGCATGTATGTCTATCTGAGGTGAGAAAAGTTTAACAAGACAAAGGTAAGAATCTGATTGAATCAGGAGCTGAGAGGATAGGAGAATGTTGCAAAAAGCAATGCTACTATGATGGGGCATTTTTGCAATAAAACATTAATTTAATCATATGCTTGCAACGTGTGACAATTCCAGGGTAAATATATGCGAAATGAGGTATATTTTAATGGTAGGTTGTGCAATTTAGCAAACTAACAAACTAAATTACTTACAAATGATAATTAAAAAATACTCATGTACAATAATTTTAAAAATTTCTAATTATCTACTAATTTATATTTTATCTACTCCACTTTACATTAATTATTTATTTTTCCTAAATATTTTCCTCATTTCTTTGTACAAAATGCATCCGTACCAGGTATTTATAAATTTAGAGATTGTTTTAATTGATGATTTTTTTTCTAATTAGACACAGTTTTCAAAAAGAAATTTCAAATTAGGCTTTAGTATTAATATTTTGTGATTTAGGTTTACTACATCACATCATCTTAAAACAATTTATCCCTTTCATGTTTAAGCTATTTAGGATGGTACTTGGTCTTTTTCATATATTTTTTAAGAGGAAGTTAAAAATAAATAATAAAATTTATCAATTTTGTCCAAGGATTAGCTAAAACTTTTACGTAGTTTTTTTTTATTTTATTGACTCTATAAAAATCTATTTTATAAACCATCCAAGTAAAAGAAAAAAGAAAGAGGCAACGTAATGACGTGGCCCCCCAAAAAGAGCGATAGAAAGAATGTAATCTCAAATTTATAGTATGTATAAATATAAGCAAGAAATCTAATGATTACCAATATAAAATTAGCATCAAATATCTAGAATTAGCTCGCTTGCTTTTAGTTTTCAAAAAATCATGATTAATCAATACTAATTTACAGCTCCATTCTTCTTATCTTCATTTCTTCGGCTTTAGTAACTTTTATAATTTATTAGATTAGGTAAAAGATCAATTTTTTGCTTTTTAATTATTTTTCATCCTTTTCTTAATTTGTTTAGTTATGATTATATCTTCCCTAGACAAATATGTATAAAAGTAGGGCATTTGGTTTAAAAAAAAAAAAAATTGATTTAACTGCTTAATTGAAATGTTGACTACTGTTTTTTTTTTTTCTTTTGGTGGATTCCAACTAGTATTTCAATTTTAACAAAAGATCCAAATTTAAAAACAAGACATTAATATGCAAGAAATTGAGATTGGCTGTTAAATGGTTTTAGTCTAAATGGTTGCAGATTGGGTGAGTTCTGGTGGTTTTATGTTTGGTTCCTCTGCTATTCCTTTTTTCTCTTTCTTGGTGCCTGTGGCATGGGGGGGTAAGTTAGTCTCTTGGTTTGATCTGTGACCATTTCTAATTACTTGTTCATCCAGCGTCTTGCTTGTTTCTTTTAAATGCATTCCAGTTCCGTTGAAAAAAACTGAGTAAGACATTGAACAAACAAAGGAGTAAAGAAAATCGAGTAAGAAGACAAGGGAAAAATTATCATAAAGTTAAAGATTGAATGATTTCTTGGTCAGGACTCTAGATATACCCTTAATAATGAGCATTTATTTTACAAGAAAAAGGTAATAAAATCTATAGAAAAATAAATGGTCAAAATAAAAATGGAGAGAATAAAAATGGATTTTTTTTGCTTTCGAGAAAAACAATGAAAATAGTTTGTTTAAAAAAATGAGTAACATATAAGTTATTAGACAATCAGAACTTCTTTAAATTATTGTAAATTTTTTTTTGAGTTTTCATTTTTAAATAATATTAATATTTATTATTGTAGTTAGTAATAAGGTATAAAATTTGTTAGTCCACAAGTTTGCTGCGAATTAAAGTTTTTAAATGCGAGGGTCATTTTACCGAAGAGTTGAAAGCCAGGACTAAAGTTGTTGCTTATCTAGGTTGCTATGGGATTTACTTGCTACATTGCTCAAAGTTGAGGGATTAAGTGGTATCGATGAATCATACTTAAGGGAGTAACTTGCTTGTTTCAAAAAAATTAAGGGACCAGCTGTACATTATGGTCACCTTTATAATGAAAGAGTCAAAGAGATATTAAATCATGTAAAATTTTTTAGTTTGGCGTCAATTAAGAATTAGTTTAACGATGTTAAAAAAATAAACATGCAGTCTAGGCCAGACAGACTGACTAGGCTTGTAAGACAACGCCCGAGTATGGCTAGGATTCAACTATCCAAACTTCCCCAGCAAAAGCAAATAGAGAATAAAAAATGTAACTTGACACCCTCAAGGTTTTGAGAAGCATCATCATTAATTTAAAAACTCTCGCATATATCCTTATAATATTCTTACAAGATGCTTTTGATTATAAAAAAACTTACCATGAAAATGTCTAAATTGAACTAATTCTTTGTAGTTGTATCTTATTTTTTATTGAAAATATTTTGATGTGATGAAAAATTGTTTTTTATAAGTGATTGTCATACCCCATGTTAAAATCCTAGCTCAACCATTGCTTTCTAGTAGCATTTGCAACAATTAAAAATGATTGACAAAAAAGCAACATTTGTAGCTTTTTTTGTCTTTTTCTTTTTGCTTTTGACAGAAACGACCTGGTTTTAGCAAAAGATTTCAGCCCTGAGGAGTTTCTAGGCAAAGAGTCATCATCCCAGGCATATTAACCATTGACTTGGCAAGAGATGCAGCAGTGGAGGTCGTCGGGAAGAGAGGAGTGTGGCCAATCGAAGAAGACGATCCAATGGAAGAAGATGATGGGTTTTTAACTAAATGTAAGGACCGTAAATTGAACAACACAGTCGATTGAAGGAACAATAATGTGAACCAAAAGAACAATAATATCACTTAAACGTAGTAATAGTATAGAGAATAACAATTTGATTTAAATCAACAACAACTATATAATAAGACAACAATATCAACTAACGGAAGCACAAACTAAATAAAAAGGACAACAATATCTATTAAATAAAGAACCATGGTAGTTTTGGCAAATATCACAAAAATAATAAATTAGCCTATAGTCCACGAGTATAGTATTAATTACTACTCCCTCCGTCTCACAAATATTACTCCATTTAGTTTGACATAAAGATTAAAAAAGTGAAAAATGTTTATGTGGTATTTCCACTTTTGTTGACATGAAGTGTCTAGTGGGCGGGGCAAGTACAAAGCAACAAATTGGACGGCTAAAGCCGCAAAACACTTCGTTAACTTCACACGAAGCAAAAAGCAGGTTGACTCCATCCATCAACAAAAATAGATTGGTGTTTACGGAGCCTGCTTGTTGCTTGCTGTTGTCATCCGCAGAGTGCCAAACAAGAAGAGCGCAAACAGCTGTGGCGACGTCAGCTACCCAAAGTTTGACCATTAATGTTGGATCATTATTTAACGAGGTCAACGAATAATTGAAACACCAATAATAATTCAGCAAGGGCTATAGAGTTGTATTTTTGTATTAATAAATTAAATTTAATATATTTAGCAAGAACAAGGCTGTCAATTATAAGAATTGGGAGTCATGTAGGTAAACACATGAGCATATAACATTACCACGTGTTCTTGATTACTCAAATAGAAATGACTTCTATTCTCGAGTTTATCTAAGGTTTGCTTGTTGATTATGTCTCTCCTTCACCTTATTGGTCGCTTTTGTGGTAAGATTCAAATTCAAGTTAGCTTATGCCCGTAACTATTGTTTTCCCTATCTGTATCTTAGTTATGTGGTAGGAATCTTGTTTTAAAACTCGATGATTTGTGGGAAGAAAGCTGCGGTGAAGCTGAAGCCATAGAACGGAATTCGGTGGCTGAATATGGTGTCAGCCGGATTCCGGCCGAAGGGATTGCGGAAGCCTATGAGGGGATTGTTGTCATCCGGCCGAAGGAGAAATCATTTCTCATTGTCAGAAATTGAAGCTTCAGGTGACTTTCATCGACCTTTTTTTGTCGGGTTGGCTTTGATAATTTTGAAAACTGAAGCATCCATGGTACAAATGGTGTATCTAGTATGAAGCAAACATCTCGTTGAGGTTGCCAGTCTTTTAAGAGGGTTTGTGAATCTGACATTCGAGGAATTTCGAAGATTTGGCGTTGAAATTTGTCAAAGAAGTGGAGAAACAAAAGAGTTAGAAAGAGAAGTGTCAGGAAAGAATTTGAGTCTCTAAGAATTATGGGAGAGGCTGTATATAATAGGTAGTTGAAGAGATTGGAATCAAACTTCGTTGGAGGGTCTGGCAAGTTAGAGAGCACTTCTCGGAAAGCTCTAAAAAAGGGATTCATGCTATGTCCAAGGGTGGAAAATTAACAAAACTGTGTTAGGGCCGACCAATGTTTTATTTCCCTCTTCAATAGTATTTATATTCTAAGCTTGGGGTTTAAATGCCGGCATTTACTTAGGTTGGGGGCCAGTAGTTTGCAAGATCGGGTTCATCTTGGGTAAAGCTCATTTAGTTTTTCTATAGGGTCTTGGGCTGGTGAATCCTTTGTTGTTAATGCCTTCATCTCATCCTTTTAGATGAAGTTTGTTTCTTTCTTTTTTAAAAAAATATCTTTCATTGCCTATCAACATGAATTGAACTTATGATATTTATTTCATTTAATCTATTTTGAGTGAAACTGCTGCTTATTTGAGACACTCTTAATTTTCATGATTTTGTTTTTTCTTAATTAGGACCATGAAACAGCTTAATGATTATAGGTTTAATTTGCTTGCAGAAGCTTTATGGGTTCCGCGTCTTTCACAACCTACGATGGTGATAACGGATTGTGGCTCGCGATTTGAGATCCTTCTTGCAACTTACAGCCTTCCTCCAGCAATTTTGAATCTTCTCGTGAATGGTGGTCAGTCACAAGATGTCAAACTATGTCACAACAGTTGCAGGAAACAATGCAAACAAAGCCTTTCCAATACCGGAGGATTTAAATTATTCCAGAATTATTCCACATTGGAGGATCTACTAAGTTCACCAGTTGATGGTATACCACTGGATTTTCGGTGCGAGGAAACAGAACGGCAGTTGCCAAACCAGGGCCTGGCTGTAGGTTTGCCAAAGGATGGCCTGCCAGAAAATTTGCCAGAGGGGGTTCTATTGGGGGAAGGGTACGTGGGAATCAATAGGATGCTTTTCTGTTGTTGCAACCCCTGTTTTACTACGACAGATCTCCTATAAACCAAATAAATAAAGTTGGTTGGGCAACAATACTCATATTGGGTGCAAGAAAATAAATTTTAGAGATTTTGGGAAGGAAAGCAGAGAGTGGCAGAGAAGCTATGCTCTTTTATTTCATGGAGATATTTTTCATTACATTAAAACATATAACACGATACATGGGTATTTATAGAATTGTTTGCTGCCTTAATTGCAGAAGAGTTCTAAAAGAACTTGTCTTTCACAGCAGCATTTTTCGACTTCTACAGCTAATGTGCGGCTGTTCAATTGTTGTTTCTAAGAATCCTTTTCGCTGCTGGAAAGTGTAACTTACTTGGTTGATTCATAAACCTTGAAATCACCCCAACTGCATAAACTATCTTTGGCTTTGTATTTGTCAAGTAGATAAGTAAACCAACTAAATTTTGGTACATACGTGCATCTCTTTTTTGTGCTCCATCATCTCCTTTGAGCTTCTTATTCACAGAAACTGGTATAGCTATAGGATTACAGTTACTCATCTGAAATTTTTTAAGTATATCTTCAGCAAATTTTTCTTGTAAAATAAATATTTTACCTTTTGATTGTTGTATCTAAATTCCCAAGAAATACTTCATAAGCCCTAAATCTGTCATCTCATATTCTTCCATCATAGCCTTCTTGAATTGCTTAATCATCTTTGGATTTGTTCTTGTATATATGAGCTCATCAACATATAAGCAAACTATATGCAGATCACTCTTACCTTCCTTTTTCATATAAAGTGATAGTTCACTTTGGCTTCTTTGAAATCCACTTTGCTGGAAATAATTATTAATTTTCATATTTCATGCTCGAGGGGCTTGCTTTAGTCCATATAATGTCTGCAATTTGTTAACTTTTTCCTCATTCCCTTTAATTTTGTAACCTTGCGGGTGCTCCACATATACTTCTTTTGTTAACTCTCCATTAAGAAATGTTGATTTCATATCAAACTGATAAACTAACAACTCCATTTGAGTTGCTAATGCTTAAGCTGATCGGATTGTCTCCATGAGCACTGCGGGTACAAATGTTTCATTGTAGTTAATTCCCAGCTGTTGTGAATATTCTTTGGCAACTAAGCTTTATGCTTCTGAATTGATACATCCCCATTACATTTGGTCTTGTAGACCCATTTCAACCCAATAACATCTTTGCCTTTAGGTAAATCAACCAGTTGCCAAGTCTTGTTTTTCTTGATCATTTTGATTTCTTCATCCATGGCAATAGTCCAGACTTCATCTTTTGCAATTTCTTCAAAAGTCTGGGGTTCACATGCAAATAAAGATAATCTTTGCATATTTTCATAGATATTTGCTAAATTTTGAACCCGTCTTGGAGGAATATCATAATCTAATGCAAGGTCATCTAGTTTGTATAAAGTAGATAGACCAGCTTCAATATTTGACTTGTCAAATCCAATACCATAGTTTTCTTGCTCAGGCTCTATTGCTTGAAATATTTTTGGCTTTCTGCAGTTGTCTTCTTGCCATTTTCAAGTCTCTGTTTCATCAAAGATAATATCCTGAGTAATAATAAATTTGCACGTGTCTACATTATATAAGTGATAACCTTTTTATTCATCCTAATATCTAGTGAATATATAAATTTTTTCCCTTTGCAATCAAACTTTTCGCTTTGTTAGGCATCAATGTGAGCATAAGCTATGCAACCAAATATTCTAAATTGTTGTACATGTTTTTTGTGATATTATGCCTCATATGGAGTTTGCTGATGATGCGAACCCCTTTAGTATAATGACCAACAAACATCCCCAAGATTTTTTTCAAGCTCCACAAGATATCAAAGAGACTGGATTTAAACCCCCACCCCTAATCAACTTTAAATTAGAGACAAGAAGTATAAGAGAACCAAGAACACAAGTAACTTGTGCACCAAGATAGTCCTCGAAGAACAAAAGAGAATGTCTCTTCAAAATAGTAATATTATTTCATATAAAGGCTGTGTTTTACAACTAGAATATGTGCCTATTTATAGGCCTAAACTAGGGTAAAAGACTCAAAAAAATTTGTAGCCCAAGTCACATAGGAAACCTAGGTACAAAAGACTAAAGAAAACCTAGTCAAACTAAGATTCCTGCACCCTTTAACACATGTTTAAGGTATGCAACGTATGCCACTTATCCTATGCGATCTAAATCAATTCCATAGCCTAAATAACATCCTAAAAAATGTAAATAATTATGAAAATAAATAAAGTAAAGTGCAAATATAATTTTGGCCCTAAAAACCCCAAAATGGTCTTTTCCGGTGCACTTATGGGCTCTTTAGGGTTTTTGCTTGTATCTTCAGCTCCAAGCTTGAATATTTGAGTTCCATTGACTTGATACTTCCTCTTAAATGTTGGAAAGAGGTCTTGAAATATTGGAGCTCAAAGATCCAGCTTGTAGAAGCAAAATGGCCCTGAAACACTTCCAACAAGTTTGCTCGGGCATTGTATCTCCCCTTCGCCTTGATCACTATTATAGTGAGACATAAATTTAAGCTAAGCTTACGTATGTTGCTAAGTGCTTTCCCGGCAGTTATTTGCCAAAATTGCAGAGTAAGGTATGCCATATTTACTTTACATTTGGTTTTTTGCCCTTTTTTTTTTTTTTTTTTTGCCTTGCTACTCATAATTTTTATACATGCTAAGAGTTAAGGATTTTCAAGAAGGAAGAAATGATGTGTCTTGAACCCTGAATATAGGCATGGAAAATCAAAACCCATTCCATTCAGCCGGTTGCTTGGAGACTCATTCTTAATTTTTAAATCTGCACACTTAATACTATTATCAAAAGGGATAAAATCCAAATTTGGTTCCCTTACTTTAATGGTTGTCTTAAAGTGGTCCCTTACCTTCAAAAGTGTCTTTTAAAGTCCCCTACCTCTCTTAATGTGCCCTATTTTAGTCTATTGTGTTAACTGAGCTGTTATCTTGGATGAAAAATGCCAATGTAGTACCGACCTTGCCATGTGGCATTTTATGTCAGAACAATAAGTGACTAGTAGGAAAGAACAATAAATATGAGGGTAAAACTAATTGAAAAACACAATCTTAAGAACTTAAGACATCATTAGAGCATCTCCAACAGCTTCCCTAAAATTTCTGTAAGATGGGGAAGCAAAAAGTAAAATCTCTATAATTTTTTTACTCAAACTCCAACAGCTTCCCTATTTTGTAGAATTTTGTATTTATTACATAGCAATTAAATATTATGGATTTAAAGTAAATTCAAATTAATGACTAGATTAATTATTGTATAATTAAATATTATTAAAAATGTAAAAAAATTGATCCTTCCGTTTTACAAAGAATGACTCTTTTACATTTTTTACTAAAATTTGACTTCAATATATTTATATTATAAAAAATTTTAAAAATTATGTTTATAAAATAGAGTCTTTAGGTTCAATTTTCATAAAAAAAAATTATAATTCTATAAGAAATTTTGAAAAAAAATATGAAATAATTGTCGTATAATTAAATATTGTGCAAAATATAAAAATTTACTACCTTTGTTTCACAAAAAATGACTATTTTAAATTTTTTAACTAAAGTCTGACTTAAAAATATTCATATTAATTTGTACTATAATTTTTTAAAAAAATTAAATTTATAAAATAGAGTCTTTAAGATACCATTTTCATATAAAAATTTTATATTTCTATAAGAAATTTTAAAGAAAATAAAATTATGAATTAATTGTTGTGAATAATAAATGGGAAAACCTTTATAAGAAAAAGAAAATGTTATTTTTCATTCCCCAAAAATTTTTGGAGTTTCTGCAGAAATAGGGAATGAGATCTTCTCTTTCATCTCATTCCCCATTTTAGAGAATAGGATGGGGAAACTGTTGGAGTAAAAAATGGCTTCATATCCCCCAAATTGGAGAAAAACTGCAAAATGGAGAAGCTGTTGGAGATGCTCTTAACCTAAATCTGCTTCTTTCCCGAATCCTCGACCACCTCCACCATCCATGCCACCGCCCACCTCCTCCTGTCTGCTGCCCACTTTCCTGCTAGCTATCGCTTGATACCCAAATCCTTGGTCACCTCTCCGGATTATCACTTCTCGGTCCTTGATGATCCAGTGTATTTGGTTTAAAATCAAGTTCTGATCACTTTTCAAGAAAATGAGCTGACCTGTGCAACTTGAATCAAAGCAAGACAATTCATGAAATCTTTTTGCTTGAAGGAGCTCGTAGCCTCCATCACCGCCCTTGCTTGTTCAATTCTTGCATCCTTCATCGAGCTCATGAGTTCTACAATTCCTCACCTCTCCACCACATTTCGTTGCTTCCTTACCCCAATTTGATGTTTTTTCGATTCAATGAGACTTGGGCCAGTTTGACCTAACCCAAGTCATGACAGGCTCGGGGTCAAACCTAGCACGACCCGGCGAAAGCCCAGTTCGACACGGGCCCAGGTAAGACTGAGAAACAAGTGGGGTATTTGTAGGCATGATAGGAGAGGGAATTGGCCTTCGACCCAATCATGCCCAACCTAGATTCCAAGCATAGATAAGGCGCGTTTCGGCCCAAGCACAACCGGTCTGATCTGGCCCTAATGGCAAGTCACCAATAATCAGATGTGCCTGAATTTGAAAAAATTGAAATTACACCCACCCCCAATGGTTTTTTGCTCCATTTTTAGCCCCATATTTTTACTTTTACCCCTCCCCCCCCCCCCAACAACTAGAATTTAAGGTTGTTTTGGTCCAAAAATTTTTTGGCTTTCCCTTATAAATAAGAAGGCCATTTTCAACCTTCCTTACACCAAATTTGCAATCTATCTTAATTTCTCAAGCTTTTTTGCTTATTTTACAAATATTTTTTCTTATTTCTTCCTAATTTTTTTTCTTAATCACTACTATTATTTGTTCACTCATGACTTCAAGAGAAAAGATAGTCTGTGGAGACTTCCTCATCCTGCACCACCAGCCTTAAAGGCATATTCCGTCACTAATCCTAGCTAACCGATAAAAGCATGAACATTGAGAAGTTGCACGATTGTGACCAAATTGACATGAAAAAAATTATGATTTGGGTCTCAATGATTATTTATCTAATGATGATGTTGAAGAGGTAAAGGCGACGCAGGCCAAAGAGCCATCAACCCGATGCTGTGGATACACAAGCACAAGTTAAATCCTTAAGGATAATGCTTCGGGTTTAGGAGCATTATAAGGTTGTATAGGAAAGGGATTCAAGGTACGGGAAGTGCAAACATTATGAAAAAAAAGGTTGGCAAAAAAAAACAATCTTGGCACCTACATGCTGCAGCGTCATATAGAAAATTAGCATACCAATCTCCTTTCCGGTGCTGTCATTAGTTCCAAAGGGAAAACAAACTTAGGAGCACCACCAGTGGGTCAAGCATATTTTGATTTAACCAACAATCTTGTAGATAATACATGGTAAATTGAATGATGATTATTGAAAAACCGTTTTCACAAGCTAAAGATGTGTACCTAGAATCTTGGATTAAATCATAACTAAACCTTGCATTTAGAAAAAAATTTAGCAAAATTTTTTAGAGGGAGAGCTTCAATTTATTTAAAGCCGGTAGGTCAATCATTTTATTGCATTACTGCTCATTGGATTGATTCTGATTTGGTGATCTAAAAACGTATGCTAACATTTAGGGTCATAAAAACTAATCATATTGGATTTCACATATACAATTACATTATATGAACCTTTGCAAGAATATTTTTGTGCTAGCAAAGTTCTGTGCATTTCATTTGACAATACATCAAACAATGATGCCACTGTTTACCTTTTAAGTCAACAATTGAAACCAGCCCTTGAAGGTGCATTCTTTTATGTTAAAAGTATGAGCCACATTTTAAACCTTTATGTGCAAAAGGGAGTAGACGTTTTGCAAAATGAAATTGTCTCTATTCGAAATTCATTGATGTATTTAAAATCAAGACTCGTTATATTTTGTGAATTCAAAAGGTTTTGTTTTGAAAATCAAAAATCATTATCTTGGAAACATTTTAAATTAGGTTGTCTAACTTCACTTATTAGACGTTGCAAGATTCATATCCGTATGCAAATTTGTTGACTCATTTCATGAAAATAAAGTTTGAATTGTGAGTCCTTACAATTGAAATGTGAGACATGTTTTAAATCAAATGAATTGCTAAAGTTTTTAATGAGGCCATGAAATTTTTCTTCGGTGTTTACTACTGTACCGTGCATCAAGTTTCCCTGCGTTTAGTGAACATTACATATGCTTTACATCAGTTTAAAGATGATGAGTTTTTCAAACCCATTGCAAAAGTCATGCAAGCTAAGTGGCTTTAGTATTTTAAAAACATTCCTTCCATCTTTTTAGTTGCATCTTTACTTGATCCATATGTGAAAATGACAAGCACAATAACATTGCTTGAATGCACTTTTCATACTTATTTAGAAATGGTCCATGTAAATATTTTAGCTATGTATGCTACTGTTTCCGATTACTTGTGATCTTTGTACAAATTATATTTGAGTGGTGGAAACAAAAGAAATCAAGTTTTCCAATATTGTTGATCATTGCCCAAGAGATTCCCACTGTGGTGTTTAAGGTAGCGTTCAGTATAGGAAAAAGAGTAACATTGGAGAAACGAGTAAGGTTGGCACTAAAGGTAGTGGAAGTTTACATACGCAACAGAGATTGGGGCCTCGTTGGACTCTGAAAGTAAGACCAAAAGCACTCTGATGATCAGGTACTATATGATGACAATGCTTGAATTTCTTTTTCTCTTTTATTATTTTAGTTTGTATTTGATTTGACTATGCTGTTAAGCACAGATTGTATTTTTTAATCTTTTGTAGTTTTGGGAATGTTTTGTCATTTTATCATGTAAGTCACATTCCAGTTAATTATAAGTGCTATTTTGACTTTTACTCAATAAATATTGCACTGGCGTCGTGTTTTTCTTTGAAAAAAGTAAATCCAAAATTAAGTTATAAAATACTTTTTTAAAAAAATTAACCTAGCACAACAGAAGCCTGGCATGGACTCGGCCGAGACTCAGCTCACTTCCCAACCCAAGCGCAGGCCAATCCTGGGCTAGGTTAGCCTACTGCCCACCACTGGTGCAAAGACAACATCATGATTTTTTCTGGTGGGTTGGAGTGGGGAGGTGGAGTGGGCAGGCGAAGTGGATAGTGGATGTGGTCAAGGATTTGGTGAAGGAGAAGATTGTGGATTAAGCTACATATTAAGTCCTTTAAATTGTGTACTTTTTATCAATTTTAGTCTCATATTTATTGTTTTTCCATGCTAGTCATTTATTGTTATTACATACAATATCACGTGGCAAGGTGGGTGGCACATAGGCATCTTCCATCTAAGATAATGGCTCAACTGATGGAATGTATAGAAATAGGGCACACTGAGAGAGATAAGAGACTTTAATAGGTACTTTTGAGGATAAGAGACTACTTTTGATGATAACTCTTAAAGTAATAAAACCATATTTGGATTTTACCCTTCTTAAAAGTCATCCATGGCACACAATGCTAGGATCTTGTAACTTCACATATGTTATAGGTTTTACTAGACATATTGTTCATGCTTTGCTGCGCAATACAAAAAGGGATATTGATAGTTAGGTAATACTTGTTCAATCAAGAAGAAGTAGTTTGATCGCTTCTTTCTTTTTGGTATGACTGAAGACTTGTTGAAAGGGACATGATTATAGTTGAGATTTGTCTCTTCAATTCGCTAGTTATGAGTAGTAATGTTTTCACTAGTAGCTTCCACATGGAGAAAAGAGGATCATAATGATGAGTTTTAGGAATTTTTTTAAAATATTGCATGCCACTGAGATAAGGTGGCATCCCCGCCACTTCTAATATTCAATAGATGTTCAAGTTCTATTCATCTGTTTCTTGTTCCAATTCTAGTTGAAGGATATAATGAAGCAAGTAGGTTAAGAAACAAACAGAAACATGCATACGCCATTTATTTGAAGGGAAAATCTTATGAGATACTGAATTTTTATATTATAAAAAATATTCTGTATTTTATTATATATATAAGATCTTGCATGGACATACTTATATATGCATGTATATAAGTTCTAGAATGTTATGCTCAAAGAATAACTTATGTAAATAATATTTCATAAAAAAAAAGTTTTGTAAATAATATATTAATGATACATGATTTTAGCAATTGGTGAAAAGAATTGTTTTCTTCTTTTTGTTAATGGATTTCTCTGCTTAGAAATAGTTTTTGACACACAACATAACTTAGCTTAATTATTATGTAAAAATTTAAGATCTTATATAAAAAAATTTATATACAATACAACTATATATACATCTTTTGGCCAACAAATCATGATAGCCCCATGTGGAACCACTTCCACTTTGCCCAGCGAATTACTAGATGCCAATAATTCATGACTCATATAATGATGAGAAACAAGAGGGGGCTAGTAATAGATTTATCTCAATAATGAAAGTTTTAATCCCTCTTAACATCCCAACTTTTTTTAACTCAAAGATTCGGGAGGGAAACAATCCTAGTCGTTGGGAAGGGTGATATGGCATGGTCTTCAAAAACCTATTTAAAGAAGAAATGACGGAAATATGAGTATGTGAATCTAAGAAAGGACACACGTATATGAGAGAAACTCTCTTGCTTAAATTCCTGTAAAGAAAAATCTCATATCAAAATAAGTCACCCCATGCATCACTCTCCATCTCAGACATATTATTTTGCTAGAAAAGAAACTAAAAACAAACTACATCAATAGCTAAACAGAGCATGCTATTTTTTATTTACTTGAAATATATTAATACATCTTTTCTCTGTGCTTTTCCACCTGCATTAAAGCCCTATAGCAGTTGTCAATCACATTGAAACATTCTCATGAAATCTCCCTCACAGTACCTCCACTAATATTCATGCAAAACAACATGTACGTAGCTAATTTGTCTCCAAACAACATGTTAAACAACCAGCAATAGCCACCTAAGTAACAATACCAATAAAATATGATACGAAGGCAATACCATGAGGTTTTTTTATGGTCCTGTTTGCTAAATGCACCCCATTAAGGAAATAGCTCAAGCCTACTACTCAAGCAAAAACCAGCTCCATCCAATAATTAATGACTCAAGTGCTACAACAAGTACTCATGAAGAACTATTGGTGAGTTAATCCAATAATAAAAAAATCTAGAATCCTTTTAATTTCTCAATCTTTCACCACCATCATCTAAGTCCTAAAACATCTCTAATCTGAACGCAACAAAAGACATAAACATCACCATACCTCATGCAGTAGAGAGTAATCAACTAACTTACAAAAAAACTAAAAAAGCTGAAGCTAAACCATTTCCCTAGAAGACATAAATGTCCGGGAAAAACATGAGAGGACGCAACTGGACAAACCAAAGAAATTGAAGACCAATGCTCATGTTAGAATATTAACCCTCCCCTATGTGTCAAACTCCCATATCTTCACCATGTACAAAATTCGAAACTACAGCAACCAAAACCCAATCCCAACCCAACTAAAGGAATGTTGTATAGTTTGTGAATTAAGTGTGGGAAAATATATCCCATATGAGGAGAAGTTTTGGTGAGTTACAACCTTTTTTATGTTTTAACTTTTAGAGCGAACATATTGGTTCAAGAATTACGAGCCTTTAAGAGTTGCAACTTTTAGAACCAACATATTGGTTCAAAAATTACAGCCCTTTAAATGTTATAACTTTTAGAACCAACACATTAATTTAAGGGCCATAACTTTTCAAGAGTTGCAACTTTTAAAACCAACACATTAGTTTAAGAGTCACAACTTTTAAAAGTTGCAACCTTTAAAACCAAAGCAATGGTTCAATTTCTTCTTCTATAAATCTAGTTTTTGTTCTCATAAAATCTACTTGGCTGTTTTTATCTTGAAGCAAAATTGCTTTAAGGAAAATGATAAACATGACTCAGGAAATTTATTTTACTAACGATCTTAAAGTAATTTAGAAATTCATGGAGAGTCAATTTAATTCTAGATTAAAAGTGCAATTTGATCAAGAAAAATAAGCGATCAAACTTGATCACTTTTGATTGAACCAACTACACTCACTGGCACAATAAGATGGCTTGGTTGCTGACAACTCCTAATCTTTATTATATGTTGGATACAAATCTGCAACCAATGCCTGAACTACAAGATGATGATCTGCTATAATAAAATGGTACATAGATGATGTAAGTTTGCTAACATTTTTAAAATAGCATCGGGAAAGATATATCATTATTAGCATGTTTAAAAAAACAAGTAAAGACAATTTAAGCCAGATCAATTTTAGAAAATGCAACTAAGAACCTCTTAAGCTTGACAGATTTAGAAAAATGATGTGAAAAATCCTACTAAGCCTGACTGGTTTAGAAAAGTGCAACTAAAAATCCTACTAAGCCCAACTAATTTCTAAAATGTAGCTAAACAACCCTTTAAGTATGACTAGTTTCTAATAACATAGCTAAAGGGCCTATTGAAAAAATAAAGCCCAACCCATCATACCTTGCTAATCTTACCAGAAAACAAATGGAATACATTGGCTCTTCAGTCACTAAAAGAAATCCTATGACCACTGCCACTTTGTGACCCCTTCCGCCACTAGTCCCATGTCCACTGCTGCGCAGTCAATTGTGAGGCACATTGATCTTTAACTCAGTAAAGCTAACTTGTGCCAACTTCATTCTCTGCAAATAGCCGAACCAGCTAGTGAGCATTTCATGCTATCTTACACCTAACATTCAATCTCAATCTTTTCGGTTAATCTATTCCTCTACCATCCAGTCCTCACTTTCCATTTTGGCACCTAAGATTCTGTGTCAAGGATTTTGCAATGAGTACCTAAGATTCTTTCAGTTGTTCAAATTATTTATTTTTGTCCGAATACTTTTCATTGTTGAAAAATGACTACGAATTCGTTCTGTGCTATAGATGAAGGGAGAAAGAAAAAGACAAACAAAACTGTTAATATACAACCATGATTACATATATAGATGAAGGAATATAATGCAAAGACTGAAGAATTTAATAAGGCATTTACTAAACTAGCCTACATATATGCTTTTGATTCTAACAATCAGATTCCTACATTCTTCACAATGCACCTCATCTTTATTTGTATGTTCCTTAATCAAACCTATTACTCTAGTTAGAATATGTTACTCCAATTAAATACAACACCCGTCATTTTGGTTTGAATAGTTTATTTTTGCTAATTGTTGTTGATTTGGTGAGCAGGTAATTTTGGTAATTCTAAATAGCAACTGTTTTGATTGCTTTCTTCTTAAAATGTAAGTTTGTATTTTGATTGCTCTCTAAGAAAAATGGAGTTGAATTGATTAGGTAATTACAAATTTCCTTTTTTTGAATGCTTTTCTATTTTTTGTTTCTTTTTTGCCAGAATCTTGAATCTTTTCCTCTAGTTATTGCACTATTCTGCATGTCCTTTGTTTGAATCTGGGGTTGAGCTAGGCCACTTTGATTAGCATTTTATCTTTTACACTCTCTAGTTATTCACCTGAGTTGTTGAGCTTCCCATAACTTAGGTTTGTATAATAGAATTGTTGTATGCCCCTTTTGTTTATCTATTTAGTAATTCATACTCACACCACACGAGCTATGTTTTTATTGAGTATTTTTCATTTAAATTTTTTTTATAACAAAGTCTAAAATATTTGAGATCCATTAGAAAAAATGTTCACTTTTATTATAGAAAGATAGACTGGTAAAAACTTGATAATTTGTTAGTGCTAATTAAATTAATTCATTTTAAAAATATGGGTAAAAACTATAAAAAAAACCTTTCCTAAAATGAAAAGGAATCTTCATGTAGATGTTCTTCACATTTTACGAGACGTTGGTTACGTGCATGATATGTTTTGCTTGTCCGAGAAGCAATTATTGGAGACTCCATGATAAATAGGAAACTAGTAGGAATGATAACTTTTATCTTATCTTTGTAATTAGGATAATTTTTCTTCTTAGTTGTACTCCTTATCACATGTAAACATTTGTTGTATAAGTTGAGTAGTTTTGCTCATGGACATTCAATGAACTAAACTTACACAAAAACTTGATTTTTACATGGTATCAAAGCAGTGACCCAACACTGACGAAAATGTCGACAAACCCTGCAACCTCTTCAACCATTGCCACAAGTTCTACCTCAACTGTAAGCCTTTTGCAAGATCCCACCTTGCCTTTCTTCCTCACCTCTATAGATTACACCACAGCATTTCTTGTTCCTATAATGCTGGACAAGAATAACTATCCCCGATGAAGGAGATTTGTCTTGAACGTCTTGCACAGCAAGAACAAAGTCGAAGACATGGATGGAAAACTACTGAAGTCAGAAGGCAATGCCACTGAACTATTGGCATGGAATAAGTGTGACATGCTTGTTCTTGCGTGGCTTATCAATTCTATTAGCACTAGCCTCCATGACTCAATAGCATTCCATGATTCAGCACTAGAATCGTGGCATGACTTGGAAGAAAGATTTGGCCTTTCGAATGAGCCAAGGGCTCATAAACTAAGAAGGAACATAACTTTGGCAAGCCAAGGATCAATGAGCGTGGAAACCTATTATACAAAGTTAAAGGGGTACTGGGATGAGCTCAGCGTGTACTCATCGATGCCTAACTGTACGTGTGATGCAGCGAAGGACTGGATGATGGAGAAGGAGAATGAATGAACACATCTTGTTCCTCATGGGTTTGGACTAGAAGTTCAAGAAAATTCACTCTCAGATTCTCACTATAGAGCCCCTTCCTCCCCTCAACAGGATATATGCTATGGTAGTTGCTAAAGAGAAACAACTTAGCATCATATAAAAAGTTGAACTGGAATCGGCAGGAAATTTTGTAGCACAGAAAAAACTGAGCAAGCCACAAAGACATGGCAACCAACCTGTCTCGAGATGCCAGCACTGCAACAAGTTGGGACACGAGAAACAAGCATGCTGGGAGATAATTTGGTATCCCAAAAACTAGCAACCGAAAAGAAAAATGAAGAAAAATATGGCCAATACCAATGCATATGCAAAAGGAAAGCAGGAGCACAGCCATGAAGGCCCTACCTCTTCTTCATTGGTTAACCTAACTGTTAAGCAATATGAGGAACTTCTAAAGTTGTTGGGCAACGACAATGGACAAAATGCATTCAATTATGCATGTAAGAAAATAAAACCTAATGTTAACGCCTCCTGGATTCTAGATACTAGAGCCACCAGCTATATTACATAAAACAACTCTAGCCTTCGAAACCCAAAACCCATGCATGGCCATGATGTAGGTTTGCCCATTGGAACTGTAAAACCCATAAAAGAGTATGGTATGCTTATTTTATCAGATGACCTTGTTCTTCATAATACACTACATGTACCAAATTTCAAATGTGACTTAGTCTCAATTAGCACACCAACCTGAGATAATGATTGTGTAGCCATCTTCTTTCCAAACTATTGTGACCTATAGGATCACACCTCGAGGAGGCTGATTGGAGTATGTAACCAAGAAGGAGATCTTTGTTTTCTAAAGTTGAATAATGAAGAGGTAGACATAGCAAGAATAAATAAAGATGCACCAGCACTGTGGCATCAAAGATTGGGTCATCTACCACATGAAAGAATCATTGGAATTAGTAGTTTATGACATTTGGATTTCTGAGATATTTGTGAGAACCGTGTTGTTTGTCCTTTAGCAAAGGTAATCAGATTACCTTTTCCTTCCAGTTTTGAGAAATCAAAGAATCCTTTTGATTTAATTCATATAGATGTCTGGATGCCATATCACACACCTTCCAAGTGTGGAGTTAACATTTTCCTCAGTATAGTCGATCCCTTTTCTAGGTCCACATGGACTTATCTCATGAAACACAGGAATGAATCCGTAAACATAATTCAGAACTTTTGTTCTTTGGTTAAAAACCAGTTTGAGACAAGAGTCAAGAAAGTAAAAAGCAACAATGGTCCAAAATTAGTTGATGAAGACATGAAACGATTTTACAAGAAGAAAGGAATCATCAGTCAAACAAGTTGTGCAGGAACTCCTCAGCAAAACAGAGTGGTCGAAAGGAAGCATCAAGATATTCTCAATACAGCAAGGGTGTTGAGATTCCAGGCAAACCTGCCAATTTCCTTTTGGGGGGAGTGTGTCCCTACTCATTTGATAAACAGGTTGCCTTCTGCAAGCATAAACAACAAAACACCATATGAGGCATTATTTAATTAACCTCCCAACTATGACCATCTAAGGACTTTTGGATGCCTCTGTTATGCAATCAACCCTCTTTTTCTAAAAGACAAGTTTCAACCCCAAGCCCAAACATGTGTCTTCATTGGTTATCCACAAAACCAAAAGGGCTACCGAGTATACAATCTAAAAACCCACAAGACCTTTGTTTCTTGAGATGTAACCTTCCATGAGACAATGTTTCCCTTAAAGATGAAGAAATCAAACTCAGTTAAAACGGAAAGAACGATCACTCAGACAAGTGACCCTTTACTTGAGAAGCAAGACACCATTCTTGCACCAAAAGTTGGAGCCAATACTCGAGTAGAACCTGAGAATAATGAAATAGAGGAAAAGGCATTTTTTGAGCCCGAACGTGACCAAGAGGGGGGCTAGGTACCTTAAGTAGAAGTGCCAATAATAAAGAGGACAAGAAGTTGCCAAATTCCTACATATTTGGAAGACTACGAGTATGACCTTCCAGGTACTCACACCCACTCCAACATCGCCTCCTCTGGTGCGTCCTGCCCATTGTCCACTTATCTTACAAACAAACCTTTTTCCCAAAAATACCAAAGCTTTCTTGCAGCTATATTGACTGATGTTGAGCCCCAGTCTTACTCAATGGCCAAAGAAGACCCATCTTGGCAACCAGCTATACGAGCCGAGCTTAATGCTTTAGAGGCCAACCAAACTTGGGATCTCCAAACACTGCTCGTAGGAAAAAAGGCAGTTAGATGTAGGTGGGTCTACAAAATCAAATGGAAGTCAGATGGAACAATCAAATGATACAAAGTGAGGCTAGTTCCAAAAGGTTAAACCCAAGTGGAAGAACTTAACTACACTGAAACGTTTTCCCCAATAGCAAAATTAATGACTATGAGGTGCATACTTGTGGTAGCAGTTGTGAAAAAATGGGATTTACACCAATTAAATGTCCATAATGCCTGTTCCATGGTGACTTGCACAAAGACATCCACATGACACCCCCTCCAGGATATCTTGAACCGGGAGACAAAAGAATTTGTAAGCTCAAGAGGTCCTTATATAGGCTAAAGCAAGCGCTATACATCCCTTAAAGCTTATGGTTTCATTCAGTCAAAAGCAGACATGTCTCTGTTTACTAAAAAGACTAATGGTTCTTTCCTTGTTATTTTAGTATATTTCGATGACATGGTGGTGGCAGGTGATAACCTCTCCAAATGCAAGAAGGTAAAGGAATTTTTTTATGTTCACTATCATCTCAAAGATTTGGGACGCCTGTAATATTTCTTTGGAATTGAAGTGGTTCATAGCTCGTAAGGGATATTTACGAGCCAAAGGAAGTATGATCTAAAAGTACTTGCGGATGCTGGACTTACAGGAGCAAAACCCAGCAAGTTGCCCATGCAACTGCAACATAATCTTAAACTGTCCAGCAGTGAGTTTTTTTAAGACTCATCACCTTATTGAAGATTGGTTGGAAGGCTACTATATTTATCTATCACAAGGCCAGATATAGCCTATTCCATAAATGTACTTAGACAATACATGCAAGAACCAATAATCGACCATTTCAACGCTACCCTTCAAGTGCTGCGATACATAAAAGTATCTCCTAGACAAGGCTTTCTATTTCCTCGAGAAAACAATCTCCAGCTGACTAGGCATTATGACGCAAATTAGGGTACATGCGCCACAAACTAGATGATCAATTACAGGTTATTTTGTTGAGTCAGGCAAAGAGCCAATTTCCTAGAGAATGAAGAAGCAAGCCTCCGTAAGCAGGTCATCTGCAGAAGCTTAATATATGTCGATGGCATCAGCCACAAGTGAACTTGTTTGGCTACAAATCGTTGCACGATATCATAGTCTCACATCCATAACCCATGCAGTTGCTCTGTGACAATCAAACTATGTTACACATTACAGTGAACGCTGTATTGCACAAGCGTACCAAGCACATTTAAATAGACTATCATTTTATGTGCAATTGAATACATTCAAAGGAGATGGAAACAAGCTATGTTCATTCCAAGTTACAGCCCGCTAATGTCTTTACAAAAGCTCTTGGAACGGATTTGTTTCTCACACTCATACACAAGCTCAAAGTATCACAGCTCTACACTCCAACTTGAGGGGGGCCGTTACAAGACATTGGTTACATGCATTATATGTTTTACTTGTCCAAGAAGCAACTATTGGAGACTCTATGATAAGCAAAGTACTAGTACATATGATAGCTATATTCCTTATCACATGTAAACACTTGCTGTATAAGTCGAGTAGTTTTCCTCGTGGACAGTCAATGAAATAAATTTACACAAAAACGTGATTTTTACAAATGTGTTTATTAATATTTGAAAGTAATTTTAACTGGCTTTTGAGTTGGCTTGGTGGGCTAAAAAATAAAAAGAACAATAGGGGTGGGGAACAAGTAGGGGTCATTAATTAATAAAAATTCTCTATTGTTTCTATTAAGTTACAAATACCAATACCCTATAGCCTGCTTTCTTGAAACAAAACAAGATGATTAACTAGCCATTATCAATAAAATGATGAATGGATGATTCATGGACAAATGCATCATGCTGATGATCATGTCACTGTAAAAAGGATAAAAATTATCTCATAAAAATAAATATCGAATAAAGAGATAAAAAGAACAAAGTTCCTCCTAGGGTTGTTGAGAATCAATGGAAAGAATTGGTGGACTTCTGGTCATCTAACAAAGGAGAGGTAATTGGTAGCAGACACTGAGTGCTAGAATAGTCTCATCGAAGCATTATTATGTTTTCATTTGACAAGTGAAATAAGTGACTATAGCCATAGTTTGTTGGCTACTAGTTACCTTTAAAATAAAGCATTATTATGTTTTTATTGGTTGTACCAGGTATTTCAAATTTGAACCCACTATCATATGTATTATTGCAGAAGTGATAAGAAATTGGTAAGAAAATACAATCTCACCAAAGGTACACTCATACTAGTGGCTCAAAAATTTTTGCTCGTGTTAGCCATGATATTGTAGGTTTTTGTTCTCTTTTCTTGTCCAGTTAATTTCCTACTCCGTATTATCTATCTAAGTAAATTAAATAAAGTGACTACCTGACACATTCTAAGAAGTTGTAACCGGGAAGGCATTGGGATGTATTTGTCTTTATAAGCTAACACATACTTAATGGCGGAAAGTTTATGAATGATGAAGCTAAACAGTTAATGTAAGTTTGTGCTTTTTTTATTGGTGAGGCTACTTGAGTCTAAGTTGTGTTTTTTGTTCTCAGCTAATAATGTTGAACTTTATTTTTTTAGTTTAATAGGTTAAAGCAAAACAAAAGCTAAATGAAAAAGTAAAAAGGGAAAAAAGATTGAAAGAAGAGCTGGTGGCATAGGAAGATTCCACTTTTGTAAATTGGCAACACTGAAAAAATCATGTTTTCATATCTAGAATTTCTATATGTACGACTTTGTTGAAATTTCTATTAATGCAAAATTTTCATTATTTAACGTCTTAAGCTTCAAAATGGATTTTGTTGTAATTTACGTTGATGATAGTAATATAGTTTTTTTGTCACATGTTAAGAAACAAGTGTACAATGATATGTTGAAAGGTGAAAATTAATATTTCATCTAGCCCTTAATAGTCCAAAAATGCTAGAAAATTTCAATGTACTAGGTACATTACCAATGGTTTTTCATAGAAAAATCTACTAAATATAATATACTGGTGGCATTTTTTTTGGACAAAAATGCTACTAATTGTGGCATTTTATAGACTTTTTTAGTTAAGAATGTCCTCAATTGTAGAGCATTTTTTGTGTTTAGGAACACTTACAACCTTTAACAACATGTTCCTAGGACGCTTTTTTTTCCTACATTTCCTAAATAGTAGGTACAGATATCACAGCATTCTAAAATGCCAATGAAGGTCCTAAAAAATGTCACCTATGATCTCTTTTGTTGTAGTGATCCTGTTGAAGTCAAAGCTTAGTTGCTTACAAAAAGCAAACGAGACATAGATTCAACGATGTCAAGGATACATTCTCAACTCTCTCACAAATCATCTGTATGACATCTGCAGATATACAAAATGCCTCAGGAGGTATGGATTGCTTTAGAATCTAAGTAAGCGCATGCCAAAATAAGTACTAATCGATTCCTAGCCCTTAAATACTTTGAGTTCAAGTTTGCTGACAATATGCCTATAATGGATGAAGTTCAAGAATTGGAAATTCTAATCTCTCAAATGATTGAATTGTAGATAAATTTCTTTTATGTTATTAAAGTTGGGGCAATCCTTTCAAAATTGCCACCAATTTAGAATGATCACAGGAAAAAGATTCTACACTCATCTGAAAGTTATTCAGTAGAATAGTTTGTTACTCATTGACAAATTAAGTGTGAAAATCATGCTAAAGATGAGTCTTACTTTGATTCAAAGATAAATCAAGTTTCTACAAGAACTTCTAATAATCCTCAGTCATCTAGAGGTTCCAAACCTAAGTGTAAGCTAAAGGCCATTGACCAGAAATTTAACAAGTCATCTCTCAAGAGAAATCAACCATGCTTCCATTGTGGAAAAAAAGGTCACTAAATCAAAGAATGTTGGCATAGGAATGGCAAGAAGAATGGAGCCATTTCAAGCAATCTGAAAAGAGTGAATGTCATTGAAGTGGAAAATAAATAGCTTATAGCCATGGCCTCTGATGATACAGAAGTTGATATAATTACTGAATTACATATGGCTTCAGTGACCAAATCAAATGATTCGTGGATCAATTCAAGTGCATCAATCCATGTTTGCAATAATAGATAAATGTTCAAGTCCTATGAAAAAGTGAAGTAACCAAAAAAGTTTTTATGGGAAATCACATATCAGTAAAGGTTCTAGGCAAAAGGAGTGTGGAATTGATGTTTAACTTCTAGACAAAAACTGACACTAATAAATGTGTTCCGTGTATCAAACCTTAAGAAAATTTTGGTTTCTACCAATTTACTATGTAAGAGGGGACTTAAACTTGTGGTAGAATCTAATAAGTTTGTAATTTCTAAGGGATGAGTGTTTGTAGGAAAAGGATTCTCCTGTGATGGTATGTTTAAGCTTTCTATTAATGAAATAAATGTTATTGGTTATGTTGTTGAATATTTTTCCTTATGGCATGCTAGATTAGGACATTTAGGTTTTGGTGTTTTGAATTTTATGTCTAAACGTGGCTAGATTTCATATAAAGAAGATCATGAGAAAAAATGTGAAATCTGTGTCCGATCCAAAATGAGAAAGAAGCTTTTTCCAAAGGTTGAAATAAGTTCTGAATTACTTGAATTAGTACGTTCAGATATATGTAAACTAAAGGGCACTTGACTAGAAATGGTAAAATGTATTTCATAACCTTTATTGATGACCACCCCAGATACAATTATGTGTATTTAATATGAACCAAGGATGAGGCATTTGAGGAGTTTAAAGAATACAAGGTGATTGTAGAGAACAAAAAACAACACATAATCAAAGCTCTTCATAGTGATAGAAGAATAGAATATTTTTCTGACTCTTTCACTACATTTTGTGAAGAATAAGGAATAATACATAAAAGAACAACACTTTACACTCCACAACAAAATGGTATCATAGAATGAAAAAATTGGTCACTAATAGATATGGTTAATGTCATGTTAAAAAATATTCAATTGTCATACAATCTATGGAGAGAGGCTTTACTGACAACATGTCATTTTTATAATAGAGTTTTAAGAAATTTCGTGTGTCACTTTATGAACTTTGGAATAATGGAAGGAAACCTAATCTTCTTTATTTCAAAGTCTAGGAGTGTTTAGCATTTTATAAAACTCTAGATCCTTGAAAAACAAAACTAGATCCTAGAGGAATTAAAATTATATTTGTTGATTATGCTCAAAATTCTAAAGCCTATAGGTTGCTAGATATAGATTCAAATGCTATTGTTGAATCTATACATGTTGAATTTTTTTAGCATAAGTTCATCCACGATTCTGTTAATGATAATGACAAAGGAGCACATATTGAAAATGGTGTTGATATGGGGGTTAGTGAGAAATGAAAGTTGGACACCGGAAATAGTGACTCAAGTGGACCAAGGAAGAGCCAAAGTGATCAGCTTAATTTATGTGATAATTTTTATACCTATTTTTGGTTCATTTTATTATAATTAAGTGATTTATTACCCTCACTTTGTTTAATTTTTTATTTCATTTAGGTAGGGAGCCAAAGAAATTAACAAGATTTTTACGAAGTAAAAGGACTTAGTTGGAAGAAATTGTAAAATAAGAGGTGCACCTGAAATTGGAAAAAAAATTCTCATACTTGACTAAAATACCCTTTTTATAATATTATATTATATTTTAAGTTAATGGTATTTTAGTTAATTGAAATCCTAAAGCTAAGGACTACAAATTTAAAAACAAAAACAGAGAGAGAGAGAGAAAGGGCAGCGGCAAGAAAAAAGTAGAATTGCTGCGAACAGGGGACAAATTGCGAAGAAAAGATAGAAACGAATGGGACGGGAAGAAAAGAGCAGCAAATCGTGACCAGAAGAAGAAAAAAGTGGCTAATTGAGGCTAGTTTGTGAATTAGAAACAGAAAAAGACAAAATGGAATTGGGAACAGGGACGAGGCAAAGAGAAGAGGGAGAGGTATGAAATTGGCTTATTTTCTTTCTTCTTCTTTATTTTCTAATTGGAACTTGGATATTATCTGGTCATGTCTTCTTCTTCTTTCTTGAGATTATTGAATTTTATTGTTAAATCTAACATGAGTGGCTAAATTTTTATGCTAAGTTTAGAGATGTAGCCTAGTTGATTTATTTTAATTAATTTATTTGGGTTATTTTTTAGTTTATTTCTTTTGCAACAATGAACATTGTCTATACTTGATCATCATAGATAATTTATCTTAGGGATTTAAATAAGGTACTCAAAAATTAAATTTAATCCGTGTACTAGGAAAATAGAATTACAATAATTAAGATAGAAATATACCTATTTATTGTGATTTATTAAATTAGCTACCTGTACTTAATGAGTTTAATTAATTATGTGAAAGATCGAGACATAATCGTAGGTTAATCGAGCACATTGCAATTGCTCAAGAGAGAATTGTAATACTATAAGTGATTATTGACAACTAAAAACTTGCCCAAATAATTAATTGGATGACCTTCAACTAGGTAAAACCCAAATCTTAGCTAACCCATGACTGTTTCCTTCTTAGTTCGTTAATTTTGTCATTGGTTTAGTTTAATCTTAGTTTAATTTTAGTTAATTTACTCCCTTAAAATCTGAACTTATTTCTTTTATTTTACATAAACAATTAAATATCTATTCCTCATGGGATCAATAGATTGGTTTGTCCAAGGGATTAAAACTTATTATAACTAACCATGTGCACTTACAGGATTAGCCCTCCCAAGTTTTTGGCACCGTTGTCGAGGAATGACTATATTTGCTTGTTTGTTATTTTTTCCTTTTTAGTTTATTTATTTTCATTTTATTTTATTTTATTTTATTAGGTTTATTTCTTCTATCTCAATTTAGCTTGGTAGTTTTTCTTTTTATTGAGTGTTCAGATATTTTATAAACCTTGACATGTCAAAGAGTTGCATAAACGCTGAATTGATTCCTTTGGACCATCAACTTGAAAGAACTTGTTGGGCAAACAGAGCACGGAAAATATAAGAGATGGCACAGGAAGAGAACACTGGTTATAACTTCAATCGGCTTAAGGGAGCTCATCCACCACTTAGAATAAATCTCAAGTCGATTCAGAGGCCAGTTATTGGAGCTTCTCCATCCTGCATTAGACTAAGCGATGCAGCTCGTAACTATGAGCTGAAAACCATTTACTACAACATGCTGCCTTCATTTCAAGGGATGAACTTAGAAGACCCGTTGTCTTTTATTTGGGAGTTCTACAATTGTGTTCAGACCTTCCTACAACAAAGCCTAGAAGAGGTTGATCTAAGAATGAGGTGTTTTCCTTATTATTTGAAGGACAGAGCCAAGAACTGGTTGATCAATTTGCCTTAAGGATTGCTACACACATGGGAGAAGGTGTACACCAAATTCATGACCAAGTATTACCCCCCATAAAAGCTAATTGATCTCTGAAGCAAGATTTGTAGCTTTGCACAGATGAAGAGAGAGCCATTCCATGAGGCATGAGATAGGTTCAACATGCTTTTGAACCAGTGTCCACATCATCAATTTCCTGTACTACTTTAGGTTCAATTTTTATATAATGGATTAAATGCTACTTGTCAAACACTTTTTGATACTTCAGTAAGTGGCTATATGGGAGATAAGACTACTGAAGAAATTTGGGATATTTATGAGATGCTAGCAAGCAACTCTCAATAAAGCTACAAAAGGAAGGAAAGCTATAGTTCATATAATTATCTTCTCATCATGACTTGGCAATGCAAGTAGTTAAGTTAACCAAGCAAATGAAGCTGATAATGAACAATGGGAGAGCTCATAAAAATTCTAGTTATTATACTAAAGAGACACAGATATCGAATCAAATGAATTATGATAGAGGAGGTTTTCCAAATAGGCAAGCTAGAAAGGACACATTTTCAAATACTTATAACCCTGTTTGGAGGAATCATCCTAATTTCTCTTAAAAAGATTAGAGTGCCTTAAAGCCAAGTGGACCACCTGGTTTTCAACAAAAAAAAAGGCCACAATTCCAATCACAATTTCAACACCAACCGCCAGTTGTAAAAGGAAGAACACTATCTATGGAAGAATTAATCATGCAATATCTTGCCAATCAAGAAGCCATGATGAAAAATGGTTGCAAAGATTGATCAGGTTATGTAATCCAACCAAGCTTCAATTCATAATTTGGAGATACAAATAGGTCAATTAGCCAAGCCAGTAACTGAGAGAGCTCTAGGTTCACTTCCAAGTTACATTAAGAAGAATCCCAATAAGCGAGTTTAAGCAATTACTTTAAGGAGTAGGAAAGTTCTTCAAGAAAAAATTAAACAAATTGATGGGTAGCATTTGGATGGAGAAAAGGAGGAAGGAAATCAGTAGCAAGAAGAGGCAAAAGCAAAGCCAAAACAGGGAGTTTCTACCTCCAATCCTTTTTATGTTAAGCCTTATGTCCCTTCTATTCCTTTTCCTCGAAGATTGAAAAAAATAATTAGATGAACAATTCTCTAAATTTCTTGAAATCTTTAAGAAACTGCGCATTAACATTCCTTTTACAGGTACTTTGAAGGAGATGCCTAGTTATACCAAGTTCATGAAAGACATTCTCTCCATCAATAGAAAGCTTGAGGAACATAAGACAGTAAAGCTTTTTGAAGAGTGCTCAACTATCATTCAACAGAAGTTGCCACGGAAATTGAAAGACCAAGGAAGTTTTACTATTCCTTGCATTATTTGAACTTTGAAATTTAATAGAGTATTATGTGATTTAAGAGCTAACATCAATTTAATGCCTCTATCAATTTCAAGAAATTGGGTCTTCGTGAAGTTAAAGCTACAACAATTTCATTATAGTTAGCTAACAGGTCAATAATTTATCTTTGAGCAATCATTGGGGACCTTTTAGTGAAGGTGGGTAAATTTATTTTTAGTGCTGATTTTATTGCGTCTGACGAGGAAATTCCTCCTATTTTGGGTAAGCCATTTTTAGCTATAGTTAGAACTTTAATTAATGTTCAACAAGGTCAAGTGATAACTAGGATGCAAGATGAACAAGTCACTTTTAATGTGTTTAAAGCCATGAAATATCCAGTTAAAAGCGATTCTTGTTTTCATATTGATGCTATTGACCAACTAGTGGACGAGAATTTTTAGATTGACCTGTCTGATGATTCTTTAGAGCTATGTCTTCATAATGAAAGAACTAAGGAATCAACTGCTCAAGAAGTGAGCCTTTTTGTTGCCTATTTGGATGCTAATCTATATTACCCTTTGTTCACATGGCAAAAAGTAGAAGAACTTGGGAAAAGCTCATCTCAGATGTTACCTTCTATTGAGAAGCCCATTCCTCTTGTTTTGAAACACTTACCTTCTCATTTGAAGCAAGCATTTTTAAATGGTAAAGAGAACTTATCTATAACAATTTCTTCATTTTTGATAGATTTACAAGAAGAAAAGCTTCTGAAAGTGCTAAGGGAACATAAGGTGGCTCTAGGGTGAACAATTGTAGATATAAAGGGTCTAAGTCCATATATTTCACGCATACAACTTTGATGGAGAAGGCTTATAAGCCTACAATGCATCCACAAAAGCGTCTAAATCCCGAAATGAAGGAAATGATAAAAGTTGAAATGTTAAAACTCTTGGATGCAGGTATTATTTATCTTATATCTGACAGGTCATGGGTTAGTTCAGTACAAGTGGTACCTTAAAAAGGAGGTATGACTGTGGTAAAAAATGAGAATAATGAACTTATCCCCACTAGGACCATTACAAGATGGAAGGTTTGTACGGATTATAGAAAATTGAATACATCTACCAGAAAGATCATTTTCCATTGCCATTTATTGATTAGATGTTAGAAAAGCTAGCAGGTCATGCATTTTATTGCCTTTTGGATGGATATTCTAGCAATAACCAAATTGTTGTTGCTATAGAATGCCAAGAAAACACCACTTTTACATGTCCATATGGTACTTTTGCATTTAGAAGAATGTCTTTTAGTTTATGTAATGCACCTGATAGTTTTCAAAGATGCATGATGCCAATATTTTCTGATATGCTAGTGTTGACACCCAATTTTGTCCGGGTGCATTCATTTATCTTAGTTCTAGGTTAGGAAAAGTTAATTTAAGAGCATTTTGTTTTGTAGGGGGCAATTTAGTTTTTTTCTTGTGCTACTAATTTTAAGAGTTTAAAATATTCATCCATGGTAGAAATAGGATTTAATTTAGTTTAAATACTGATTTGGAGTTCTAAATATCTTGTAGGGTCAATTTAGGCAAAAGAAAAAAAGTTTAGCTGAAAACCGAGGGTTTTTAGAAGATTCTACACAAAATTAGAAAATTTGGGACAAATATGTCAATTTTAAAGAGTTTGAGCCAAAATTGGCAAAAATATGAAGTTCCGGGTGAAATCTGGCTTTTTTGAAAAGCTTTGGTAAAATTTGACAAATCCTAGAAATTTTGGGTTAGCTTGCAATTTCACATAAAGTCACGGGCAAGATCAACAGTTTGAGAGTTTTCATGGACTTCAACTATAATATAGACCAAATTGCATCCTAATTGATATGAACCTCTAAAAACTTAATTTCTGATAAGATTTTATCACAGATTTGGTTTTTAACCACGTTCATGACACTGACACTATAAATAGAGGTCATTTATTCAAGAGAAAAGAGAAGAAATTGGTTAATCCTAAGCTCCTAGCAAAAAAGGTGAAACTGCGGCCTAAGTACCCTACTTTTTGGAACCCTACCCAAAACCCTAAATTTTCCTCCCCAGCCACCGCCACCCCTGGAGCATCGTTCAGCCATCCCTCCGTCGCATCCAGACTTCATCCGCCACTGCCAGCCTTCCTAACCGGCCACTATCACTTCACCCCTCACTGCATAGTCGCCGCCGTGCTTTATTCACCGTCGGTGACACCGAAACAAGGAGAGAACGCCAATCATGTTCGCTCAAAGTACCGTCCGCCGCAGCCTCGTCGCCGTCGATCATTATCTTTGCCTCACCCATGGTCGCCGCCATCCCCCCGTCCAAGTCCAGCTTGTCCTTCCCCTCGACATCAACGGAGAACAGAGAAATTGAACCATATCCAGATCTCAACCCGCGACCCGACCCGAACTTCCTGAGTCTGATCCAGTCAACAATCTCTTTTTGGTATAACCCTCGTTTAGCCCCTAGTTCTGTTTATTTCATTCATCTAAGTCACTATCGTTTTACCTGCAGATGAGCCACTGACAGCAAGTTTTTATTGTTTGTTTTTCTTTCTTTCTTTGTTTTCTATTTGTTTATTTTTGGCTATGCATCAAATTCAACTATTGAATTCACATAGGAACATAACCTAGAATGTTTATTTTTTTTATTTTTTTAATCTCTTTATTTATCTTTATTTTCTTTTAATTTTAGGATAGTTTGATTTTGTTTAGATCTCACAAAAATAATTTTATTAGGTAGTTACTTAATTGCTCAGATATTTTTACTTACCTCATCATCTAAAAATTAGAAATAAATTAAATGAAGCTAATTTTTTTTAAATATATAGCAAATCTTTTGGGAATTTATTTTTGGTATATTTGATAAAATCTCAAGACAGACTTTTTGTTCGAATCCGATTGGTTTGATAAAACTCACGGCTTATGGCAAGATGGTCTTTTCAAAATTTTCATGGATTTAATAAAATCCCAAAATTTTAAGGACATCTAAGATTCTATATCCGATTAATATGGTAGGATTCACAGTTTGAAATTAAATTAATTAAAAATTAAAAATAATTAAATAAAATTCACAAAAATTATTTTTATCAATGATTAGATAAGAAAGCAAAGATTTAGGAAAAGATAAAATCAAACCTTGTGGTACCGATTTCCGAGTATAATAAAGTTATTTTAGCATAACTGACTCAAGATCTTAAGATATCTTGTAGACCATAATAGGTATACAATCAGCCTAAGTAAAATGAATTTGTGGCGACTCCTAAAAAATATGTTGCTACAGCTTGGCAACTCTGCTTGGGAAGAGTCTAGCCATAAAAGGGGTTTGTTTTCCTCCTTTTCTCTTTTTTTGTTATCCCTTAACATATTGATTTGATGTGTTGTGTTTTTTTAGGTTCCAACTCGCACACAGCTCGACATGTATAGTAGTAAATAGTGTTGCTCGAGTGTTATGATAGTCACCTCATGAGACCATGAAAGCTACGACTTGAATTAATCCCTCTTCACGTAACCTTTGTGGGTAAGGGTAAGGAATTGAGCCTTGTCTAGTTTAATAGGACTTAGTGAAAGAGATTCGGAAACCAGCCCATGACCTAATTTTTAAAGAAACCACCCATGTAGATTGTGACCATAGACCCATCAACTAGGATTTCCATAACAAGGCATGCATTGTTTAGTTAAATTGCTTCATTGTTCTCATTACTTGTTCTTTATTATGTTACCAATGTAACTAATTTTTGTCATTTGACCATTTTTGTTGCTTTGCCTGTGTACTTTTTCTCTTTATAACTCTAATTTTTCTTCTCATAGTAGTTCGTATGTTATTTGTACATATCATTTCTATTCTAACATGTTACTAACTTTAATCATTTCCTGTCCTTTTGATTTTTCAAGCATAGTTTTTTCTTCTTCATGCATTAAAATCACTCATCAAACTATACTAACTCTTGTTTTTCTTATGTCAAAAAGAAGTCTTGAAGTTCCACAATAATGAACAATCAAGCTCACTCATTGCTTGCATGCATTACATCAATCATGTGAATAAAAAGTTTAATATAATGAATCTCACTTTAAAGAAGGTAAAAGATTAGTACTTGACACTGATATCCAACACGGCTTCAAACAAGACTTATGGAAAAGAAAGTGGAACAAATAGAGAGCATGGTGGAACAAATAAAGCAATTAATAAAATTGATCAACGGGAAAGCAGTGCAAACCCCCTTAAGAAACCTGCAAGATTCGATTTACCCTCCTAGATTGACTCAACAATGGGTCTTTATTCTAAAGAAGCTTTTCAAAACTCAGGCCCATCTAATGACGTTCATTTAAGGCACAATCCAATTTATGAAGAAAAGAAGCCACTACTTAAAGAAGAAGAGGATGCTCAAAAGTTTGAGACCATAGAGAAGAGACTTCAGAGCCATTGAAGGTGGCACTTTATTTGGATCCTTGTTAGTGGACGATCTTTGCTTGGTGCTAGATGTTGTGATTCCTTTGGACTTCAAGATACCAAAGTTTGTGAAGTATGATGGGACAAGTTACCTCGTCATTCACATAACACTTTTTCTAAGAAAGATACAACCTCTTACAAAAGATGAAAAAGTGTGGATGGCTCTTTTCCAGGAAAGTCTCACAAAATCTATGTTATAGTGGTATCTTGGTCAAGGTCAGAAAAACATTAAAACATGGAATGACCTCGCTCAAGCTTTCATCAACAATTACAAGCATGTTATGGACTTGGCTCCTAATTGCAAGATTCTTCAGAATATGGAGAAAAAGAAACAAAAGACCTTTATGGAGTATGCTAAAAAATGAAGAGATTTGGCAGCACAAGTTAAACCACCTATGATAGAAAGAAAAATGATTACTTTGTTTATCCAAACATTAAAAGGACCATTTTATGAAAAGCTAGTTGGGAACACTCTGAGTAGGATTTCAAATATGGTATTGTCTAGTGAAAGGATCGAATTTGGAATCAAAATAGGGAAGCTGATTGATCATTTAATTAGGATATTTCACAAAGAAAGAGATGGGACTATCCACAATGTCACCTTTGAAACTCATGCTCCAACACCATTTAAGATGTATGGGAAAGGGTACCCTAATAGGGCGATAGTCCCAGTGTAAAGGCTCTCCTAGTATTTCCTCTACATTGAATGTCGAGGTAAGTGAATCCCAAGTATTTTCCCTCAAATAAGTAGTTTTAAGCAAGGAAAGCAAGCTAGTTGAGGTTAGATTGAGTTCCAAAGGGTAATTGGCACCTAAGGGGCAAAATGGTAATTTTGACCCAAGTCAGTGGCATGACCGTAATTTTGGTAAAATTAGGTCCATGCAAGTGTTTTGAGCTAGTTAAGTTAAGACCATAGGTATTTATGGCCATTTGAACCAAAAGCTTAAGTTAGGGGTGAAAAATGCACTAAGTAAGAATTTAAGCTATTATGTTTCATAATGGCTTAGGTGGCTTAAGGGCAGTGTGTTTGGATAAGAATGACCTTTCTTTGGGATCAAGGAGTGATAGAAATGGGAGTTTTTAAGTGGCCTAAGTGTTGCAAAATCAAGTTTGAGGGCCAAAGTGACAAAAGGGAAAAGTTGGGCTAAATTGGTTTAAATGGAGGAGATGACACTATTCATCATCTCCCCCATTAGCCATTTTCGTAGCTCTTCCTTCTCCCTTGCTTTCTACCCCCCAAACCTCCCAAATCACTCAAGTTTTCATGGAATTCGAAGGTCCCAAAGCTATCCCAACAAGCCTTTAGCTCGTTTTTTATGGAATTGGTGCATTTGGAGTTGTTTTTGCAAGTTTTTGGTTCAAACCCAAAGGTAAGCGTGTATGATCCTTATGGGTTAGTTTTAAGGTTGTTAAATGGTTAGAAATGGTCTTAACTTCGTGCTCTTGGTGTCCAAATTGTTTGATTTCAAGCTTGGAACTCAAGGGAACTCATTGGAGCTTGGTGGTGCTCATAGCTTGTTCTTGCTTTTAAGATGGTTTGAGGTAAGGGATTCAAGTAATTAAGCTCAAATAATGCATGGAATTGTAGTATTGTGTGTGGGAATGAGTTAGGAACAAGACCCAAGTGATTTGGTTATGGGATGAGAGAGTTTGAGTAGTTTGTGTGCAAGAACGCACCTGTCGCGCAACGCAGAAACCTGCGTTGGCGCCGCAGCGCTAGGAACAAGTGCATTGGCGCCGCGGCGCCAGGACGCGATTTTCCACTCAGAAAGTTTTGTTCTTTAGCGCTGCGTCAGGGGGTTCTGGCACCGCGGCGCCAAAGGCAGTATCAAGAAATGTTGGCCCATTTTTCCGGCCATCTTAAGAGCAACTTAGACTCTCGGTTTCTATCCATAGGCTATCCTAAGACGTTCCATAGCCTCGGTTGGGTCTAGAATTCGTTGCTAAGGCGGGAATTATGCATTATTTAGAAGGTAGTTAAGTTGTGTGGTTAAAGAAGAGTATGAAATGGTGGTTAAGGAATTTAAGTGCTTAAGTTTCTAAGTAAGCACTAAGGGGATTAAGTTGGTTTTTAGACTCTTTGTTGGCCGATTAGAGTGCCATAAACCTATGGTCAATAAAGAGAAAAACTTAAGTCGATCCCAACCGAACCATTTGGTTTGGTAAGTAAGCCACTACGAATACTCTAAGCTAAACTCTAAGGGTTTGGCTAGTTGAACCACATAAGAAAACTACCCTGCACAATAAGTTAAGGGAAGAGACGGGTAAGGAGTGAGTAAGTGGAAACTTACTCTAAGTAGCTCGTCAAGGCGGGTAAGGTTGAGTAAGCAAGGTCTTACTCTAAGGTGCCCGTAAGAGGACTTCAAGGGGTTAGTAGTTAAGTGCTAGCATAGGATACGAGGGCCAGTATCCAAGTACCCCAGTCGTAAGAGCTCACGACAAGTCCAGCACCTACGGGTGTAAGGAAGTCCTAAGTGCATTTGCATGTGCATAACTCATTCATCCATCCATCCATCCATCACTTGCATTATTGTTGTTATTTCTTGCTTCTGGCTATTTGGTTGTTTCTTTGTTTGGTTGTTTTGTGTGCATTATTTATATGATTGTTGTGCTTTGTATGCATGCATTATGTTTTTCCTGCAGGTGCTAATCCCTTACTGAGTACTTTGGAGTACTCACCCCTTAAGTGTTGTGCAGGTTTAAGAAGTGGTGTTTGGGCTTAACAGTTGGTAAGGGGCAGCTGTTAAAGCTAGGTTCTTTGGTTTTAAAGGTATTCTTTAAGTAGGAAACCCCATGTTTTCTAAGTTACTTATGGCATAAGTAAGTACTGACCAAAGTGTTTGCCTTTCAGTTGAGGCTAAGTGAGTACAAGGAAAGTGTGGCTCATCACTTGAAGCTAGCTTGCTTGGGTGAAGAGCTAAGGATGGATCTTAGTAGTTAGGAAATTTTTCTTTTAATATGTATGGTAATTTCATACATAGATTGCCTATACTAATGACCATTGGGGTGTTTAACACTAAAGTTACTTTTGGGTGCATATAAGTTGGAAATGTATGCACATAGTTGTTACTTGAAGTTAAAGCAACTAAAGATTTATGTCTTGGCTTATTTGATTAATGATTTCATTACTTGCCACGGCACTGTTTTCAATGAAGTTTTAATTTAATTATTATTGCATAGCCAGGACAACGCATGCATATTTCTTATGCAGGGTAGGCTAAGTAACTAGTTGCATATAAATGATTTAAGGTATTTTACAAGTAATAATTAGCCAACTGTAACTTAAGTGGGATCATAACTCCCTAGAGCCTACCAGTGTTAGCAATTCAGGGCACTGGGGCCCTGTTCCGCCACACCCAGGGTTATTTACTTGCACTACTTCATCATTGATTCAAGATCCCAAGCCTTAAGAAGCACCATCGAAGAAGAAAGAAGAATTTGATCCTATCCCCATTTCATACATTGAGTTGTATCCCAAGCTTATTAAAAGTCAATTGATACAACCTATGCCGACAAAGAAAATTCAACCTCTTTATCCAAGGTGGTATGATGTGAACGCCATTTGTGAATATCATGGCAAAGTGGCTAGTCATTCACTTGAAAATTGTTTTGCTCTTAAGAGGAATGTGCAACAACTATTTGAGGCTAAGTTGTTGGATTTCACTAACATGCCCTGAGAAAGAGCATCAACTTAGGAGACTATTTCAAGTTAGGTCAACCTTTAGGTCTAGGTACATTTTTTAATAATTGGAATGACTTGAAGTGACTTGTATCTTGGGGAGATTGCCAAAGTAACTTAATGGTAAAAACCTTTTAGATTTAGTCTAGAATCCAGGGTGTAGTCTTTGTTAAATGGACATCTGTTATTCTTTTCTTTTTCAATAAGGAGATGTAACAGATGCATTTTACCACCTTTCAATAAAAATCCATTTTATTGCTATTTCACCATTTTTGCCATCATACCATCCATTTCACCCTTCTTGCCATTGCACTTTTTTTCGTAAACAAACACAAATGCAACAATGCTACTCATGGGTGGAGATGAAATTTAAGGGAGATTTGATAGTGGCAATCTTAAAAATACTGACAAACCTAGTAAGAAGGATATTAAATGTTGCACGTTAACTCTTATCACACAAATACAAAAAGAAGTTCACTGTGGTAATCAGCATCATTGCAAGAAGTCCCTGGTTAGCCTCTAGAGAAGGTAGCCCTCCTATTAAATGACTTCGTTGGCACCCCAATTCTAATGAATGCTCAACACAAAAAAAGGCTCTCAGTTCTTCATAACGCAAATCCCAAAAAGGAAAGAAGTCATCATTTTTATCAAAAGACAACAAGGGAAATTGAAAAGAAAGAAAGGACTAAGAGCAGCATGAGGAGCTAATGTAACTTGAGTCATTTTACTTAAAAAGGGCTATCTAGTACGTCACAATCATAGCTCACAAAAAAAAAAAGAATGAAAAAGATAAGGGCTCGCTAGGTTGCTACTCTCCAACACAATCTAGGCAAAAGTTAAAGCAAATAGAAGGAAAAGAAATGAAAAGAAAAAAAAAAAGAAAAAATGAGCTATGGATTCTAAACTGAAAACCTGCAAAGGTAGTTTAGAAGATAAAGACAACCATCGAAGCAATATCACATACAAATTGCGAGAGTTGGGAAAGCAACAAATGAGGTTTAACTTTCTAAAAAAAGTGGCAGGTTAAGGTTGTCACTATTGAGTTTTCGAGGCGATTAAATCTGCTCTCGAGTGGCATTAAAAATCCCTTCTTTCACACCATTCAAACTTAATTTTCCTTAACCTAACATTTGTCTCTCAAAATCATTCTTATTCATTTAAAAGGCTATCATTTTGAAACCTATTCATACTTTTTTGGCCTGCACATTTTATATCTTTAAGTTGAGAAGAGAAAGAATAACAGAACATCTTGATCAAATACAAATACCGAAAGTTATTTTGCCAAGCTCTATAATTTGATGATAGTTTCTTTGGGGAAATATGATTATTTTTCAATGTGTCTAGATTCATAAGGGGGAACTAGCTTGAGTATCTCTTTGAGGAAATGTGATTTCATGGGGCATAGTTGACCAACTATCATCCGCTTGAAAGAAAGGTGGTCATAATCAATGAGAGGCATCTTTGAGCAATCAATTCAAGATACACTTTGACCTTTGGCAAACAATTCATGTAATATGGATGGGAAAGAACAATGGGGATGTACTTCTGAAGAAACAATTTCAAGAAAGAGAATTCATTAGAGCAAAGTAATTTAAGTCAAGATAGAATATACTCCCCACTCAGGCATCATGGTTTTCATAAAATATATATATTTCACCTATTGAGGTTTTCACTTTTTGATCCATTCATCATGAGCAACATGACCATCATGCATAATGCATATTCTTTTTAAAACAATTTTAAAGGTAAGTCTCGTAAAGCCAGATTTAAGGAATATATACAAGGATCTACAAGAAGGAAACTCTTAAGAGGCATGGGTTGAAGGCGTCAAGGTTCACAACAGAGCTTAGTTATCGGGAAACGGTTTAATTTTCAAGGGTGGCAATCATTTAAGGTGGGTTCCATTAAGGTGAGACCAAGGGAAACCAACATGAAAGTTCAACCAAAATTTCGAAGATCAAAATCGAGGTAAGTTTTCGGCGTGAAGGGAATCATGGATTATTGTCATGCTTGGGGGCAAATTTGAGAACTTGACATCTATAAGTTATCATATCATCGTCTTAAAGCATTTTTAGGAACTTGTTTCCTTTAGGCATTTTTTCCCAAAGATCATTTCAAGACATTTTTCAAGGTACTTCTAAGATATCTCAAGACACATTCAACTTTCAAGGTTTCTCTTAGAACAAGCTTTATTTGAGAAATTCACTCATTTTGTGAAATTTCTCACTTTTAAGATTCAATTTTTTTCATGTAATCATCGGCTTTTTTAAATTCACTCATTTTGTGAAATTTTTCACTTTTAATGTTCACTCATTTCATGAAATTTTCAATTTTTTGAAATTCACTCATTTTGTAGAATTTCTCACTTTTAAGACTCTCTAATTTTGTGGAATTTTTGGCTTTTGAAATTCACTAATTTTGTAGAATTTTTCACTTGTAAGATTCACTCATTTCGTGAAATCTTTAGCTTTTTAAAATTTACTCTTTTGTTGAATTTCTCACTTTTAAGATTCAATCATTTTATGGAATCTTAGGGGTTTTTTTTAAATTCACTCATTTTGTGGATTTTTTTACTTTCAAGATTCAGTCATTTCATAGAATCTTCAATTTTTTAAAATTCACTCATTTTGTGAAATTTCTTACTTTCAAGATCCACTTATTTCGTGGAATCTTCAACTTTTTTAGATTTACTCATTTTGTGAAATCTTCAATTCTCTTAAGACACATTCATTTCATAGAATCTTTGACTTTGTTGAAATTCACTCATGTCATGGGATTTCAAGTTTCAAATTTGCCCACATGGAAATTCATACTTTTGATAGAATTATTCTAAGTTTAGATGATTTCTTGGAAATTTTTACTTGAGATAATAAGGAAGGTTCTTTTGTCTCAATTCAAAGCTTAACCAAGGTTCTAAAGAGAATGTAATTCTCCTCCTTGTAATGTAAGTCAAACTAAGGTTTTAAATAAGAAAGGCTTATCTACCTCATCATATCTAAAGCAAGGCTCATTCAAGTTTTCAAAAGAAAAGGTAATCCTTTTTCTCACAATATAGGTTAAATCAAAGGTGGTAAAGAGTCAAGGTGCTCTACCTCAAAAGAATTTTAAAGGTAGTAAAGGGACAGGGTTCTCTACGTCAAAGGTCATCAAAGGTAATAAAGAGTCAGAGTGCTTTACCTTAAGGGATTTTAGAGGTGGTAAATAGTCAAGGTGCTCTACCTCAAAAGAAATAAGAAGTGATAAAGAGAGGGTTTTCTACCTCTTAAATCATGGTAAGAGAGAGTTCTCTACCAAAGGTAAAAGGCATGAGAGAAGAGTTTCTCTCTTCCATAGAAAAGATTCTATGGAGAAAAAGAGGTAAGGAAGGTTCCATAAGTCCTTAAGAAAAGAGGAAAGAGTTTTTCTCTTAGGTTTAAAAGTAGTAGAAAGGTTCTTATTGCAAAGAACTAGGAAAGTTCCTAGGCATGGTAAACAAGAAGAAAAAAAATTTTCTCCTTAGATTCTTGGACGATAAGAAGGTTCATATCGTAGAAGTAATAAGGAAGGTTTCTTAACCTCACAATTTTTCTTCTTAGGACTTTTTTAGCAATGGGAAAGTTTCCACTGTAAAAAAGCAAATAGAGTTCCTGGGCCTGTTAGGATAGAAGGAAAGAGTTTTTCTTTTAGGATTCTTAAACAATAGGAAGGTTTCTATTATATAGGTAATAAGGAAGGTTCCTTAAACTTAAACTGGAGAAAAAGGTTTTTCTCCTCAAGATTTTTGTTAATGAAAAGGTTCTCAATGTCCAATGAAAGGTCCGACAAAATTTGGTAACGGCTTTGCATGCATCATGTTCCATGAGACATGCAAAGAGAGGCAGCTATTGACACATAATTTTGTTTGGGTACATTCATTTTTCTTAGTTCTACATTAGGAAAAAAAATTTTAGGAGCATTTTATTTTATAGGGGGCAATTTGGTCTTTTTCTTGTGCTATTAATTTTTAAAGTTTAAAATATTCATCTAGGGTAGAAATAGGTTTAATTTAGTTTAGATACTAATATGGAGTCTTAAATGTCTTATAGGGTCAATTTAGGTAAAATGGAAAAGTTTGGGTGAAAACCAAAGGTTTTTAGAAGATTCTACACAAAATTAGAAAATTTTGGACAAACTTGTCAATTTTAGAGAGTTTGAGCCAAAACTGGCAAAAATATGAAGCTTTGGGTGAACTTTGGTTTTTTTACAAAGCTTGGGGCACTATTTGACAAATCCTAGAAGTTTTGGGTTGGCTTGCAATTTCACATAAATAGGGGCAAGATCAACAGTTTGAGCGTTTTATGGACTTAAACTAGTATATAGACCGGATTGCATCCTAGTTGATTTAAACCACTAAAAACTCGATATTTAATAAGATTTCATCTCAAATTTGGTTTTTAACCACTTTCATGACACTGGCACTATGAATAGAGATCATTTATTCAAGAGAAAACAGAAGAAATTGGTTAACCCTAAGCTTTTAGTAAAAAGGGTGAAACTGCAGCCTAAATACCCTTTTTTATCGCAACCCCTACCCAAAACCCTAAGTTTTCCTCCCAAGCCGGTGCCACCCCTGGGGCATTGTTCAGCCGTCCCTCCATTGCATTCAGCCTCCATCCGTCTCTGCCAGCCTTTCTAACCGGTTACTATTCGCCTTCGGTGACACCGAAACAAGGAGAGAACGCCGATCACGTTCGCTCAAAGTTCCGTCCACCACCGCCTTATCGCAGTCGATTACCGTCTTTGCCTCACCCAGGTCGCCGCCATCCCCCCGTCGAAGTCCAAGTAATCCTTCCCCTCGATGTCACCAGAGAACAGAAAAATTGAACCAGATCCAGATCGTGACCCGCTAGAGCCGCAACCCAACCCAAACTTCCTGAATCTGACCCAGTCAACCATGTACTTTTGGTATAACCCTCATTTGGCCCCTGGTTCTATTAATTTCATTCATCTAAGTCACTAACTTTCTTTTGTCTTGCAGATGAGTCACTGACAGCAAGTTTTTATTGCTTTTTCTTCTTTCTTTCTTTGTTTTCTATTTGTTTATTTTTGGCCATGCATCAAATTCAACCATTAAATTCACATAGGAACATAACCTAAAATGTTTATTGTTTTTTATTTCTTTTTTAATCTCTTTATTTATCTTTATTTTCTTTTAATTTTAAGATAGTTTGATTTTGTTTAGATCTCATAATGCATCTAAAAAAGTAATAATACACAAAAATAATTTTATTAGGTAGTTACTTAATTTTTCAAATATGTTTACTTATCTCATCATCTAGAAATTAGAAAGAAATTAAATGAAGATAATTTTTTTTAAATACATAGCAAATCTTTTGAAAATCTATTTTTTGTAGATTTGATAAAATCCCAAGACGAATGTTTGTTCGAATCTGATTTGTTTGGTAAGACTCATGACTTAAAACAAGATGGTCTTTTCAAATTATTCGTAGATTTATTAAAGTCCCGAAATTTCAAAATATCTAAGATTCCATATCTGATTGGTCTGGTAAGATTCACAGTTTGAAATTAAATCAATTAAAAATTAAACATACTTAAATAAAATTCATAAAAATTATTTTCATTGACGATTAGGTAAGGTAGCAAAGACTTAGAAAAAGATAAAATTGAACCCTATGTTACCGATTTCCAAGCACTATAATAAAATTATTTTAGCGTAACCAACTCAAGATCTCTCGTAAACCATAACAGGTATCTAATTAACCTAAGTGAAACAGATTGGTAGCAACTCTTAAAAAACATGTTGCTAAAGGTGGATAAATGCATTGAAATTTTCATGGATGATTTTTTTGTGTTTGGATGAAGTTTTGATGATTGCTTGCAAAATTTGTCTTTGGTTTTGAAAAGATGTTAAGAGGCTAACCTAGTTCTTAATTGGGAAAAATGTCACTTGATGGTACAAGAAGGTATAGTTCTTCATTACAAGATTCTGCTTGAAGAATTGAGGTAGACAAGGCCAAGGTGGAAGTGATTGAAAAATTACCACCACCTGTCAATGTCAGCAAAGTGAGAAATCTCTTAGGACATACTGGATTCTATAGGAGATTCAAAAAAGATTTTTCTTTGATTACCGAACCTCTTTGTGATCTTCTTGTTAAAAATGCACCTTTTAACTTCTTTAATGAATGTTTGCAGGCTTTCAAGGTGCTAAAGCATAAGTTGGTTTTAGCCCCTATTGTTGTTCCACCAAATTGGGAGCTACCTTGGAGGTAATGTGTGATGTAAGTGATGTAGCTATTGGTGCTATTTTAGGTCAAAAAAAGGATAAAATTGTTTAAGTAATATACTATGCTAATAGAACCTTAAATGAAGCATAGAGAAAATATACAACAACTGAAAAAGAATTTTTGGCAATTGTGTTTGCTTTTGATAAATTTTGATCATATTTGATAAGTTCTCATGTGATAGTATATACTGATCATTCTCCTTTGAAATATTTGTTTACAAAGCATGATGCAAAACCTATGTTGGTTAGATGGATTCTTTTATTGCAAGAATTTGATATTGAGATCAAGGACAAGAAAGATTCTAAGAATGTGGTTGCAATTCATTTGCCTAGGTTAGAATTACCTTATGATGATTCCACTATCAAAGAAACCTTTCCTGATGAATATTTGTTTGTGCTAAATAATTATAAGTCTCTTTGGTATGTAGATTTTACAAATTATTTTGTCAGTAACATCATTCCCACTGATTTCTCTTATCAACAAAGAAATAAATTTTTTTCTGATGTTAAATATTATTTGTAGGATAATCCATTTTTGTTCAAAATTTGTGTTAACTAAATGATTAGAAGATGTATTCTTGAGAGTGAAATGAACATCATTTTGCATCATTGTCTTACTCGTGAAGTAGGTAGTCATTTTGTTGCCACTAAGATGGCTACAAAGGTACTAAAATCTAGTGTTTATTGGCCTAGTATTTTTAAGGATTGTTATTTAAGGATTGTTATGCTTTTGTTGTTGCATGTGATCAATGTCAAATAAGGGGAAATATTTCTAAATGTTATGAGAAGCCTCTAAACAATATTTTTGTCGTGGAATTATTTGATGTTTAGGGTATTGATTTTATGGGACCGTCTCCTTTTTCTTTTTCTAACAATTACATTTTGGTAACTGTTGATTATGTGTTAAAATGGGTAGAGGTAGCAACTTTTTCTACCAATGATGCCAAGGTAGTTCTTTATTTTCTCAAGAAATTCATTTTTATTCATTTTGTAACTTCGAGAGCTATAATCAGTGATGATGGCAAGCATTTTTGCAATTAGCAATTTGGAGCTCTTTTGGAAAAGTATAGTGTCACACATAGAGTAGCTTTGGCTTATCATCCTCAAACTAATGGGAAGGCTGAAATTTCAAACAGAGAGTTAAAATGGATTTTTTAGAAAACGGTAAGTGCATCTAGGAAAGATTGGTCTAAGAAATTAGATGATGCATTATGAGCATACAGAACTGCATTTAAAATTCCGATAGGTATGTCCCCTTATCGTCTAGTTTTTGGTAAAGCATGTGATTTGCCTGTAGAGCTTCAGCATAACGTAATTTGGGCTGTTAAAGCTTTAAATCTTGATTTAAAAGCTGCAAAAGAAAGAAGGTTGTTGCAATTGTCTAAATTGGATGAATTTAGGCATGAAGCTTATGAGAATACCAGGATCTACAATGAGGGCACCAAGAGATGGCATGATAAGTGGATTCTTAAGTGTTAGTTTGAGGCTGGACAACAAGTTTTGTTGTATAACTCACGCCTACAACAGTTCCCAGGTAAGTTGAAACCTAAGTGGTCTGAGTCTTTCCTTATTGTGCAGTTGAAGTCACTCATCCATCAAGTAAAATATTCAATATTAATGGCCAAAGATTCAAGCATTACTACGGTGGGGACGCTAAGAGACTCAACATCGTAATTATGCTAAAAGAGCCTATATGAAACCTATCGTGGTTATGTCAAGCTAATGATAATAAACAAGCACTTATTGAGAGGAAACTCAATCATTTATTGCTTTGCTTTAATTTTTTTATTTATTATTAATTTTTGTTATTTTATTTGTGTGTTTTCATTTTGAGTAGGGACAATGCACTATTGCTTTATCTTAGAATTTCTTGCAAATTTTGCGCTACGGACGTCTTTGACAACATTTGCAATCCGTTGGCCTTCATCAAGATCTTGGCTTTTTAACTTCAAGGTCATATTTATTTTAATTTTATTTTTATTTTTATTTTTATTTTTTTATCTCGTCCTTTTTTATTCTACACATGGGGGACAATGTGTGAAATAAGTGTAGGTGAATGATAGCTTACACCCTGATTTCTTGTTTTTTTTTTAATTTTAATTTTTCTTTATTTTTACATTTTTTTGATATTTTTTTCTATACTTTTGAGCATTAATTGGAATTCTTGAGGAGGATTGTTATTTTTTAGTTCTTTAATGCTTGACTTGAGTGTTAAGTATGTCATCTTTAGATCTTTTGCATATATAAAATTGATTTTCAAATGTTTTCGTAATTTTGGATCAAGCTAGCAGATTATGGTCTTAGAAGCTATTTTTGCATCTAGCTTTTGTGCTTAGTACTCTATTTCAAAACATACTAGATTGTGAGTTTATATCCTTGGTTTGTGAGGTTTGTTTGGTTGATAGATACATAAGTGATTAATTGTGAAAAAAACTGAAAAATGAAAATTTTTGCTGTTTATGAAGTAAATATCTACTCCACTGTTTCATATTATTAAAGTAGCTAGAGGTCTTCTCCTAAGACAAGAGTCAATCATTGCTCAAAAAAATGCTTGAAACATGAGTGTAATCAAAGATCAGCTTGAATTGTGTTGAGTTAGTAGCTTAGGTATAGACAGAGCCCCTGTTGGTACACTTACTAAAAGGTGAAACACAAGAAGAGGATTTTAAAAAAAACCAGAGAGAGAGAAGAAAAAAAATCAGCAAAGAAAATACAGCTAATCACTCAATTTCTATGATTTTGTGATATGTTGGTTGGTTGCATATGAGCTCTAATCTAGTGTGGTTTTTGCTTTGTAATTTGTACAAAGGATTGAGATTCTTATTGAGTTTCGAAGGATTATAGTTGCTAGTTTTTGAAAAAAATTGTTTTAAAAAACTTGTTTTGTTTTGAGTTGCATTGGATCAAGGAGGTTATGTGCTTAATATCTCTTGTTGAGTTTTTTAAGGCTTTGAAATTACAATCTTCTTGTTCGATGTCATTGCTTAAGAGTATGATCCATTTTTTGTAAATTTTTCAATTTTGGTTTGCTTGGGGACAAGTAAAGTGTTAAGTGTAGAGGAATTTGATCAACTTAATTTATGTGTTAATTTTTAGACCTATTTTAAGTTGATTTTATTATAATTAAGTAATTTTTTACCCTCACTTGTTTAAGTTTTTGTTTTATTTAAGCTAAGGAGCTTATCAAATGAGTTAATCAGATTTTTATAACGTAAAATGACTGAACTGGAAGAAATTATAAAATAAGACGTGCATCTAAAATTGGAAGAAATTCTCTCATAGTTGACTAAAATACCCTTTTTATAATGTTATATTATATTTTAAAGTCAATGGTATTTTAGTTAATTAAAATCCTAAAGGCTAAGATTAGAAATCCTATAAATATGAAAAGGAAGAGGGCAGCTGCAAAAAAAAAAGGATGAATAGGACAGAGGAAGAAAAGAGCAGCGAATCGTGAGCAGAAGAAGAAAAAGGTGGCTAATTGAGGCTAGTTTGTGAATTAGAAACAGAAGAAGACAACGGAATTGGGAACAAGGACGAGCAAAGAGAAGAGGGAGAGAAAGGAAATTGGTTTATTTTCTTTCTTCTTATTTTTTTTCTAATTGGAACTTGGATATTATTTGGTCACGTCTTCTTCTTCTTCTCTATTGGGATTTTTTAATTTTATTGTTAAATCTATCATGAGAGGCTAAATTTTATGCTAAGGTTAAGGATGTAACCTAAATGATTTATTTTGATTAATTTATTTGAGTTGTTTTTTAGTTTATTTCCTTTGCAACAATGAATATTATCTGTACTTGATCGCCGTAGATAAATTATCTTAGAGATTTGAATGAGGTACCGGAAGGTAAAATTTAATTCCTGCACTAAGAAAATAGAATTTCAATAATTGAGATAGAGATATACCTATCAATTGTGATTTGTTAAATTAGCAGCCCGAACTTAATGGATTTGATTAATTATACAAGAGATCGAGAGATAATCGTAGGTTAACTAAATACATTGCAATTGCTCAAGAGAGAATTGTAATACTATGAGTGATTGTTGACGGCTAAAAACTTGCCCAAATAATTAATTGAAAGACCCTCAATTAGGTAAAACTGAAGCCTTAGCTAACCCATAATTGTTTCCTTCCCAGTTCGTAAATTTTTCCATTGCTTTAGTTTAATCTTAGTTTAATTTTAGTTAATTTTTCTCTCTTAAAATTTCAATTTATTTTTTTTATTTTTTAAAAATAGTTAAATATCTATTTCTCATGGGATCGATATCTTGGTTTGTCCAAATGACTAAAACTTGGTATAACTAACCATGTGCACTTGCAGAATTAGCCCTATAACAAAGTGTTAGCCGTTAAAAGCACTTACATATAAACTTTATATCACTAGAATCTATAGTGTTTTTAGTAGAAGGAGATAGAACTAAAGTCTTACATAAAATGCTCTTTGTTTTAAGTTTGGATCTAGGGCCTAGAACTCTTAAAGAAGCTAAAACTTCTAGTGATGCAATTTTCTTGAAAGAAGCAGTCAATAATGAAATGGATTCCATTTTGTTCAATGGTACTTGGGTTTTGGTTGACCTTTCTCCTGGTTCTAAAACTATTGGCTGTAAATGGGTGTTTAGAAGAGAGTTTAGAACTGATGGCTCCATCCAAACATATAAGGCAAGGTTAATTGCTAAAGGCTTTACTCAAAAAGAAGGCCTAGACTATTTTGACACATATGCTTCAGTTGCAAAAATTACATCCATCAAAGCACTTTTTGCATTGACATCAATTTATAAATTGTTAGTGCATTAGATGTATGTTAAATAGCCTTCTTGAATGGTGATCTAACTGAAGAACTAAAGAAGTTTATATGGAACAACCTAAGGCTTTGTGCTTCCACAAAATAAAAACAAAGTGTGTAAATTAGTCAAATCACTCTATGGGCTAAAAAAAGCATTGAGACAATGGAACAAAAATTTTGATACTACAATTTTATCATTTGGTTTTAGGCATAATGAGGCTGACAAATGTCTATACTGCAAGATGACAAAAGAATATGCAGTGGTGCTAGATCTTTACATTGATGTTACGCTTCTTTTTAGCACAACATTAAGGGCATAATTAAAATTAAAAGATATTTAACTTCTATTTTCAAGATGAAAGATCTTGAAAAAGTAGATACAATTCTAGGAATTAAAATTAAAAGGCATGATCAAGGATATGTCTTGAATCAGTTTGATAAGCTTACATTTGTTATATTTATTTCACTCATATTTAGTTGGTTTTAATGTGTTTTGAATCTTAAATATCTATTTTGAGTATGTTTTATAGCTTATAGCATATCTGGACTTAATTGATTAAAATTATATTTAATTTACAATTTTAAAAGTTTTAACTTAGCTGTGTTCTTTCAGAATTTTGATAGATTAACGATGTTTCAGTAGAAAAATCATATCTTGAGCTATATAGATTGAAATGAAGTGATTCTTAATTCATTGAAAATCTAACATCTGGAGCTACAAATTATATTCAAACCATAAAACTCAGTTTGCACATTAACGGTCAAATTCATCTTCAAAATTGTGATTTGTACATCATCGCTAATTTAGAAGCAGTTGTGATATTTTGGGCATATCTTTGGCTGTAGATGTCGATTTTATATGATTCAGGTGTCATTTCGAAGCTAATGAAGAGCTTTACAACTTTCATACTTTGTGGTTGTGAGAGATAATGACTACATCATAGTCAAATTTTAACTTCAAGTTGCCGCTAATGTTCTAGAGCATTTTTTGGCCCATAACTCTGAAAAATAGTTTTTATATGGATTAATTCCAACTGCCTCTAAACCATGTGGGCAAAAATCTCAGTTGAAAGACACCATTCTCTTGGTCATATTAATGCATTCTAGTTATTTTGAATCTTTTATATTTATGTGGGTTAATTTTAGAATAATATCGAAAGTTTAAGGTGTTTTCATAGTTTTCTTTCATTAGGTTATTATGTTTCATGTATATTAGGATAGGCGACGAACAGATGGTAGCTTTTCCCTCTCTTCCCTAACTCTCTTTTGTCTCTTTTCTTGTTTTTTTCTTTTTTTTTATTGATTTTTCATGGCTATGTTTGGCTGATTTATTTTATTCTTGGTTAAAGGAGACTGGAAACCTGAATTTTTCAGTATTGTGAGATCAAAATTTTTTTATTCATTTAATTAATACTTTGAGTATTAGATGTTCTTCTATAATTAATTTCATGATTATTTCATTTATATGCTCAGAGGCATACTAGTTGTTATTCAAATTTAATCTACTGTTGGGTTAGAAATTAAATTTATAATTGTTTGGTCTTTCTAACCTGTGAAGCAACTAAGGTTTATTGATTTGTTGCGTCAAAAATCATTAGGTCTTAGGGAGAACATTCAACTAAATTAAATACAACTGCTTGTGTTTGTGTTATTTAATTTCATCGATCCCTCTAATTTTTAGTGAACTTGTTAAATTAAATCGAAGTGCTTGTCTTAGGTTGTATAGCAATTAGGGTTAACTAGATCATTTGTTTTCTGATTAACTATGACTAAGGAAAGGTAGGAAGATAGCTCCAACGATAAACATTCAAAGTTTTGACTGATTTATCTATGCATCGATGATCAATTGTAGGAATTCAGTAGTAGTCTAGTAGATGTTGACTGATGTCAAGGTTTGCATTCTTGATTGTTTTGTTGATTTCTTACTTGATAAGTTTCATAATTTTTGTTCTCTAATTATTTTTTATTTTATTATTGATTGCAAGCAATCCCCCCAATCTTTTATTTCAGTTTTCTATCAAAAAGCTTTTGGTTAAAATTTTCCCTTAAGATTCAACCTAGTTTTCACCGTTATATTACAAATTTATTTATTCTAAGTTCTTAGGAAGACAAGAATTTTTTTTTACTATTTCGTCGATCGACCACAGTCTTATTATATAGAAAAGTTACTTGATAAATACAAGAATCTTGGTATTAAAGAAACATCAACATCGTTTGACTCAAGCATGAAAATATTTGAAAACCAAAATAGGTTAATTGCTCAATTGGAGTATGCGAGTGCTATAGGCAGCCTTATGTATACTATCAGTCTACAAGACCGGATATAGCTTTTGCAGTATGCATAATGCCTTGGTATACAAGTAAGCCCAGCCAAATGCATTAGAAAGGAATTATCAGAATTCTTCGTTATCTCAAAAGGTCAAAAGACTTTAGTCTTCTGTATAATGATTATCCAGTCATTTAGAAGGTTTTTTGTGATGCTAGTTGAATGCCTAATTTTGACAAATCCACTTCAGGTTGGATATTTGTATTAGGAAGAAGACCTATAAGTTGAGAATCCAAGAAACAAACATGTGTAGCTTATTCCATTATGGAATATGAGTTTCTAGCTCTTGATGTCGCAAGCAAAGAAGCAGAATGGTTGGGAAATTTATTTGTTAGATATTGTTTTGTGGCCACAATCAATGCCTACTGTTTCTTTGCATTGTTACAATCAAGTCACTATGTCTAGCTCTTATAGTGACGTTTGTAATGGAAAATCTAGACATATTGATTTGGTACATACCTATACAGGAGAGTTAATTTTGAACAGGGTAATCACCATTAGTTTTATTAAGTTTAGTGAAAATTTGGCAGATCCCCTCAGTAAAGGCTTACCTAGAGACTTGGTGAAGAGTTCATCGAACAATATGAAACTTAGAGTTTTAACTCTAAGCACCAAATGCAAAAACCTTACTTTAAGGTACTTGAAAATTAACTTTAAAGTTCAAATGGCAGAAACAAGTCACTGTTAATTGCTTGTCTGCACTAGATTTAGTTCCATAAAATATTATTAGTCTTAGTGCCAGTAGTTGCATCAACTGAGGATGAAAATTATATTCTTAATAGAGTTTAATAATCTATGTCTTGGCAACTAAGACAAAGTCAAAAATCCACCTAATGAACATGGAGTGGTGCCGCTTCAATAAAGAATGGTGATTCTTTATAAATGTTCATGACTTATAGGATTAGCACAATGCCATATATAATAGTGTTAAGGTTGTTGTTATAGGTTTCATGAGAATAATAGATAAATAATATATATGATATATTTTCGGCTTTAACATAGTAAGTCAAGGTTAAATCTTAGGACACCTTTGACTTCATTCTAACCTTAAAATACTTTCACTATTTGAAGGTCCAAATCGCAAGATTTCTTCAATGAACATATTATTTCATGAACAAACTCACAAACTAGTAGGGAATTATTATATAGTTTGTGAATTAAATATGGGAAAATATATCTCACATGAGAGAAGAAATTTTAGTGAGTTACGACCTTTTAGGAGTTCCGATTTTTGCATAGTTTATGAATTAGGTGTGGGAAAATATATCTCACATGGTAAGAAGAAATTTCGGTGAGCTACAACCTTTATTGGTTTAAGAATTATAACCCTTTTAGAACAAATATCTTGGTTTAAGAATTATAACTCATTTAAGTAACACATACTTAATGCTTTGTAGGCTTTGTGATGTAATGGTTGTGCTCAACTTCCTACCACTTTTCCAATTTGTTGCTTTCAACATGAAATCTAAAGTTTGAACTTTGAAATATGATAAGTTTATATTTATTATATTTATTTCTTTTATATTTAGTATGTTTTAATATGTTTTGAACCGTAAAGATATATTTTGAGTATGTTTTATAGCTTACAACATATCTGGACTCAATTGATTAAGAGTGGATTTAATTTGTTATTTTACAAGTTTTAATTTTGTTGTGTTCTTTCAAGATTCTGACAAATTGGCGATGTTCCGGTTGAAAAATCATATCTTAAGCTACAGAGATTAGGATTGAGTGATTCTTCATTCATTGAAAAGATAACATCTACAGCTACAAATCATATGAAGATTATAAAACCCATTTTCCACGTTAAGGGGGTCACATTTAGCTTCAAAGTCGCGATTTATGAGTCATTGCTAGTGCAGAAGTAGTTACGGTATTTTGGGCATATCTTTGGCTATAATTGTCCACTTTATGTGATTCAGGTGTTGTTTCAAAGCTAAAAAAGAGCTCTACAATTTTCATGCTTTGAATTTTGAGAAATCGTGGCTGTTTCAAGGTTGAATTTCATCTTGAAGTTGCTCCTGATGTTCTAGAGCATTGCTTGGCTCATAACATGGAAACCTTTTAATCATTTTGAATCTTTTTATTTGCGTGGGGTAACCTTGTAACAATATAGAAAGTTTAGAGAGATTTTATGAGTTTAGCACACTAGGTTAATTCTTTTAGGTATTTAAAGTGGCAGCTGCGCCACACAAAGCTCTCTCTCTCATGGGGCTGCCCCTCTCTCTTCCCCAACTCTCTTTATCCCTTTTCTTGTTTGTTTTTTTTCTTTTTAGTGGTTTTTTTATTCTTGGTTGAAGGAGACTGAAACTCCAAATTCTTTAGCACTGTGAGATTAAAGTTATTTGTATTCATTCAATTATTATTTTGAGTATTGGATGTTCTTGTATGATTAATTTCATGATTGTTTCGTTTATATGCTAGGAGGCCTACTAGTTGCTATTCGAATTCAATCTACTGCTAGGTTAAAAATCAAATTTATAATTGTTTGGTTTCTCTAATTTGTGAAGCAATTGAGGTTTAGTGATTTGCTTCGTCAGAAATCATTAGGTCTTAGGAAAAACATTCAACTTAATTAAATGCAACCGCTTGTATTTGTGTTATTTAGTTCCATCGATCTCTCTGATTTTTAACGCAATTGTTAAATTAAATTAAAATACTTGTCTTATGTTGTTTAGCAGTTAGAGTTAATTAGATCACTTGTTTTCTGATGAACTACAACTAAGGAAAGGTTGGAAAATAGCTCCAACGATTAATATTCAAAGTCTTGATTGATCTATCTATGCATTGATGATTAGTTGTAGGAATTCGGTGGCGGATGTTGACTGAAACCAAAATTTGAATTCTTGATTGTTTTGTTGGTTTCTTACTTGATAAGTTTCTTAATTTTTGTTCTCTGATCATTATTTTATTTCATTTTTTTATTGCAAATAATCCCCCCAATATTTTTTTCTATGTTTTCTATGAGTAAGCTTTCAAATAAAAATTTCCTTTGAGATTCGACCTGGTTTTCACTGTTATACTACAAATTTATTTATTCTGAATTGTTAGTGAGAACAGAATTATTTTTTACGGTTTCGACGGCCGACCAAAATACTAGCTTAAGCTCCCTTTCAGGATGTGTACACGTATGTAAAATAAAATGTTACAATGTTCTGTGATTTATGTTTTATGGTTCTCTTACTCATTTCGATTTTTCTAACTTTCTGCAATGATTTTTTTAGTGTCCCTTTTAAGGGCCCAACCTTGTTCACTGATAAACGCTTATTTGCCTTTGGTACCAGCATTGCAAGGGCATTCTTTTATTTGGATCTCCTGAAACTAGCAAACACTGTGCCTGCAAAAGCTGTTGCAACTGCAGTTGGTGCCAACTTCATTAACATATCAATGTCAAGCATTACTTCTAAGCTCAATGGGGTTGAGCAGTTCCTGAAGTTTGTCCCATTTTGTATTAGCGCCATTTCTTTTTTTAATTAGATGTTTTTATGTGCAGTGGTTTGGTGAAGGTGAGAAGTACGTTAAAGCTGTGTTTTCGCTAGCTAATAAAATTGCTCCAAGTGTTGTATTTGTTAACGAGGTACATTTTATTATAATCTTGGTTGATATTTGTTCTATATTTGAACATTCTCATGTTTAATAAGGTTTGCATTCTGTAGGTTCATAGCATGTTGGGCCGAAGGGAAAATCTAGGGGAGCATGAGGCAATACGAAAGATGAAAAATGAGTTCATGGTGAATTGGTATGGGCTACAAACAAAGGACACTGAACGAGTACTGGTGCTTGCAGTCACAAATAAGCCATATGATCTTGATGAGGCTGTCATTAGAAGGTTGCCGCGAAGGTAATTAAGTGTTACCTAGTTTAAAAGGAAACAAGGATGTGTAGCAGCCTTTTTACTTCATAACTACTTTTTGTTTTGATTGCCATGAAGGTAATCGTTACCTTTGTTTTTTTTTTTTCCCACTTCACTTAGCGATATTGCTTGTTTTCTGATTGGGTTGGTTAACGATAAATCTTCCTGATGCTCCAAATAGAGCGAAGATACTAAAGGTTATACTCACAAAAAAGGAGTTGGCTCCTGATGTTGATTTTGATTCTATTGCAAGTATGACAGATGGATATTCTAGGAGTGAGCTCAATGGTTTAAATAGCTATTTTTGTATACGATGTACAGAATAGTTTTCATGATAATCTTAGTCTGTATTTGGTTTGGCTGATTAATGCGCTGAATATGATTGGCTAACATGATTTGCAAGATTCTTTTGTCCTATTGAATTACTAGAGCATGTGATATGCCTTCTTGTTCATCTGAGAAACAGTTTGATTTTGTAGACTGGTTCACTTTGTAGTGCCAATCAGATGTAGCATTAAATGCTCTTTTATTATACACTAAAAGCCAGCCTAGAAAGTCCAGAAAGTACTCACATAATTGGTTTAGTGAAAAAGGAGCATAGCTGCTCAATATCCTATAAGTCATGAAACATGGATCCTTTTATGTTCTTGGAAGTTTTTATTTGGTCACATACTTGCAGATATGGTTTGGGTTAACTAGCTTAAAAAACTGACTTGGCAAATGATAATTGGGGTTGGTTGGGAAAATAGATTGAAGTTTTACTAATGAAAATCACGAAACATGGATCCTTTTATGTTCTTGGAAGTTTTATTTGGTCAAATACTTGAAGATATGGTTTGGGTTGACTAGCTTGAAAAACTGACTTAACAAATGATAATTGGGGTTGGTTGGGTATTAATTGAAGTTTTACTAATGAAACTGTTTGCAATTTGTCATCACTAAATGCAGGTCCTTAGTAAGAATGGTATGGAATCTGATGGTCTGGAGAGCTTGTGCATCAAAGACCAAACACTTAATAATGAGAGTTAGCTATTCTTTTAATATTTCTTTATATCAAGAATTATGAACTGGTTATCCTTTTTGTTGATCATTTGCCCATTATTGATTGTAGGTGCAGAGAAAGTGGTTGGATGTGCTTTGAGTCATCATCTAATGCAAAATCATGAAGCTGATGCTGATGCTAGGCTTGTCTTGTCTACTGAGAGGTAATCAAAGATAATTCTTGTAATGTCTTTTCTACATTCTTATGCTGGTGTTGTTTTTGGATGGGAGTGACTGTTTTAATGCTACCATTTGTGCCAGCATCCAGTATGGGATTGGAATATTGCAAGCTATCTAGAATGAATCTAAGAGCTTGAAAAAGTCCCTAAAGGTGTTACCATAATTTTGGAGATGCATTTGAATGAGAAAGAACCATGGAGCAATTGTTGTTTATTTCTATCTTTCGTGAACTTTATAATGCTTGTTTACGTACACAGGAACGTTGTAACTGAAAATGAGTTTGAAAAGAGGCTACTAGCTGATGTTATTCCTCCTAGTGACATTGGAGTCGCATTTGATGATATTGGCGCCCTCGAAAATGTTAAGGATACATTGAAGGAACTGGTTATGCTTCCATTACAGGGGCCAGAACTATTTTGCAAAGGACAATTAACCAAGGTGATCATGTCGATGGAGGGACTTATTTGTTTCACTTGTTTCTGTCGATACCTGCTGGTGTGCTATATTTTTTTTTAATCTCCCCTGACCAGTTATTACCTTTTAATGCTTGCGTGTGGCATTTATTCAGCCTTCATTTCACAGAGTGGCCTCCATTTACTACGTGCTAACTTTTCTTCTCAGTTTGCTAATAGTGGTCATCTGTTTGATGTCCGATACATGAGACTTGATTTTTGGAAGTATAGTTATCAGTATATTATTAGTGTATTGGTGCAATCTGTTCCTTTACACATGTCTTTTTGAATAGAAAAAAGAATGTGTGCACATTTCCCAATTGGCTAGAGTTCTTCCAGTAGTATGAGAAAAAAACCTGCAGAATGCCCTACATTATTATCAATGAAGCACTTTACTTTGTAGGCTGTAATGGTTGTGCTCAACGTGTTGAAGAGGTGATTCAAAGCCTAAGTCCCTGAGAATGCGCGAAGAGCAAGCCAAATAAACGGATGTTTCTGTTATTTAGTTTGTTAGCAAAGTCAGTGTCCTGTTGCGTTAAGTTAGCTGAGTTAGTTTAGATCTCCTATTTTGTTACCTGCTAACGTTATAAGTATAATCTTCTCTATTGATGTAAGCATCAGTTATTCATCAAGCAATAACACAGAAAAAGCTCTTGCAAAGCATTTCATCTCCTTATTTGTGTTATTCTCCACAACACAACGTCCTACCACTTTTGCAAGTTGTTGCTTTCAACATGAAATCTAAAGTCTGGCTTAAGCTCCCTTTCAGGATGTATACATATATGTAAAAAATAAAATGTTACGATGTTCTGTGATTTATGTTTTAAGGTTCTCTTACTCCTTTCAATTTTTCTAAATTTCTGCAATGATTTTTTTAGTGTCCCTTTAAGAACCTTGTTCACTGATCAAACCCTTATTTGCCTTTGGTACCAGCCTTGCAAGGGCATTCTTTTATTTGGACCTCCTGGAACTGGCAAAACTATGCTTGCAAAAGCTAGTGCAACTGAAGCTGGTGCTAACTTCATTAACATATCAATGTCAAGCATTACTTCTAAGGTCAACTGGGTTGAGCAGTTCCTGAAGTTTGTCCCATTTTGTATTAGCACCATTCTTTTTTTTTTTAATTTGATGTTTTTATGTGCAGTGGTTTGGTGAAGGTAAGAAGTATGTTAAAGCTGTGTTTTCGCTAGCGAGTAAAATTGCTCCAAGTGTTGTATTTGTTGACGAGGTACATTTTTTATAATCTTGGTTGATATTTGTTGTTTTATATTTGAGCATTCTCCTGTTTAATAGGGTTTGCATTCTCTAGGTTGATAGCATGTTGGGCAGGAGGGAAAATCCAGGGGAGCATGAGGCAATGCGGAAGATGAAAAATGAGTTCATGGTGAATTGGGATGGGTTACGAACAAAGGACACTGAACGAGTACTGGTGCTTGCAGCCACAAATAGGCCATATGATCTTGATGAGGCTGTCATTAGAAGGTTGCCGCGAAGGTAAGTGTTACCTATTTTAAAAGGAAACAGGATGTGTAGCAGCTTTTTGACTTCATAACTCGTTTTTGTTTTAATTGCCATGAAGGTAATCGTTACCTTTGTTTTTATTTTTTTCCCACTTCACTTTACGATATTGCTTGTTTTCTGATTGGGCAGGTTAATGGTAAATCTTCCTGATGCTCCAAATAGAGCGAAGATACTAAAAGTTATACTCGCAAAAGAGGAGTTGGCTCCTGATGTTGATTTTGATTCTATTGCAAGTATGACAGATGGATATTCTGGGAGTGACCTCAAGGTTAGGCTACGATTTTCCTCAAGGTTGATAAAATTTCTCCTTCCCATGTTTCATGAGGTGATGCTTATGTTTGCTTTCTTAATTTGCAGAACCTATGTGTAACTGCTGCACACCATCCAATCAGGGAGATTTTGGAAAAAGAGAAAAAGGTTTGTTTCCTATATAATGCATGAGTCCTTATTTATGCTTCTGGTGAGTTTGTTGGTATTGTCAACTAGTTGTAACTAATACGTAAAATTGTGTCTTAGTCTAATAATAACGTTTCCTTTGACTCCTACCCTTATCTCTTAACTGACAACAGGAGCATGCTGCTGTTCTAGCGGAAGACAAGCCAGCTCCTGCTTTCAGTGGAAGTGCTGACATACGTCCTTTAAATATGGAAGACTTCAAATATGCTCATGAACGGGTGAGCACATTTTATCACATGGATGTTAATTTTGATTGCTCGTAGTATTTGCCTTAAAAACTGATTTTTCTACCTTGATGTTGTCAGGTATGTGCTAGTGTTTCTTCAGAATCTGTAAACATGACAGAGCTTGTTCAGTGGAACGAACTCTACGGTGAGGGTGGTTCGAGAAGGAAGAAGGCTCTCAGCTACTTCATGTGAAGGCTCCGTTTGTACAAATGGTTCTTTTCTCCACAGCTCATAAAAGCCGGTGTGCAAGTAAGTTTGCAGCTGAGTTGGGGATTGACAGCTAAGCCATTCTCTCGGTAAAATGAGCATATAGATCTATAAAGTCATGCTTTTCAGGTCTGGCTTTAGGTTAATGTTAAGGGAGCGAAGCCATTCCCTTCTGGCTTTAATTGCACTGCCTTGGTTTTGTTTCCGACGACCCTCTGGCCAGCATGAAAAGCATGTTTTGTATTTATTAAACAATGGAACTAGAGAGAAGGGGCAGTGAATATACTTACAGCAATTCTTTCTTCTATTTAGTAATTTGAGAATAAGTAAATGTAATCAAAGCCCTAATTTTGTCTTGGATGTCGAAAAATAGCGTCTCATTTCTAAAATTCGGTTGAGCTGGTCCATGGATCGAACGTCATTTTTATGCCTGGTTATGTAATGTGATGAAAAAACATCAACATACTAAGTTCGATTCGAGGACTTGAAGTGTTAGGTAGAAGTAATTCAAAATTCGGTAAGCGGAGTTTGTTAGAAGATGGTGTCAACAAATATGGAATATAGTCTTGTGGGTGCAACTGGGAAAATGGTGATGAACTTAGGAGATTTATCGAGTGAGATATCATTATTGAACTTGTTACGTTTCTGGTAATTGACTATGCTGTGTTGCCATTGTTGTTGATCTTCATTGTGACGACTGTCTGTTAATTCTTAACTATTGTTCACTGCTTCATCAGTCATCACCAACAATGAGATTGGATCTTGCTGTATTCTTCTTGCCCCTGATATAGAATGGTCAAGTCTTATGGGGTATGGACGAAGAAATAACTTAAATTTTAAATATATGCTTTGTCTAGGCGAAGAAGTTTAACCCAAGTGGTAACTTCATGCGTACCAAAGTTGCCTCTGGTTGAAAGGTCTTAGTTCAAGCCTACATAAAGGCAAAAACCACTTTCAACTTCTTAAACGGCTGGTTCTCCTTCCTTTGTCTCAACTTCTGACTTGTAATGTAGTTTTAGTATTAAGGAAAAGAATGTTGCAGCTAGCATAGCTAAGGGGCAATCCATTTTAACTTTTGCAGTTTTTTTTTCCGCATCAATCTTATTTGAAGGTCAGTTTAATAGCATTTTTTTTCAAAGTGTAATTAAATTTTTATGAATTTCACTTATCTTGGATAAAAAAAACCCCGTAAATACTATTTTGGATTAATCTAAGTTAAGCTAAAATGAATTGGCCTAAGGCATAATTGCAAAGTGCTCTAATTTTGTCAACTCACTCGAATTAATTCTACAACTTTGACCAAGTATGTTCTTCAACTTTGTAAAATGATGCAGGTCATTCAGGTGTCATGAAAAATTATAACTCTAAGTTTAACTTACAATCGTATAGTAAAAGAATCTTATCTTTCAAAAAGTTCCAAGTTGCACCCAACTCAAATTAATTAATTTCGTTGCTTTGTCGTTTAATGTCAAAAGCTAAATTTACAAGTCTGTTTTAGTTTCTAATTTATTGATTGTCCTTTTTTGGTTTGGGAAAAATTAAAAACATTTTTTATTTGTCCCTTGCCAGAGGAAATCAAAGTAAGTTTGAAATCTAAATTTAAGCTATCAAAAAAACTATTTCAGTAAATATAAACAATGTATAATTTTTTTTGGAAATTAATAAAGAATTTAAATGAATCTAATTTAACGTTGAACTTATGCTTGTTCATGAGCATGTTTCCTCTTTTCTCCAATGTCATGCCCATGACTAAGTAATTAAGGTTAATTAAATCCATTGTTTTTGCTCTTAACTTTGTTTTTTTTTTTTCCTTTCACTACTAAAAACAATACTTTAACCGGTGACATTAAATGATGGGTAGTTGTTGCTAAAATAGATATAGCGTCGACTAACAATAAGAAATCAATGCAAACCCAATTATCATCATTTTTGTGGCATCAACATGTTGTCCATGGAGTGGTGACAACTTTCCGTTGCTAACTTTAATGACAAATTTTTAGCTTTTTTAGCAATAATTTTTTTATCCCCTTCTACTCCTTTATATAGTAATATATTCCCAAATCCCTACATTATCAACAGTGTAAATGCAGCAAAAGCACTAATGTATCTGCATGTATTTACTAGATCAATAATGTTACTAAACATTCAATTAGTATAACATACAAAGTACCATATTTTTTAACATCAATCCAAACAGTAACTAAAACGACATATAATCAATACTATAACAATAAAATAGAAATATATATGGGCTTTCACTTGGTCCATCTTCTGCTCCTTGCGATAGTTGATCCTCTGTTGGGATTGTGGCGTCTATACATTCATCCACAAAACGTCCTATGTTCTCGCACGTATTGCCTACTGTACATACAGTTTCGTTAAATTTCTATTGACCTAAATTCATTGCCAACCACAAAAAAATGATAAAAAAATAACTTCAAAAATCTTATATCTATCGTACATTGGTTCACTCTAACATCTCAAAATAAGACACGAAATACTCGAAATATTTTGTTTCCATTTTGAACTTTCATTGGTAAAGGAAAAAGCTTTTAAGGGCTAAAATTAGCATTTTTACCTGTAATCATATGATACCAAAATGAAATGTTTTAATGAGGTTAGAGATATACCATGAACAAATTACATGTTAGGGATATAATAGAAACAATAATTAAATGTTAGGGTTCACACATATAATTAACCCACTAAAGTTGTTATCAAATATTTTAAAAACCAGAAATAAAGTTTAGCGTGATTTAAGCCAAAAATATGTTAAGCTCCATTTACACCGAAACTGGCAAAACCTATGTGAACCAAATAGTAAGTTAACTAGCTTTAATACTTGGCGTTGCCTCGGGATTAAATTATGCAGAAATTATTATTAAATTTAAAATACAAAATATATGTAGAAAAAAATAATTTAAATATTTGGTATTGCCACAAGAACAAAAAAGATTAGAAATAATAAATAATGCAATGATAATTTTAAATAAAATAATAGATAAAAATATTATTTACTAACACAAATACTTTACAAGTAAAATAAAGTGGTAGTAACATGTGTCTTGGTAGTGTATGCAATAGTTTAAATAAAAATATATGACTATACAATTATTAATCATGTGTTATTAGGTAAATTAGTAAGAAATTATATTAAAAATGAATACAATATTCCGCTAATATTGCACATTATTTTAATTTTATATAGTTCATAGTAGTAATAAAACATAAATTAGATAAGGAATTATAGAATATCTAAATTAAGATAATTATGTAAGACATTACAAAAAGAAATTAACAATTAACAAATCCTTGAGTATAGTTTATGTGTTAGCATGAGGTAATACAAAATTTTATCTTTATGCACTGTTTACAAAAATTTTGAATTGGAGAGTGAGAAGGATATATACATAAGGAACAAATAGATTTCATATGGTGTATCAAGCTATTAAAACACATACGGAAAAAGTAAGAAAAATAAAAAAATAAGTATGAGTATTTTAAGAATTAGTTCTACAAATATAGTTTCAGCTTCCTAACATTGCCAAAAGATACTGAACTCGATTGTACTTCCCAAATTCTTAATTCTATCTCGTATTTCTATAGGTTTTGAGAAACATGCAAGGTAGGCCACATACTTTATAACAACTTATTAAAAGGATGAACATAATTATATCGAGTTATTCAAATGGTAGGTTTTAATATAGGCTAAATCATATGTAAGACTAAGTACAACTGACCTAGCTTACCCCCTACTAATGAAGATGACAAAAATAACTCCACTGGCCCTATTGTACCTGATCCCAACCACCTAAACTTGATCTTACTTACAAAGCTTATTATGAGTTTAACTAATTTTACCTGAAATGCAAGAAATAAAATTTATTATGGAGCATCAAGCTACTAAAACATGTATGGGAAAGTAAGAAAAATAAAAAATGAGTATGAGTATTTTAAGTATTAGTTCAAGAAACATAATTTTGGCTCTTTAGCACAGCTACTACCAAGGGACAATAACCCGACTGCCACTTTCCCGAATTGCCAATTTTTTCTCATATACCCTCCAAGTTTTGAGAAACCAGCAAGTTACCCATCATACTTTACAAAAACTTCTTAAAAAAAAAAAAAAAAGAACATACATACATCAAGACGTTCAAATGATAGGCTTTGGCATAAAATAAATCAAATATAAGATTAAGTTGATTGGCCAAGCTTGGCCTCTACTAATAAGGATGATAACATTATTATATTACCCCTACCCTTCCTAAACTAGGTCATTCTAACTTGACCCTACCCACAAAGCTTTTAGAAGGTTACGTGTTTAACTAATTTTATTGCATCCTACCCTCATAAATTAGTATATTTATTTCTAAAAATTTTTCTTTTATGTCACAATAAAGTTATAATCTAGTGTAAATTTTTCTATGTTACCTGATTTTATAAATTTTTATTTATTAATTATTTGTAGACATGCATATTTTTTAAAAGCATACATAAAATATATAGAAAAAATGATATATATCCTATTTACCAGTGGGAGTCGGGTACGATCTCACTTACATGTTGAGATGGTTTGATTTAGCAATATCCTCCCGGAATCTTCTTCTTCACATCTCTATCTACCAAGGAAGACCCATGACCCATGATCAGCCTAACCCACCCTCTCAATGAACACTTAAAAAAAAATTCTATCAAAATAAATATATACTTTATATCAAAAGATTTGTGCTCTAACGAAATTGCTGTTATTTTTTTTCAAAGAAAAAATTTTCATTACTTTTCAAAATGATTGTTTAAAAAACTAATTATCCGTTGCATAGTTTAGGGTTCTAATTGAGTCAAGCCAAACCTGAACACCCTTAGCTTAAGCTCAACTGAAACTTTTCATCAATATCATAGCCTGATAACAATCATATATTAGGTGAATCCCAACTATTGGACAATTTCTATTTCAAAAAAGTTGATAATGATAACAATTAATAGGTGCATGAAAAAATAAAGGGGAAGTTGATTTCCAACTCTATGGTTAAGATATAAATATTTAGCTAGGCATTGAGTATTAATAATAAAGTCATAAACTAATAATATTTAGAGTAAAATTAATCTTAATAAAGATCATTATAATTAACAAATAGAAATAAAAGAATTTGACCTATTCACCAAAGAAAATGACTTAACCTAAAAAATTTAACCTGATGTTAATTTTTTTATTACATTTTATGTTGGACCATCTCCCTCATATAGTATTAGCCTATATTAATTAACCCTTAATATAGTGCTAGCTTATTTCTTTAATTATTAATTTTTTAAAAAAAAATTTAAAGAAAAAATAATGAAGGTAATGGAAGAAAGTTATAATTTGAAGCTAACATAAAAAAAACTCCAATCAAGAGTCATGTATTTTTGGTAAATTAACATGATTAAGTGATGAAAATAATAATAACACCATCTGATGTAAAATATATTTATAAATTTAAAATGAAAAAAATACAATAACAATTAATAAAATAAATGATAAGAAAAAAATTTAATAGTAACCAACCACACCACAAAAAAAAAATCAAAATATTGAATGAAAAGAAAAAAATGAAACAAAGAACATGTCCACTATTATCTATTAGTTTAGATTTTGAATTCAATATGTACTCATATATATGAGAAAAATTATAATAAAAATGAGAAAAGTCTAAGATGTACTAAAGGTAATAATATTAACATACATCATAATGTAGTTTCCCTTTTTTTTTTTTTATAATGCATAGTTGACCAAATCAATTTAAAAAAAAATGCCGATATTAGTTTGATGCATTGGTTCAACAAAAAAAAGGCACAATTTTGAAAATCATACAAGAATTTTAGATTGATTTCAAGCCTTTACAATTGAATAAAAAACTAATACCTTTTACCATTGAGAATAATAAAACTATTTTTGGTAAGTGTTAAAGTATTTTTTATATTTTCCTAAAATGAATTAAATGTTAATAAATGTCAATTTGATTTTATTTTGGAAAAAATTAATGTTAAATTCCCATTTATTTTAGAAAGTGATTCAAATTTATAATTATTTGAAAAATTAATTTTTTTCTTTTTATGAAAATATGTGCTAATTGGTGTGATTTTTTATTTTAGATAATAAAATGTTTCGTCGTGAACAAATTATTCTTGTTATGTAAAATATCTTTCCTATTAAATCTCTATAATAAATAAGTGGTATGGAGGTTTTAGAATAAATATTAAAGGTTATGATATTGTTGTCAAAATTAATGTTTCCTTACTAATTGCATTATATGTATAGGATTTTGAAGAACTTATTTTTTATGTGAAGTTAATGTGTGAATTTATGTGAGAAAATATGCCATAAAAATCTATTTTAAATATGTTAATGTGTGAGAGTTCGCAAAGCATATAAAAGAATATTAAAAAATTTGTACCCAAAAGTATTAAGATGGATATTTTCAGTACCAAAATTATAAAATCTTGATATTGATTAGTAAATGAAAAAGAACACAAGAAAAATGTCTTTTACAGTGACAACATGACCATTATACACTTATGGGCTTTACATAATTATATTTTATCATAGGTTAAACTGACTAAATAATATAATTACAATAATAAGAATTATGAGTTTTACATAATGAAAATGATACAATTAGAAGATGTAAAAAATGAAAAAGTAACATATTATCAAATATAAATAAAAAAATTAACTTATATTATACAACATAGATTTTTTTTTCTTTTTCCTTGTCTCCCATCAACTCGTTTCCATGTCTCTGCCTCGTTTTTGTATCTTCCATGACATAGCTTCCAAGTTTATTCCTGAATATGAAAATGATGAAAAATCAATAATTTTTAAATGAAGATCTAACAATATAGATAGAATTTAGTTAGAATTGCAATCTAAAAGACAAAATGTCATATTCAAATCTTGAAAACATATAAAATAAAAATTTCATAGGACTAAAATGTATCACTACACAATAATATTGTGTCAATCAAAATATGTTCCTAAAATAAAAGAATACATACATACATACATACATATATAGAGAGAAAAAAAAAAAGAAGAAGAAGAAGCATAAGAAGTTTGAATCCACGACATCAATGACAAAGAATTATGCATAATTTCAATCTTGAAAACTATGGTTTTTCTAAATGAAAAGATGAGAGATGTTTACATTTGTGTAGGGTTTGTAAGATTACAATGTGTTAATATATATAGAGAAAAATATAAAAGGAAAGACATCAATTTTCCAAAATTTGTTACATAACGTATGGCTAATAAAATAAATAGAGCATTTATTTATGGAAGTTATATATTTAAAAGATTGAGTTTTCAAATTCAATTTATATGTATAAATTTTGAAATTAATACATAGTTAACTTTCCTTTTAAATATCATGGTAATTAAAAAGAAGAAACAAAATTTTATAGCCAATTGAAGGACAAAATTGGAATGACGGTACAAAAAATGAGAGGTGGCAGCATGAGAGTAAAAACACGTAAGCAAAAGTTAAGGAAAAGATGTTTCTATGCATGAAAATGATTCTGCTTTAATATATAATATTAGATTTGTCCAAATAAAGTGAATAAATTAATTGGCAAAAAAACTATTAATTGGACAATGCTAATTCAAGTAGAATAGAAGTTGGATCAATTTTAGTCTCATGGGGTTTCATATCTAGTTATTCAAGTTTTGGGACAAATTCGTGTTAACCCATTAGGTTTATTTAGAACAAATTTGGGTTTTCTCGGGTTCAAACATAGGGTAATTTTTGGGTTCGAGTTATTCGTGTTAGGGCCAATTTGAGTTTAAGCTTTCTTGGATTTCACTTACACCCAATTTGGATTGGGTTTAGTCTAGTTTGGGTTATTGAATTTTTTATTCAAATCGAGTTAGGTTGAGCTTGGGTTTAGGTGGCTTAGGGCAGGACATTAGGTCAAATCTAATTCTGGGATCCTAATCATGGCAGTCATTTAGTGACAAGCTAGCCATCACTAGGTGCATAGGTCTTCACTTACTGACAGCTAACTGTCACCAAGTGCATGCCCTTCACTTAGTGACGGCTTGTTGTCACTAAGCATGACCCTTGACTTAGTGACCAACCAACCATCACTAAGTGCATGGCCCTTCACTTAGTGACGGTTATCCGTCACTAAGCATGACCCTTCAGTTAGTGACAGGGCAACCATTACTAAGTGTATTACCTTTCATTTAATGACAACTAGCCATTAATAAATGTATGGCTTTTCACATAGTGATGACAACTATCACTAATCATGGCCTTTAACTCAGTGACAGGCTAAATATCACTAAGCGCATTGGCATTCATTGACGGCTGGACGTAACTAAACATGCCCCTTCACTTAGTGACAGGCCAACCATTACTAAGTGCAAAACCTTTCACTTAATGATGTTGATAATGCACTTACTGACAGCTAGCCATCACTAAGTGCAACTAATTTCATATTCACTTAGCGATAACTAACCATCATTAAATGATGGCATAACTAATAGCCACAGTTGTAGTTGTTATGAGTTCACCTCGTCTTTAATGATGATTTTATATCACTAAATGTATTATTAATGATTACTGTTGCTACTACTGGCAGGATTTTTTTATGACAGTTTGTGGTTTAAATTTTCCAATGGTTCTATGTCATGGCTACTGAGGTCATCACTAACTAACCCCTTTTAGTAGTGTTTCATTTCTTTTCTTTTTTTTAAATAAAACCATATTTGTTGAAAAAAATTAAGAAGAATAATGAACATTTTAAAATGAAAATAAAATCAATACCTTACTTTATCAAATTTTTAAAATATAACAATTGCTTAGGAAAATTGAAAAAATGTTCCTAAAGAGGGTCAAACCAGCAGTCATGTTATTGCTCACTCTATGCATTAATTTATGAGTCAGGAGACTCATGCACTCACTTTCTGATTTCATTTGATTCCAATGTTTAGTCCATATACTCTTATATCCTCTTTACTTAAGCTGTTAATTTTTGTTATTAATATAACAACAATATGTGCAAATTTGCTACTCCTTCCATCCCACTTTCTTTGCTTCATTTGACTTTTTCGGCTAGTTTGACTTGAATTTATTCACACTGTTATTTGTTAGAAAAAAATTAAAAATATATATATTTAGAAATCACATATCTTGATTTATCATTCATATATATATATATAAAGGTTTTCCATTTATATGCTAAAATATTAAAAATAAAAAAATCATAAATTAATTGCCGAAAAGTGAATGGTGCAAAGAATTTTGGACAGAGGGAGTACTATATAAAAAAAAGTAGACTAATTTTGCTAACTATTTTTTTTTTGTAAGTAAATTTTTCATTAACATTTTTTGTTTTGGGTAATTTTTCAGTGGCCATTAAATAGTGAATATTTCCATCTATTTAGAGAAGATTCTATGACATAATTTTTAAACTAGTCCTTAAAAGTTTTTTTTTTAACCCATAGTTACACAAACCTTTCATAACAACTAAATGAATCATAGACCCATATTTGACCATACACCCCTATTGTTGAGTCTTCTTGTTTTCACTTTTTTCATTGTCACCGAACAATTCCCCACCGCCATTGCCATGGATCCTTTATTATAAAACTACAGTGTCTCTGGATTTAGTCGCACTGGCATAAATCAAGCCCTTTAATTAGGGTTTGTTCTAAAGAGTGTTTATGTGAGTGTTGTTGGGATGTATTGAAGAGTGGAGGTGACACCGATGACAAAAGGGTGGAGGGTGGCAAAGGGTACAGGGATTTGTTGGGTCGAAAATGATTGTGAAAGTGATAGATTCAGGAACTTAGGGACTATGTTATCATGTAAAGAAAATTTGAAATTGAAACTTTCATTTTTTAATTTTTTCCATGTTTACCATGTTAAGCAATTTTAACTATTAATGATAAATTTGTCCCTAATACAAAACATCCACAGTAAATTTGCACCTTTCAAATAAATTTATGGTAAATTTTCCCACCAAAAATTTTAGTGGCAAAATTTGTCCTCTCTGCCTTAATACAACTACTAAAATGGACGAAAAAGGACATCCTCATTATTCAAATTAATTTCTCATCCGAAAACATTTAATTTTCATTAATTAGAAAGCAATTCATTGGGCCCATTATTATTAATTATAAAAGGAGTATTCTAGCGTCCGCCCCATTGACGTACGCCACGGATGAACGCTTAACTTTGTTTGCATTTTTTAAAAAAAATATTGTTTATTTTACTTATTTTTTTCAAAATTTGCATTCAACTATGAAATAATTATCTTTTAAGGACATTTTTATGATAAAATTTTATTTTTATTTCTAATTAAGTAATCCAAATCAATCACTACTTGTTATTTTAACGTCAAAAAATTATGTTGATTGTAATTCTGTCTATCATATTTAGACACTCAACCTACCTATTATAAAAATCAGTGGTCTAATGTTCATTTCTATATATAAGAAGTCTAATTTTATGCATAAAATACGCAATTATATCTACATGATGTCTAGCTATATATAAAATGTATCCAAGTACATCTACACGTAGATGAGACACAAATATGTAGGGAAACTGTAAAAAAATTACATGATTTTTTCTTTTAAGTATCCTTAAAATTAACATGATTATCTTAGTTAAAGGTAAAATTTGAATAATGAAACTATCTTATCCCATAACTTGAAAAACAACTTGTAGATATTTAGAGACTAGAAGATAGACATTCAAATACCAAAAGCAGAAACTACTAACTCAGTGCTAGACACTCTAAAGTTGATATTCTTAATTTATAATTGAACACTTAACGGTATAATCCATTAGTGGTGAATATCTACCATAGAAACCAACCTAAAGACCCTATTTCTTTAAAAAGTTAATATAAATTAAACATTGAAAATACCGTTTATTGTTGGCATAAATTTTGAAAGAAGTAACAGATTGTGTTCCAAATAAAATGTAATCATTTCATTTATTTAAGAATATGATCCAACTAGGAATTAACAAATGTCAGTGCCAACTACACTTCATCTTCTTTCATATATTGTCAGATTACGCAGAAACAGACAGATAACTGAATGTAATTCAGCAGGTAGTTGAATGCCCACTAAATGCCCATCCATTGAATGCCAATCTGCTGAAATATGTTAGTTCTTGTAGATCTAGGGTATGGAAGTATAATAATATCACAATCTCCATGCAACCATGCTTCTGTTTGATGCCTAATGGAGTAACTGGAATTGGTCTAGTTCTGTAGTTAAAAGTTTGGTTAAAGATAGGTCAAGGCCCAACTTTGTCTGTTGATTTTGGTTTTGTTGTTTGGAAGATTGAGTTTGGCTCTTTGAGCCACATACACTCGAGCAAAAGCCCGTTTGGAGCCTAGTCTTTGTTTCTCATGAGGTATGTCAATTTGTACTTTTACTCGCATGTACTTTGCCCTACCCTATCAAACAGGTAGGGTTTTTTATTCAATTGGACAAATTTGGGCCGGATTCGGGTAATTTTTATTTTTGTATCTACTGGATATGAGTTTATAAGTCTACCCCCGAACCCAGCCCATACCCTACGCACATGTTATACATAACATTTAAGTATCTAAAATATTACGTATATTATACACATACTCAATCCTAGTCCTAAACAACCCAAATATATAATATAATTTTAACATAGTAAATCCGAAAATTCACATTTGTGTGACTCAATACCCCTATATCATTGGGCGACTTTGTTTTTGGTTATTTTGTTTCACTATTTCTCAATTACATTTAATGGAGAAAACCTATACTATTATGTTCAGTTGCTAATCGAGATTGTTATTTTATTCTTCATGTTTTGGAATGCCTAAACTTCATATTATTTTCACTTGTTAATCATTTGACCTGTAATTTAGGATTAAAGAAAATGTTGTCTAATAATTGTAGGCATCATCTTACTTTTTTTAGTTTCAATTTTTTATTGTGTGATCACCTATGCGGCTATTACAGGTATAATGCCCAACCCTATTCGCTCCAATGCAAGGAGGGTTTGGGCAAAAAAATCTTATATGCAGCAAGTTGTGAGAAGGATTTGGATAGGTTTTTGTATTACTGGTAGGATTAGGGAATCACTTTATCCTTCATAAAGCCGACCCATTGACATTCTTATTCCTTACAAACACCTTGATTATAAACCAGTGTCACACTTTTATAATTTCTATAAAGTTCTTCCCTCTTTTTTTTCCCAACCCACAAACCTCTCTTTGATTATAAAAGACGGGGAAAACAAATATTTTTCTAAATTACATTTTATACAAGCAAATTTGATTAATTTTAAGGAGTACTAAAATACATTTATTTTTAAATTTAAAAAATATATTTTACAATTTTAGAAGATCTTTAGTTCGGCCCCATTGACTCATTAATACCATTAATAGAAACAAACCTACTTTCTCTATTTTTGTGTGAGATGGTACATTATTTTTTACCTCAATAGTTAATCTCCTTTCATAAATAGTTATTACCATTTCTCTATTTTTGTGTGAGATAGTACAATATTATTTACCTCAATAGTTGGTAGATCATCTTATGTGAAAACGCTAGAGGTAAGCATGCTTTGAATTGGTTCGATTTTATGGTGGAACTGAATCAACATGAAATAGTCTCAGTTTCAAATTTTTTTTACCAACCTGAGAATCGAGAACTGAACAAAACCAGATCCATGGTTCAGAGTTTTTTTGTTTTGATTTTTTGGGTTTTTTGGTTTATACCATATACCTATAATAACACAAAAATTCAGTAAAATTGCAATAATAACCAGTTTATGAAATATTCAACATAATATACAATTAAATTAGCATGTAAATACATGTACTTAGATACATTCAAAAGAGTTTAACATATTGTTACCAAAATGGTTTGAAATAGTTACTTGTGGAGTATCTTCTATCTCAACTAGTTTACTTCCCTCCAGTAATTCCAATATTGGCTCAACACTTAACATAAAAAGCGAGGCCCTAAGAGAAGAATTAGTGAGTGGTTATAGTTTGGATTTTTTGCCTTGATTCAGTCATTATTTAGTTATTACGATGTTTTGTCCCTTTTGTTTCTTGTGGCTCTATAAAAAATAATAATAATAACCAAGCCATAGTCTTCTTCAGTTCCTCTCCATTTCTACCATAGTCATTTCCATTTGGAGTAAATAATTTCAAAAAAGTTATCATATCCTTCTTATATTCAAAATTTAGGCAAGCCTCTGAGTGAATTTTTAAATTCTCACCAAAAATAGAGAGAAAGAAGTTAGGATTTGCTTTGCTTTGAATTGGGGCTTTTCTCTTTGGTAAGGATATGAGTTAAATCAGTTATGTGGTTTAGAACAACCATTATAGCGGCGAGAATTGCTGCTGAATTGATTGGGTACTGCTAAGTGTAAACCAAAGATTTAGATTTGGCTAAGTAATGGACGATTCAGACTAGGTGCTCATAACAATTCATTTAAGTTGTTTTATTTGTTATCAAAACATTATTTAATATTTCCTATTGTTGTTTGTAACTTTATACATTTGAATAACCTGCGTTACAGGTAAGAATCCTGTATATCCCCTGTATGCTAGTGGAAATAAATTTAAGAAATGTTGCAAAGTGACGTGGCAGCAACAATCATGCAAACACACGCTTTTAATACATTTTGGCCTACAGGTCTCCACGTAGACTCATTGGCAAGGTAAAAACCTACTGCAGGATTCTACCCGTTGCAAAATTTTTTATCATTTAGGCTACAGTGCGTGGAAGAATTAGAAGAAATTGAAAAACAAGTTGGGCGATTAGTCCAAATCCCTACGAAATAAAATAGTAGTAGGTCCAAGTTTTTATTTCTCACATATCAGTGCATGTTTTTTATTTCTTGAGGGTGGACTTTGCCTCATGCCATTTTAAAGTTAAATTTAGTTTGTTTTTTTTTCTAATAGTAGTGAAAAAAATAAAAAAAAAAGGCACAAAACTCGTCTTTACTTTAGTCAAAATTATTAATCAGATAATATAACTAAATTGTTTCATTTTTACGCTAAACACTATGGTGGATGTATATTTTAACTTCAATAAAATCATTAATAATTCCAATCTAAAATGGACATCTCACCGATTACTTATACAACGTCTTTATAAAATTAACAAAAAAACTTTCAAAACATCACTACAATCAAGATTTCCACCTGAGCATGAAAGCTACGGGCGAGTTCAGTTCCCATTAATTTCATTAATGAGTCAACAGTTTTAGGCTGGTTAACAGAGGAACAGTGAGTGGGCAACAAAAATGTGGCTAGTTTTGGGCAAAATTTGCTTTATGCCATTGTGTTGGTTTTTAGCTATGTGAAGTTCTTGTTCGCCATATCCGCTTGTGCTGGAGGTCAATAAGACATTGCCCACTTCCTTGGGTACGGGCAGGAGTGACAAAGGATGGGAGTCGCACGAAATAGGCCGGAGTCGCCATCTCCGGGCTATTTCGCCAGTATTTCATTTGTTTTGTTCTGTTAGTTCATTGAGAAATTCTGATCCATCCATGGCGAATCGATTGTGGGATAGAAATGTAGCCATCGGAGAAGAAATGAAGGCCAGTTTGAACCTCAGAAGAGACCAAGAAAAAACCCAGCAACAACTTAAATCTCATGAACAGTAGTCCAAACGGACAAAAGTCTCAGAACCAGAGTCATGAAGGTCGTGTAGATAGCGGAAAATCCGAGAACCATGCGGCGGTTCTGGATAAGGGTGAACAGGGATCCCGTTCGTCGGGACGGCGGCCCAGGGGGCGTCCGCCAGGTTCAAAGAATAAGCCAAAGCCGCCGATCGTTTTCACCAAGGAGAGTCCCAAATCGATGCGGAGCCACGTGTTGGAGATCACGAACGGCAGCGACGTCGCCGAGTGCATCACTGAATACGCGTGGCGCCGCCAGCGAGGAGTCTCCGTCTTGAGTGGTGGCCAATGTCACACTCAGCCAGCCCGTCTCCGGAGATGGCGAAATAGAGGAAGTTTACGCCGAGATGGGAGCACACAAAGGATGGGAGTCATGCGAAATAGGCCGGACATGGCGAAATAGAGGAAGCTTAGCATGCCGGCCGATGGTTGCTTTGAGGGTATCCAGAGAATCGTCGTCGTATATACTGATCAGCGAGGATTTAGCCCATGGAGCCTTCTCGCGATAGCTTCGCCCCATTCCTCTCATGCAAAATGGCTCGCCCATCTAAGGCCTCGATTCGTGCGTGTGCGTGGCTCTAGCGGCTGATTGGAGGATCAAACACCACGAATCGGTAAAAATGGTGCTCCGGGTGGCTCATTTTGGGTGGCTACTAGAAGAAAAGATGTATTTGCAACAATAGAGGAGAAGTATGGCAAAACTTTGTAAATATAATGAAAATTAGGGTTGTTTTCATAAACTGGCCCATGGCTTTTCTTGATCCGCATGAAACCCGACCCAACAAGCGAATAATGAGAGCCAATTAATCTTAAATGAACTGACCTTGTATTCTCTAATTAAAGTTTCATCAACATGTTATCAGCACATGTAAAAAAAAAAAGGCAACAAGCTCCTATTTAACGAAAGTTAACAAAAAATAAAATTCCATGTTTAGTTTCCTACAATGAAGCAAAACAACGGCAAAACTCTGAAATAAAACAAAACAACGACAAGGCTACGTTCATTAATTTAGTAGGTAGTGGATATATTTGTAATAATGCATATGCAAGTATGATATAGTTATTGTGTTAGTGACATCAAAGTGGCTTACATGTTCTTATTTCGGGACCATCAAACTCAACTTCTTGTTGAAAATGAATTTTGATATTCTTACTACCAATAAACGGATTGAGCATAATCCCTGTGATTTAAGAGATGTCAAACAACCTTTCTCCTGTGACAAAAGAAATGGTTTTCATCCGATTTAAGATATTTTTGAAAATTTAAAAAATGTATATAATGCACATAATGCTCTGACATGCATTTTTCCCTTTTTTTTTCCCAATAAGTCCACTCTTAATCTTCTTTGAAGCCCCGTTTGTTTTACAAATTAGTGGATCAAGTATTGAGAATCTACCAAGTGTGTTAACGTTGACATTCTCCTTGTTACCAATGTACAATTCATTTCCTCCTTATTGAACAATCTTGGTCTAATTGGTAGTAACACAATGGCTTAAAGCATCTACTAATGAATGGTACGCAATATTATAGCTCTCCATAGATAATGATACCTCTTAAATCAACTCATTGGCTCTCCAAAACATAGAATCAAAATGCTTTTTTATAGGTTTCACACTCATTGGATAACCAATTCTTTTGTTGTACCTTGTTCTAACTTTTTTTGTCCAACACCTTAGTACTATATAAATGAAGGGATGGTAAAAATACCAAGTGCATGTAAAGAATACCTACAAAGAAAAACCTTATATTTGAATAAATAACACAAGCAATTTCTCTCTTGTTTGGATCCATTCCATCCAACAATTAAGTCTTCATGCTTCAAAGTCAAATACTTTAAATGTTATAACTCCAGCTTCTTCCTTTTCCTTCACAAGGTAGCGGCCAGTTATTTATAAAAGCTCACTTTGAAACAACTTGAAAGCTTCATGTGTGTAAATATGAGACATTTATTTTCTAAAATGGAGATGGAGTTTTCAGAGTAGGTATATATATAATTATATAATTATCTTTGACTCAAAGCAATTTAGTCATCTACTTAGCAAATTAAGTGTTTTGGTCCTTCAAATTTGCTAAATTAAGTGAATTAGTCCTATGGGAGGCAGGCAAACATCCACACACAACACACGTGAGGTAAATGCCATCGTCAACCTCTCATCCGACGGCCTTGATGACCAAATTCCTCCGCAGTTCTCCGATTTCCGAATCGACAATGACCAAAATATAAACCCCAACAATTGGCTGGGGTCTTGTTTCATACTTGGAAACAAAAAATCCTAAAAGACCGATGGGAGAAAAGGTTGATGGGAGCCAAGATTGACAGGAGACAAGATCTGGTGGCATTAGAGAGGAGATGAGACCGATGGGAGAAGAGATTGACGGAAGACAAGAGAAGAGAAGGAAGTCACAACATTAGAAAAAAGATCGGGTGGCATTGGAAATGAGCGGCCAATGGCAAGAAGCAAAAACAAATGCTCTAGCGGACATACTCGCTCAATTTTTCAAAGTTAAGGGACTAAGTCACACTAAGTCAAAGTTGAAGGACTAATTTGCTTTAGTCAACAAGGTTAAAGGACCAAATGTGCATTTTGACCAATCTAAAAGCTCACAAAGACATCACTAAAAATTTGTACATAAATTTCAATTTTAGTGAGTGCAATATCAATTTCAATGATTGCTCAACTATTAAAATAGACCTATTTCTGTATTGCTTCTATTGTAAGTTTTGAGAAACTGAAAATTTACACATTTAATCTATAAAAATATTATTTCAGATAATGCACCCAATGTTAATGCTTGAGCAAACACAAGTTCAAAAGCTTAATAGATGGTAAAAAAAATGTTTAATTGGCTAATGGCATATTCATGAAATTTTAATTACCATCCTAAGATGTAATTAACCACTTAGCCTTAACAGGAAAACAAACAGATTTTCTGTGTGGAAGTCAAGACTTAATTACCCACTTGGTCCTTAAACTATCATGAATTTAACCCTATTCTTACAGTCGTTTAACTAAAGTCAGTCCTCAAACAGACATTTAACTAAATTTAAATTTGTATCCAACTAGGCTCTAAGGTAGCCATCCACAGTAGCACCTTGAAGAAACTTTCAACACTATAGCTTAACCCAACTTCTACCGCATCTTATCTAGGGCCCTAATAATCTTGTTTTGAAAAAGTTCAATTGGACCAAATATAATCAACTTTTATCTTGTGGAGGAAAGTAGTGAATTTGCAGGCAGGCAATGTAACAGACCAATTAATGCTAGTTAGGGTGCCATTAAAACTTAAAAGTCATGCTCGTGGCTTTTGTTTATGGCCATAATTCCTACAATTAAAGGAAAGCTCTTTGGTCTAATTAAAAGATGGATGAGATTTCAATATAACTGATGTTATATGTATGAGTTGGTGAAAAAAACTTAATAATCAGGCTAAGAAGAATTTGACAGCTTAAATAAAATGAAGTAATAAAATATTCTAATCTTGTTTAGGCTGTTTATTTATTTATTTCTGGGGGAAAGGGTAAATCTTCAGGCAAAGTCAGACAAATTTTATACTTTGAGGTTGTTCATGATTTTTGCCATTACCTCAATAAAAGTTAATCAAGTTGTCTCTCGAAATTCATTATAAAGTAATGGTAAACTACGAGATAGTTACCCCCCACAAATGTTAGAGGTGGGAACCGGGTAGGACCGGACGGTCCTACCGGTCCTGATCCTGGGTCTTGAGGACCGGGGTCAGTTCCGGTTGTAGGCAGGGCGGTTCCGAGGTGGTCGGCGAGGCGGGGCGGGTTTCATTTTTTTTTGTTGGTATATAAATATATATATATATAATAGAAAAATTATTAATTATATAAGTCATAAATATTTTTAAGAAAAAACATCACCTCCGGCGTAAGTTTTATTAAGTTAAAAAGCCAAATGACATTTACAAATAATCGGAATGTGCATTACATTTTGAAATGGCAAAAACGTTCCGGAAATGATAAATAATAGAAACGTATGATCTTTGTTGAACAGCATAATCAGATCAAATACAAACTACATGTATGATTGAAAAAAAAAATTCAACTATCGGTATTGGAGAAATTACCTCATCATCCGAACTTTTTTGGTCTTGCTGCCGGAGTGCTGCGAGGCCTCAATCTCGGTTGCACACGCATACCTCTACCGCGTCGGGTGTCAATTTTGACAGTTTGTCTGTTATCACCCGTTTTTCGGCACTAAACACTGCCTCGGATGAGACGGTCAATACTAGAACGGTAAGAATCTCTTGTGTGATTATCGACAAGATCGGAAATCTTGATCTCTTTTGTTTCCATCACTCCAAGATGTCGAGGTCGCTTGTCTCGAATGATGTGTTGAGATAGTCATCGACCTCAGCCAATCCCGATGTCATCGGTCGGGGTTGTTTGAGCATTAGGAGCGTCGGGTTGAATCTTGAGGAAATTGATATCTTTGGAGGCTCAGTTTGAGAAGCTTTGGATCTTACCTTATCCGAATGCCGCTCACAATATAAATTGTATAAAGAATGCAAGTACTCGGAAGCAGAAGTAGACATAGCCAAAAACATTTATATGAGACATTTCTAAATAAGTATAAAAAATTCCTTCAAACAGTGTTATTGTGCCCGTTATTTTTACATAAGGGTTAAGTAAAGAAGCGACTAAAAAGATAGGTGGAATGTTTGAGAAATATTGAAGCCACTTAGCTTGCATGGCTTCAACAGTCGGTTTTAACAACTCATCAATTTTAAACTGATGTAAAGCATATGTGATGTTCACTAAATGAAACAAAACTTGATGACTTGTTGGGTAGTAAACACCAGAGAAAAATTCAGTTGTCTCGTAAAAAAACTTAAGCAATTCACCGATTTTGGAATATTTCTCCTAAATTTCAGTCGTAAGAAATTTAGAACCCATTTTTAAGTTCATGAAATGTGACAACAAATTTGCATACAATAATGCATCTTGCAATATAAAAAATGTGGAGTTCCAGCAGGTTGGGCAATCCAATTTAAACCGTTTCCAAGAAAATGGTTTTTGATTTTCAATACAAAAGCTTTTAAATTCACGAAAAATAGTTGATCTAGACATCAAATATTTTAATGAGTTTCGAATAGGCAAAATCTCATTTTGGAGAACTTCTAAACCCTTTTGCACACAAATGTTCAAAATATGCCACATACATCTAACGTGAAAGAATGCAATGTTGAGCGGTGGTTTTAAGTTTTGACTCAAAAGGCGAGTGGCAACATCATTATTTGAAGCATTATCAAATGAAATGCACAGAACTTTATCAGTACAAAAATAATCACGTAAAGTTTCTAAGATACAATTAAATATTTGAAAACCAGTATGATCTGTTTCAATAACCTTAAATGATAAAATTCGTTTTTGCATTATTCAATCAGAATCAATCCAATGAGAAGTAACACAATAGAATGATTGACCTATAGGTGATGTCCACATATCAGAAGTAAATGCTACACAATGATCAAGAGCAGAAAAATATGCTTGCAAATTTGATTTTCCGGCTTCAAATTGTCTAAAGCTTTCTTTCC
>SMDT01000959.1:0-123956 GCA_005392925.1 Aquilaria sinensis
TGGTCACCTATGTCTGTAAAAAGAAGAACATTAGTGTAAGTACAGAAGGAGATATATGGAAAAATTTGGAAAGAAACTTACTCTCTACAAGAGCCGAATGCCTGAGTTCGCCCCAAAGGAGCATTACCAGCCACGCCTTCTTCCCATCAAAATGAGGCTTCGGCATGTTCAAATCGGTAATGTGTTCCTTGATGATCCCCAACTCCCAAAAGACCTCTTCGATCATCAAATTCCATCTAATGGGAAAAGGGTATAAGGAATGCGGTGGGACCTCGGCATCCCAATTCGCGACAACCTGAGTACGACTGTCAAACTCCTCAAATTTTGCTTCTAACTCCAAGGTCAGCAGCTTCCTGAGATCAACTACATCAATATCTAAACTCCCCGAAGCCCATTTGGTGGGAACATGCTTCCATTACTCATCGACCTTCAAAAAGAAAAACTTCTTCTACCACCCTCGCTAGCTATCCTTCGTTCTGAAGGTGAACATGTACTTCCTGCTCCCAGATCCCCGAGGAAGAAAGAAGTAGAACCCACCCTTCGGGACAGGGTGGAGTTTGTAATATTGCATGAAGAAGATGAAGTGGGGCTCTATCTTGAAGACCCCACACATACAAAGAAAAGGCATTGAAATAAGAATAGGAGTTTGGTGGAAGTTGGTTCACAGCAATGCCGTGGAACTGGCAAAAGTTGCAAACCATCTTTGGCGGAGGATACCAAAGTCCGGCATTCAACTGGGGCCAAAAGATGGTAACCTCATTCAAATGATTCATATAACTGCCATACCTGGTCAAGGTAGCCTAGTGACAGCATAAGAAGGAAGGAAGAATTTGGCCGACCATTTCTAAACTTTGTCCGCAATGGTATAGCTTGGATGAGAGTTGAGAGGAAGCCAACTCTTGGGAACAGGTCGAACAGACATAAGAGGGACTAGATTTTCAGAAAGAGGAAGTCTAACCTTGGGAGGGCAAAAGAAAAAGCATGGGGAAGACACACAAAAAGTACCGAATAATGACATCGAAAAAGAGACCCACCTAGCTCAGAACAAGGTATGAACTTCGGAAGACCACTGCAAGTGTCACTGGAAATTGCTCCGCCGCTAGCAGCGCTGCTAAAAAAAAAAAGAGACAAGAGGAAACTCGAGAGAAAAAGAATAGAAGTGTGGAAAAAACTGAGGAGGAAGGGTTTATATAGGCCGAAGAAGGCAGGTGAAGCGTTGCCATAATGATCCCTCAAAGGTGAAGAGACACGATTGACGTAACGGACGCGACTGTTTGCCAGTCACCTAGCGACACATGTCATCTGATGCGAGAAACAAGGGTACACTCGTGATAGCTGCCAGAGTTATGCAAGTTTTTCCCGAGGAGATGTGTCTATCTATTTAGAAGATGTGATGATTCATTGGCAGGCAATAAAAAACCCAAAACGGGAATGAACACTTAGGCCTGAAGGAACAACTTTGGGAACACCATAAGCTTAAGCAAAGAATAAGTACCACCTAATGCCGAAGGCACTACCTTGGCTAGGGGAGGTGTCCTGAACCAATGAAGTGCCCTCTTCCAAAGAAGGTGACCTCGGTCAAAATTCAGTCATGATAACTAAGACAACCATCACCTCCCACAAAGAGCTCCATGATATGCTCGCAAAAGCTTAACTCACTGAAGATACTATTAGTGTTGTGCCCAAAAAGCCAATCATGAGATGATTGTATTTTTGCACATTGAGTCATGATATTTTATTGAGGCATTAATCCAACAATTATGTTTGTTGTTTTGTTTCTGCGTAAATTAACAAACATAATCGTAACCCTAAAATAATGATATTCTTAAATGTCCCTAGCTTAGTATTATTGTGGAGCGGGTTACAATAATACATAATGAGTAGCATATGTGGAGACTAATATGAGATATGTAGTCTACATATGGGCACAAGTTGGAGAACTTGTGTACTGGACCGACCCACCATGAGAACACTACATGGATCGTTATAGGTGATTCTCATAGTGATCATGGTATATGTAGTCCTTTGACCTAAGATCATCAAGGTTCCCTACAAGTGAGTCACATACTTTGATACTTTCCTTTGTTGCTCGTAACTGAGTGAACTTGAAGTAGGTCATTGGGTATGTCACATATCATGCGGAGGGATTTGTATGATCAAGATGGGATTTGTCCCTCCTATGTAATGGGAGTGATATCTTCGGGCCCCTTGATAGAGTGAGACTTAGAAAATGCATGGCCATGCTCGGATGAGTTGATATACGATATCAATGTCATCAGCTGAAGTTAGTCTACTCGGTAATCAAGAAACCAAAGATTGGGCTATACAAGAGTGACACATTCCATGTCTCGTGCTTAGTCTTCATATCTTGGACAAAGGGACAATGGCATATATCAATGATGATCATAAAGGTTTAGTCGAATCATCGACAATCTTGACACTTGGGTAGCAATGATGTGTTGCTAGACACCGCTCATCGCTTATGATCATAAATGTGATTTATGATCATTGCCAACATGGCAAAAGCCTATTGGGTCACACACATGGAGCTATTTGGATCATTAGAGTGCATGGGCTAATTATTTGGGTTATGGTTTCATTTTAATATCGTATTAATAATGGGCCAAAGAGTTGAGCCATTATTAAGCCCGAAATTAAATCCTAATTGGATTAGGGCTTTGAAACCCATTAGGCCTGGAAGTTGAGTCTCACTATAAATACAACTTTTAAGTGAGAAATTCGCAGGTCTCCTTGCCCTAGCCTCCAAAAAGTACAGCCACACTCTTCTCTTGCAATTCCTTGGAGGATGCAAGCTAGCACTGCGAACGCAAGAGAAATGCATCTGCCGGGACGTGGTGAAAGTGTGGTGATCCCGAGAGGCTCGTGTGGATACCATAGAGGGCCTGAACACGTCAACTGTTCAGGTTTTGTGTTTCGACTCTATAGTTGAGTGAGAGATCTCAACAAAAAATTAGGTGTGAAAATTTTCGAACACCTGGTTTACCCCGTTTCACTTGGATCCTAAAGGGTTTCGGTTAAATTCCGCTGCGCTGTTTGGCTCCCGAAACCCAACAGATACAACTTCGGCTTCCCGAGGGGGCCGTGTGATAGCCAAAGGGCTATTAACCTTGGTAATTCCCCAGATTGGCGTGGTGACTAGCACCCTCGGGGAACACACGTGACCAACCTCAGGAAAAAGAGAGCCCCCACCGTCCTCGGTGTGGACACCACCCAACAGCGAAAGGGCCAATGTCTCAGAAGATCTCATTACCTAGCCAAAGACCACCTTCAAGGAGGACCTAGTCCCGACTTCAACTACCCTCAGTAAGTGATTGGACTAACCTCAGAAAGGGCATGAACAACCACCCTCGGATATCGAGCCAACCAACTTTCGGTGTGTATGTCCCCCCACCTTTGGCAAGGGAGAGCATCTCCCGAAGGTGCCTCATTTTGCTAAAGGACCTCTCCAACCAACACTCGATGGTAATGTCAGGTCGAAGGAGACCTCCTACGCCGAAGGAGTCTCGCACTCTGAAGGGGTCTAGTTCCCCAAAAAGGTCTTGTGAAGACACGACAAAAACGGTTGGGGAGCCTCTAATACAGAGACCTCACAGACGCCCTTCACATAGAGACCTCCCACAAGGACCTAACCTCTAGCCAGAATGGCCTAGGGCCAGCTGGAGATACCTGTCTACAGAAGTATGGATCGCATCCATCCAAACATGTTTCATGATCAAAGTGGGTTGTGTCAAACGGCCTCCTCCCTACACCCTCCTATAAGTACATGGCCGTGACCTTGGTAAGGTGAACAGGAGAACTCTTTCTACTCTCCACTCTTCACTCTCTACTCCTTATTCCCCAAATACTGAGTTGGGCATCAGAGGTTCTTCCTCTAGAAACACATTATGGGGAGCCTCTAACCCTTATTTTTCTGAGTCTTGCAGCCAGCCTCATATCGAAAGTCTCTCATTCAGACGCCTTCATACCGAAATTCCCTACTTTAGTTCACTATGTCACATAACGAGGATGCTGACAGGCATCACATGGGACTTCGGTTCCGACGTCGGTCGGAATCATAGTCCTCGTCCTCCGCTTTCCTTTCCTCTTCCCTTCTTCCTTTGGGGGACAGCATCCACAAGTACCACCCCAGTTGGCCTTGTTTGATTAGAGATTCTCTGTACTTTTTCAACTGGAAGCAGTCCTTGGTGTCGTGCCCATGGTCTCGGTGAAACTAGCAACACTTCTTCATATTCTTTTTATTCTCTGAGGTCATCGCCTTCGAACGTTGGATGGTAGTCCCTTACCTCTCCATGGCCATCAGTTTTTTTGTCCTTGTGGTCTTCAAAGGAGTGAATGACATGTGCCTCTTCCCTCTTTGTTTCCTAGATCTACCCCCACCCTCGGTCTGATACCGAGGTTGGTGACTCTGACCTTCGGAGTGATGGTGATCAGACTTCGGCCCTCTCATCCTCAGCTCTTCGGATGTCATTTGTTGTTCCGCACTTTGTAAGAATTCCCCAAAGGTGTCAGGGGCATCTTTGGAGAATTCGTAGAAGAGTTGTCAATCTCTCTAAAGTCCCCTGATCATTGTAAGGATGCAGATTTTGGGGCTAAAGTCGGGCACACTCAGGGCTTCCCTATTGAACCTCTCGACATAGTCGTGAATGGTCTCTCCAATCTTTTGCGCTATGTTAAACATCTGGACGGGCATCTTCATCGTCGGTCTACTTCCAATGAACTGTTGAGTAAATGTGGTGGACAACTCCTGGAAACCCATTATCGTTCCGGGGGCTAGGGAGTTATACCACGCAGTCGTCGGCCTGGAGAGAGTGACCTCAAAGCACTTGCAGAGGGTGGCATCATCAGCACCATGCAACACCATGCTACATCTATACTTTGTTAGGTGAGCCTGGGGGTCACTACGCCCACCATATGTTTCCAAGCGTAGTACTCAGAAGTCACTTGGCATGGGTGCCTCTACTATTGCACGGATGAAGGGTGACTCTTCTCCGGTGAAGGTCTCCGACAGCCTTGACCAGACAGGCTTCCAAAAAATTTGCCTCTCTACTTTTTCTAGCCTCTCTAGGATCTTCTCCATGAGGGTGGTAGTACTGGTCTCTTCTCGTTGCCTGCTAGCCTTCAGCAACGGAGAACAACGTCTCCTTTTTAGGGAGTAACTTCGTCGGCGGGGAGATTGTGATTTCCCATCCAGTGATGAACTTCGCCGGTAAGGACTTTTGACGCCATTTCTTCAGCCCGATATCCTCTGGGGGGTACGTCCTTTGTGGAGGACTCATCATGGAAGTCCCCACTTCCCAAACTCTAGTGAGTAGACTTAGGACTTCTCTCCCGGGGGGCAGCTGGTGAAGAGGCCCTTCGAACTGAAGGTGGTTGAGACCACCTTTCATTGAGCTATTGTGTCATCTCAACCGCAACAGAGCACTGAAAATTGCATAGGAAGCTCATCATGACCGTTAGAAGAAATTCGTCCTCAGGTAAAGAAGTCTCTACTGTAGGTGGTTCAGTCACTGTTGGAGCTTCAGGCGCGGACTGGGACTTTGGGAGTCCCTTGTCCTTAGAATGCTGGGTCTCAACAACGATGACCTGAGAGGGAGTTCCCATAGACGGTGCCAAATGATACCTGGCGGCATTCTCATTATATGACATGTTGGCCTGAAGGACAGACTTCCGGTATGAGGGTGCCTGAAATACTCGGAAAAACAAGGGTTAAGAGCTCCCCAGAATGTGCTTCCGGGGGGAGAGCCTCCGACACCCAAGTCATTATTTGGAAAGTAAGGAGCATAGAGTAGATAGTAAATGAGTAGAGAGAGTTCTCTCTTCTTACCAAGTTCATTCCCAAGTTTTTATAGGTGGGCGTAGGGAGGAGGCCATTTGACACAGCCTCCTCAGATCATGACACGCGTACGGTTAGATGTGGTCCATACCTTTGTTGATAGGCATCTCTAGCTGGCCGTAGGCTATTCTGGCCAGAGGTTAGGGCCGTGTGCAACGTCTCTATGTCAGAGGCTCTTTAACCATTTTTTTCACGTCTCCATAAGACTTCTTCAGGAAGCTAGAACCCTTCGGTGTATAGAACTTCTTCGGGACAGGAGGTCTCCTTCGGTCTGACATTACCACCGAGTGTTGTTAGGTGAGGCCCCTTGATAGAATGGGGCACCTTTAGGAGACGTTCTCCCTTGTCGAGGATGGGGATGCACACTCTCGAAGTTGGTGGGCGCACCGTCCGAGGGTGGTTGTACATGCAATTTTCGAGGTCGGTCTAATCACTTACCGAGGGTAGTCAAGCTCGAGACTAGGTCTTGACCTAAGGTGGTCTTTGAATAGGTGTTCAGATCTCGGAGACATTGGGCCTTTGATTTTATGGTGGTGTTCACACCGAGGATGGTGGGGGCTTCCCTTTTTCCCGAGGTTAGTCACGTGTTTTCCCCGAGGGTGGTACTCACCAAGCCAATTTGGGAAATCACCGAGGGTAATAGCCATTTGGCTATCACATTCCTTTTGGGTACCCAAATACTCAAGTCTTGGCACACACGCACTTAAACCTCAATATGTTTTCTTGAAACATACAAGCACAGGGCATAACTTATATGTATAACTTAGTAAGGGAACACATACATCTTCTATAAGCTTATTTAGTTAAGCCCGAAAGCTTAACCTCATTAAGCAAAGCTCTAACCTACAAAACAAACACAAAGACAAGGAAAACACAACTATACAAGATAATATAATAACCATCTAGCTAATAAGGGCCAACATCCACAAACAATCATGAAAGTGCACAACTCACACACTTTTCACATTTACATTGGTCTCGGCCAACATTACCATTAGCAAGTACACCATACATTTATTCATTTCTTAGTTTTGTTAATTAAAAATCATCACATAGAGCTCCAAGTTCACACATGGGTTGGTTACTCATGAGTGAGCTTTAGTACTTGCCATTAACATAGCTAGCTAGCATACTAACACATACACCCGAAAGCATTCCATAGCCCTTATAGCAAACCAAGTTCATATAGTTCCACAGCTATCCCTTATATGGTTAATACTCTTCTATAACATGGAATTTAACCAATTCAAGAAGAGTATAGTGTATCCCTTACCCAACTATTGCCCTTAGCTCTCGGACAAGCTTCCAAATGCAAGAATCAAAGCTTGGCAATGCAACTCTTAGATTGCCTAAGGCTGAATTGCACGTGATTAACTATGAATCTTCAATTTTGTCCCTAATTCATCACCAATCCAGCAAAACTTGAGCCTCCCAAGCCAAGAACACAACAAAGCTCAAACTAGGAGCTTTGTCTTGAAAATAAAGTGACTTGACTTAGTGGAAACTTGCAAATCCAGTTAAGTGCCACATGGCATAAAAATTGGCAAAATGCCCTTCTCGGCAATGTTACTTTTTTGCATGGTGCCATGAAATCCCCCCATTAAACATTCACTCATTTTAGTCACCCAAATATGCATGCAATTGGGTCCTCATGCTTTAACTTCTTTCACTAAACCTTTAAGCCTTTAAATGTGCACAAGTTGGGTCTCAGGTAAGCCTACCTTTGATAGCCCTCCATGTGTCTCCAAAGCCCACCAAGTATCTTACTCATTTTTATGCTTAGGCTTTTTCTTTAACTCTAAGGTACTGAAGTCCTCCATGAAAATAGGGGGTATGACACCTAGGCAGAGTGTTCTAGCTTGAAAACTCAAGAAGGGTACAAGATGCACTAGAGGCCAAGACTAAGGAAAGGGAGCCAGGCCACAAAAGGCTAAGTCAAACGGCACTACAAGGTAATGTTTACCTCAATTGCCATTTAGCATATGCTTTGTTTGATACTGGTACTTTTTTGTCAATTTTTTCTTCTAAGCTTGTGTAGGCCATATACCTAGAAGTAAGAAACTTGATAGAAAAGTACTTAGTCAAAACTACTAGTGGTGAAATTGTGTTCACTTATCACATAGTTGAGAATTGTGTGATTACACTTGGTGAGTTGAAGTTTAAAGTAGACCTAATAGTTCTAGAAACTCAAAACTATGACATAATATTCACTTGCCCATGAGTTCACTATCACTACTTGTCGTGTCTGGCTGGTGACTACCTATTGAAACCATTTAACTAGTCACAACAATGCTTGAACTACTACTATAGTGTACTAGGTCAACTCCTTGTGGTAACTACTATTGGGGACAACTTTGTAGGCTGGTCTTGACTTGACCAAGCCTGAACCTTGCACTAGTCTGATGACCACTCAAAGCATTGATAACAGTTTCCTCGGTCTAAGGCTTGGAGCTATGTACTTCTTGCACCTTAGGCCTCAGCCCATTTCTCATAAGATCCTTTCTCACTTTTGTATGTCTGGTTTACTTACACACTATGGGCATGTCACCCATACTCCTACTATGTTGGGCAAGCAACCACCACCATGCCATCTCTTATCTCCAACTCCTTTGAGAGGTAATGCATTCGGGACCACTTACTGATGGTAGCATCAATGACTCTCGAATACCTCTATATCCTAGCTCAAGGTCTTAGTGGTCTCAACCTCAAGCTTTTATTCTATATCTAAAGGTACGACAGTGCTCCACTCTACTTTGTAGCTTACATGACCAACTGTTCATCACTTAGGCCAGAGCATCCTCATCTCTTTTCAGTGTTGCCTAGTAGTAACCCCCACCTTCGTGTTTTAGTCCCTTGAGAGTTGTCCTTTACCTAGTCCTTAAACAACAAGGTAAAGCCTTGTCTGCTAGCAAGCATTGCTTACTAGCCTAACTAGTGAAGTTCATCACTAGTTCTGACCTCCCTTATTGTACTAAGCCTCTACATAGTGCCTTAAGTCGTTAGACTTGTCTAGGTCACTTGTGTACTTAGCTTCCACCTTAAATACTTACCAAGAGTAAACTAGGTTCTCAGTTGCACCTCAAGTAATCTTGACTAGGCCACAAGTGCACTAAACCTTCACTCAAGGAACATACCTATTAAACATTATTTGGTTCACACTAGTGGAGTTGCAATGATCATTGTTGGAATCATTTACTAGGTTCATTATAACCGACCTAAGTGCACTAAGATTACCACATTGGAACCTCACACCTGAAGGGCTGGCCACACTCTTGATGGTACCAAAGCTTGTACCCGACTAATGGTGCTATAATGTTACAAAACATACCTTCACTTTGAACTAAAATAAAACTAAACATAAACAAATCCAAGCTTTGGGAAGGCATGGAAATGATAGCACTCCCTTTTAGATTCACATGGAATCTTGAATAACCACAAATAGGCACTGTGGCACCGAGGGCACTACACCCCATAGGCCTAGCTCTTGAGTATGCTGGAAGGGTGTCCTAGGCATTGTAGCACCAGGGATGTCGCAGTGCTAGGGCCACATCCCTTGTATCTGACAAAAGCTTTCTTAAGCCCCTTAGCAGGCTTCATATGGCCTCTAAGCATTCTAAGCATGCCTCCTCTCACCATATACTTGGAAACCAACTTGCGTAGACCACAAATACAACATTACAAACATCCTATGGTGCATGAAAACATCACATAAGCCAAAAATTCAAGCCTAGTTGGCAAAGATCATACATACTCATAACCAATACTACTTGTTTCCAACAAGCAACCATAATCTAATAGCGTCAATTAAGCTTGAAACCATAAATCCCTTACCTCAATTTCAAGTGACAAGAAAGAATCAAGCAATCCCTCATGAAGAAAAAGGTTCCTCTAAGATTTACCTAGGTTCCAAGCAATCTTAACCAAATGGCACCAAATTAACACATACTAAACGAAACCCAAACCATAAAATAGTAAACAAGTAAAAAATCATCAAGGAATTCTAATTACCTCATGTATAAACCCAGCCCAGGCAAGAGAAACATGAAAATCACCTTCCTAACCCATAAACAAGCTTGAAATGAGCTACCCAAGGCTTGTATACCACTTGGGCCTTTAAAAATCACCATGAAACTTTCAGTTTGAGCAAGAAATCAAGAAGAAATGGTGAGGGTAAGGGGGAGCTGGGATTTGGGAGTGGGAATGAGGAACAATGGTAGCCACAAGCAACTTTACCAAGCTTCAAAGCTTTTAAATCACCAAGCCACCAAACTTTGTTAAAAGTTACAAAAAGCCCCCTTCCTTAAATAGTAACCAAAGTCAAAACTTGGTCAAATATTGTTTACTTAGGCTAATTTTTTATTTAAAGCAAGGGTTAGGTTTCTAAAAGTCATTTTTAACTCCGAGGATTCAGCCCGAAACTTTGGGATGCAAAATTACCATTTTCCCCCTAACTCTTTTGGTGCCATAAACTCCTCAGAACTTATTAAACCTTGATTCACTTACTTAATCTTGCCTAGTTAACTTCAAATAAGGTATTAAAGTAGGAATTTAATTAATTTACCTCCCTTAACTGAGTTTTTTGCTGTGAGTGTCATAACATTCTCCCATTCTTCTGAAATTTGGTCCTCCAAATTTTATTGCAGTTTAGGAAATACACTAGGATACTTTTTTAGCATATCCTGCTCCATTTCTAAAGTAACTTCTTCTTCACTATAGTTTGACCAAAGAATTTTAACCATTGGAATCCATTTGGTTCAAAGTTTCCTAACTTGCCTATCAAAGAGCTTAGTGGGCCTCTCCTCTTTGGTCAACTCATCTTGGATGGGAACCACTGATGGGTTAAGTACTTGTCCCAAATCAACTATACACTTTCTCATAAGTCTAACATGAAACACGTTGTGCACTTGGGAGAGGTTAGGTGGTAATGCCAACTGATATGCAACTTTTCCCACTTTTTTGAAGATCTCATAGGGTCCAATGTACCTAGGGGCCAACTTAGCCCTCTGCTGGAACCAGGCTACTCCCCTCATAGGAGATACTTTGAAGAGTTCTTTATCACCAACTTCAAAGCCCAAATCTCATTTCCCAAAATTTGCATACTTAGTCTATCAGTCATTTGCTGCTCTAATCCATACCAGGATCAATCTAATCTTAGCCATGGTGTCAGCTATGATCTCAGGACCAACAACTACCCTATCTGAAGGGTAAGCCCAACAATGGGGCATCATGCATGGCCTACTGTAAAATGCCTCATATGGTGCCATACTTATAACAATTGAATAACTGTTCCTGTAAGCAAACTCAATGAGTGGTAAATGTTGGTCCCAATCACCTCTGAAGATTATGGCACACATACGTTATGTATCCTCCAAGGTTTGTATAACTCTCTCTGACTGCCAGTTAGTCTAAGGATGAAAGGCAGTACTAAGGTTGACCTTACTTCCTAATGCCTCTCGAAAAGCATTCCAAAGCCCTAATAAGAATTGGGAGTCTCTATCTGATATGATTTGATCCGGTATGCCATGCAACCTCACAATCTCATTAATACACAATTGAGCCGACCTCTCTAATGTGTAGGTAATCTTGATGGGTATAAAGTATGCCGACTTGGTCAGCCTATCAACCACTAGCCACATTAAATCATGTCCACTCCGGGTATTTGGCAACCTAACTAAGAAGTCCATCGTGATGGATCCTCACTTCCTCTTTGATCATGGCAGGTTTTGGAGGGTACCTGCTAGCTTTTGATGCTCAGCTTTTACCATTTTCCATGTCAAATACTTATCTACATGTCTAGCTACATCCCTCTTAAATGTCTGCCACCAAAAATGTGTCCTCATGTCATGGTATATCTTACTAACACCAGGGTGAGTGTTTATCCTACTACTATGCACCTTCTGTAAGACTTGTTGCCTAAGCCCTTCTATATTCAACACATAGAGTCAATCCCTACGGTCTAGTATCCTATCCTTGTACCGAAACTCTTTTCTCATATTACCAAGTGTCTCTTTACCCAAAATCTTTTTCTACAAGGGATCTTCACTTTGGGCTTCCCTCACCTTACCCAGCCATGCTGATTAAATTTCCAAAGTGTAGGCTTGTTAGTGTTGCGCCCAAAAAGCCAATCATGAGACGATTGTATTTTTGCACATTGAGTCATGATATTTTATTAAGGCATTAATCCAGCAATTATGTTTGTTGTTTTGTTTCTGCGTAACTTAACAAACATAATTGTAACCCTAGAACAATGATATTCCCAAATGTCCCTAGTCTACTATTATTGTGGAGCGGGTTGCAATAATACATAACGGCTAGCATATATAGAGACTAATATGAGATATGTAGTCTGTATATGGGTACAAGTTTGAGAACTTATGTACTGGACCGACCCACCATGAGAACACTACGTGGATCATTATATGAGTGTCATAAGCGATTCTTATAATGATCATGGTATATGTAGTCCTTCGACCTAAGATCATCAAGGTTCCCTACATGTGAGTCACATACTTTGATACTTTCCTTTGTTGCTCGTAACTGAGTGAACTTGAAGCAGGTCATTAGGTATTTCACATATCATGCGGAAGGATTTGCATGATCAAGACGGGATTTTTCCCTCCTATGTAACAGCAGGATATCTTCGGGCCCTTTGATAGAGTAAGACTTAGAAAAATGCATGGCCACGCTCGGATGAGTTGATATACGATATCAATGTCATGAGTTTAAGTTGGTCTACTCGGCAATCAAGAAACCAAAGCTTGGGCTATATGAGAGTGACACATTCCATGTCTCGTGCATAGTCTTGATATCTTGGACAAAGGGATAATGGCATATATCGATGATGATAAAAAAGGTTTAGTCGAATTATCGACAATCTTGTCAGTTGGGTAGCAATGTGTTGGGTTTCGGGAGCCAAACAGCGCAGTGGAATTTAACCGAAACCCTCTAGGATCCAGGTGAAATGGGGTAAACCGGGTGTTCGAAAATTTCATACCTAATTTTCGGTTGAGATCTCTCACTCAACTGTAGAGTCGAATCACAAAACCTGTACAATTGACGTGTTCAAGCTCTTTATGGTATCCACATGAGCCTCTCGGGATCACCACGCTTCCACCACGTCCCGGCAGATGCGTTTCTTTTGCGGTCGCAGTGCTAGCTTGCGTCCTCCAAGGAATTGCAAGAGAAGAGTGCGGCTGTCCTTTTGGGAGGCTAGGGCAAGGAGACCTGCGAATTTCTCACTTAAAAGTTGTATTTATAGTGAGACTCAACTTCCAGGCCTAATGGGTTTCAAAACCCTAATCCAATTAGGATTTAATTTCGGGCTTAAAAATGGCTCAACTCCTTGGCCCATTATTAATACGAAATTAAAGTGAAACCATAACCCAAATAATTAGCCCATGGACTCTAATGATCCAAATAGCTCTATGTGTGCGACCCAATAGGCTCTTACCATGTTGGCAATGATCATAAATCACATTTATGATCATAAGCAATGAGCGGTGTCTAGCAACACATCATTGCTACCTAAGTGACAAGATTGTCGGTGATTCGACTAAACCTTTATGATCATCACCGATATATGCCATTGTCCCTTTGTCCAAGATATCAAGACTAAGCACGAGACATGGAATGTGTCACTCTCGTATAGCCCAATCTTTGGTTTCTTGATTACCGAGTAGACCAACTTAAACTGATGACATTGATATCATATATCAACTCATCCGAGCATGGCCATGCATTTTCTAAGTCTCACTCTATCAAGGGGCCCGAAGATATCACTCCCGTTACATAGGAGGGACAAATCCCATCTTGATCATACAAATCCCTCCGCATGATATGTGACATACCCAATGACCTCCTTCAAGTTCACTCAGTTACGAGCAACAAAGGAAAGTATCAAAGTATGTGACTCACATGTAGGGAACCTTGATGATCTTAGGTCGAAGGACTACATATACCATGATCACTATGAGAATCACTTATGACACTCATATAACGATCCATGTAGTGTTCTCATGGTGGGTCGGTCCAGTACACAAGTTCTCCAACTTGTACCCATATGTAGACTACATATCTCATATTAGTCTCCACATATGCTAGTCGTTATGTATTATTGCAACCCGCTCCACAATAATACTAGACCAGGGACTTTTAAGAATATCATTATTCTAGGGTTACAATTATGTTTGTTAAGTTACGCAGGAACAAAACAACAAACATAATTGCTGGATTAATGCCTTAATAAAATATCATGACTCAATGTGCAAAAATACAATCATCTCATGATTGGCTTTTGGGCACAACACTAACAATCTCCCACTTGCACTAAAGCCAATCATCCATGTATCTAATACCGATGGACCTAGAATGGCTATCATGCTTTTGCTGCGTAAGGGGCTTTGTCAGTGGATCAGCAATGTTGCTATCTGTCGAAGTCCTGCATATCCTTACATCACCCCTCTCGATGATCTCCCTGATGAGATGATAGCGTCGGAGTATGTGTTTGGATCGCTGGTGAGATCGAGGTTCCTTAGCCTGTGCGATTGCTCCATTGTTGTCACAATAGAGCTCTATCGGGTCGGTAATGCTTGGAACCACTCCAAGTTCAGTGATGAACTTCTTGATCCAAACTGCCTCCTTTGCAGCATCAGAGGCGGCAATGTACTCAGATTCTGTTGTAGAGTCAGCTACTGTCTCTTGCTTTGAACTTTTCTAGCTCACAGCACCACCTCCAATACAAAACACATAACCAGATTGCGATCTAAAATCATCCTTATCGGATTGGAAGCTTGCATCGGTGTAACCCCTTACAACGAGCTCATCTTCACCTCCAAAGACCAAGAATGCATCCTTAGTCCTTCGTAAGTACTTAAGGATGTTCTTAACAACTGTCCAGTGACTCTCACCGGGGTTCGATTGGTACCTACTTGTCATGCTCAAAGCATATGAGACATCGGGACGAGTACATATCATGGCATACATGATAGATCCAATTGCTGAGGCATATGGAATCTTACTCATGCGCTCTCTCTCCTCAGGTGTACTCGGACACTGAGATCTAGAAAGAGTGATACCATGTGACATGGGCAAGAATCCTTTCTTGGAATCTTGCATGCTAAACCTCTTTAGCACCTTGTCAATATATGTACTTTGACTTAGGCCAAGAAGCTTTCTAGATCTATCTCTATAGATCCTGATGCCTAACACATAGGCTGCTTCACCCAAGTCCTTCATAGAGAAACATTTCCTTAGCCAAGTCTTCACAGACTGTAGCTCAGGAATGTCATTCCCGATGAGTAGTATGTCATCTACATACAACACCAAGAAGACAATAGCGCTCCCACTAACCTTCTTGTAGACACAAGGTTCATCTTCATTTTTGATAAAACCAAACTCTTTGATTGCATCATCAAAATGAAGATTCCAACTTCGAGAAGCTTGCTTCAGTCCATAAATGGACCTTTGCAACTTGCACACTTTATTGGCATTCTCAGGAGTGACAAAACCCTCAGGTTGTGTCATGTACACATCCTCAAGTAGCTTTCCATTTAGGAATGCAGTTTTGACATCCATTTGCCATATCTCATAATCATAGTGTGCAGCAATAGCAAACAAAATTCGGATGGATTTAAGCATAGCAACTGGTGAAAAAGTTTCATCATAGTCAATACCATGAATTTGCTTGAAACCTTTTGCAACCAATCGTCCCTTAAAGGTAATCACATTACCATCCATGTCAGTTTTCTTCTTGAAAACCCATTTGCACCCTATGGGTTTTACCCCTTCAGGTGGGTCAACCAAAGTCCATACTTGGTTTTCATACATGGATTCCATCTCGGATTTCATGGCCACTAGCCACTTCTCAGAGTCAGGCCCCGACATAGCTTGTTGGTAGGTTGTGGGCTCATCCTGATCCATGAGCATCACATCACCAGTGTGAGTCATGAGAAATCCATATCTCTCGGGCTCACGCCGAATCCTACCAGACCTACGTGGGCTCTGTGCTACAGGAACAGACTCTTGAACCACAACATCTTGTGGTGTCTGTTCAGGTTCCATTTCAGGTTCGATGTCTCCTTGTTGTTCTTGAATTTCTTCAAGTTCTACTTTCCTCCCACTAGTTCCTTTAGAGGTAAACTCTTTCTCTAAAAAGACACCAGTTCGAGCAACAAACACTTTTTGCTCAGAAGGATTGTAGAAATAGTAACCCTTTGTTTCTTTGGGATACCCAACAAAAAGGCATTTTTGAGATTTGGGCCCTAGTTTGTCAGAGGATTGACGTTTCACATAAGCGTCACAGCCCCAAATCTTCATAAAAGACAAATTGGGACGCCTCCCACTCCATATCTCATATGGTGTCTTTTGAACCGATTTAGATGGAACTCGGTTTAGTGTAAAAGCGGCTGTCTCTAGAGCATGTCCCCAAAAGGAGTTTGGAAGGTCAGCTTGACTCATCATAGAGCGAACCATGTCTAACAGAGTTCGATTTCTCCTTTCAGATACACCATTCCATTGAGGTGTACCTGGTGGAGTGAGTTGTGATACTATACCACACTCCTTCAGATAGTCAAGGAATTCTCGATCCAAGTACTCTCCACCTCGATCTGATCGAAGCACTTTGATACTTTTCCCGAGTTGATTCTCTACTTCATTCTTGAATTCTTTGAACTTTTCAAAGGATTCTGACTTGTGTCTCATGAGATACACATAGCCATATCTGCTGAAGTCATCAGTGAAAGTAATGAAGTATTGGAAACCTCCTCTAGCTTGTGTAGACATAGGGCCACATACATCACTATGTATGAGTCCTAGTAAGTCATTAGCCCTTTCACTTTGCCCTGTGAATGGGACTTTGGTCATCTTGCCCAACAAACATGACTCACATGTCTCATATGATTCAAAATCAAATGAGTCCAAGAGTCCATCCTTATGGAGCTTGGATATGCGGGTCTCATTTATATGGCCCAAGCGACAGTGCCAGAGATAGGTCGGGTTTGAATCATTTAATCTGACCTTCTTGGTATTCACATTATAGATTGGATCTTCGAGGTCTAGAACATACAACCCATTGCTAAGTTGAGCACTACCATAAAAGATTTCATTCAAATAAATAGAACAACATTTGTCCTTTATTATAAATGAAAAACCTTTCTTGTCCAAACAAGAAACAGAAATCAAATTTCTACTAATAGTAGGCACAAAGTAGCAGTTGTCTAATTCTAAAACTAATCCACTAGGTAAAGTGAGAACATAAGTCCCTACGGCTAAGGCAGCAACCCTTGCTCCATTTCCAACACGTAGGTCCACTTCACCTCGGGCCAATCTTCTACTTCTACTTAGATCCTGCACATTTGCACAAATGTGAGATCCACATCCAGTATCCAATACCCAAGATGAGGAAGTAGAAAAGTTAGCCTCTATAACAAAAATACCTGAAGTGGAAGTCTTACTTCCCTTTTCCTTAGCAAGTTCTTCAAGATAGAGCTTGCAGTTGCGCTTCCAGTGTCCAGGTTGCTTACAATGGAAGCACTCCCCTTCCTTTGCCACACCACCCTTTGGTTTCAGTGCAGCTGAAGAAGAACTAGCATTGGACTTTCCATTAGCTTTATCCTTCTTCTTGTTGGCTTTTCCTTTTCCTTTGCCCTTTTGAACCATCAAAATGGGCTTAGCCTTCTTAAGGTTTTGCTCAGCAGTTCTCAACATGTTGAGCAATTCAGGGAGGGACTTGTCAAGGTCGTTCATGTTATAGTTCATGATGAACTGACTGTAGCTTTCAGGCAACGATTGCAAGACTACATCGATAGCCAACTCTTTCTGAAGAGCAAATCCCAAATTCTCAAGATTCTCAATGTACCCAATCATCTTGAGCACATGAGGACCCACGGGACTTCCCTCAGACATCTTGCACTGAAACAATGCCTTAGAGGTCTCAAACCTCTCATGCCTAGCTTGCTCTTGGAAAAGCATTTTGAGATGTTCGATCATATCGAACGCCCCCATGTTCTCATGTTGCTTCTGAAGCTCAGATTCCATGGTAATAAGCATGAGGCATGCAACATCCAAAGCATCATCAGAATGCCTCTTGTGAGCATCGCTTTCAGCTCCTGGAGCAGTGGTAGCAGGCTCATTCGGAATAGGCTGTTCTAGGACATAAGCCTTTCTCTCTTGTTTGAGGACTATCCTCAAGTTTCGGTACCATTTGAGAAAGTTGGTCCCATTTAGTTTTTCCTTCTCAAGGATCAATCGCAACGAAAGTGTCGATGTGTTTTGTGCCATGGTTATCTACAACAGTAAATATGCAGTGTAAGAGTCATGTATTTTAATTCATTTAATAAGGACTTTTATTAAACGATACTCCCACTATTTTCCTCAAAATAATAACCCTCGATATTATTTCGGAACACCTCGGCGCTAAGGTATTCTAGTGGGCCAAGATCCATATTTGACCACAACCTGAGTCAGCTTTGGCTTTTCTCTCAAGTTACAGCTATTTAGGTAGGCAACTCCTTGCCAATTGCATCTTATGCAACTCTTGGATAGTTGGGTGAACAACACTTGTCCAAGCTCATCTCATGAACTTAAGCCCAACTCTATGCCTCTAAGTCCCTAATCCTATTAGGATGACTTAGTTAAGTCGAACCCAAAGTTAGCAATTTGGATATCACTATTATCCCATCGCGCCTTACCAAGATGAACATAGGTGCTTTGCTTTGGCAAACCCACCTAATGTTGATCAAAGTCTTGACGAGTGCCAACATTTGGAAGGCATCACATTTAATGACTTAATATTTGTTTGAGGGTTTTTTTTTCTTTTGATCTCACCAATTTGTTATCTCCGGTTGTCTTATACATGCATCACATACAAATATAAAACATGCATCTCATGCTTACAAGAAAGTAAACGTGACATGGTTATAGCCCAAACTATGCGATATTCTCAAGCCAATGAGAATATCATAAAAGCCTAAGAAAAGAAAAGAGTCTTCACAAGCTCCTTCTCTTCCTTTCTTGGTTGCCCTTTTGTTGTCACCTCCTTGGACATACCACCTTGGATGATCCTTGGACATACCACCTTGGATGATCCCATAATGCACCATTACATCAATAATAGAAACCTCGAGTTACATTCGAGGGGAGTAAGGTGAGAAGAGAATGTACAATGAGAGTGATAAGAAAAGGCACGACTCGCAGGCCGTATTTACAAGTACAACCAATCAAGGGCTATAACCATGCACCATGCTTCAAACACCAATCAGCATATCATGTCAAATCTCATTCAACAAAGATGCATGCCAATTTTCGTGTGTTGATTAACCAGTTTTTATTTATGTGGCGCTTCGCATACGGCGGTCCCGCTGGCCGGTCAGTGGGCGGTGGTTCCGCTGTCAGCGGACGGTGGTTCCGCTGGCCGGTCAGCAGGCGGTGGTTCAAGGGGAGCCGCCCTTGCGGGGGGCGTGGGGGGCAGCGCCCCCCGGCGCAAAAAATTGTCTTACAATTGCTTAGCCCGAAATCTTCTATTTTGAGCAAGTAGGCACCCGAGACTCCTCCATTCGAGCCACCAAAAATACCTTACTTTCGGTGCCCGAACAGGCCGAATCCGAACCAAGCTAGGGTTTCTGCAACTATTGCAAGAATCCTAATTTTGGGTTAATCCATATAGGTATCTCATACCATTCAATTTGAGATTAATCTCATTAACCAATTTGTGTCGTTTCTTCATATATCTCATATGTTCATTACGAATTCCAGTTTCATGCATCTTGAATCAATCTAATTAATCATGGCCGAAAACCAATCGAACACATAGCATCATGCGATTCAACACTCAATCCCGATTTAGGGTTTCACCAGTAGCTCTGATACCACTGTTGGGTTTCAGGAGCCAAACAGCGCAGCGGAATTTAACCGAAACCCTCCAGGATCCAAGTGAAACGGGGTAAACCGGGTGTTCAAAAATTTTCATACCTAATTTTCGGTTGAGATCTCTCACTCAACTGTAGAGTCGAATCACAAAACCTGAACAGTTGACGTGTTCAGGCTCTCTATGGTATCCACACGAGCCTCTCGGGATCACCACGCTTCCACCACGTCCCGGCAGATGCGTTTCTCTTGCGCTCGCAGTGCTAGCTTGCGTCCTCCAAGGAATTGCAAGAGAAGAGTGTGGCTGTCCTTTTTGGAGGCTAGGGCAAGGAGACCTGCGAATTTCTCACTTAAAAGTTGTATTTATAGTGAGACTCAACTTCCAGGCCTAATGGGTTTCAAAGCCCTAATCCAATTAGGATTTAATTTCGGGCTTAATAATGGCTCAACTCTTGGGCCCATTATTAATACGAAATTAAAGTGAAACCATAACCCAAATAATTAGCCCATGCACTCTAATGATCCAAATAGCTCTATGTGTGCGACCCAATAGGCTCTTGCCATGTTGGCAATGATCATAAATCACATTTATGATCATAAGCAATGAGCGGTGTCTAGCAACACATCATTGCTACCCAAGTGACAAGATTGTCGGTGAATCGACTAAACCTTTATGATCATCACCGATATATGCCATTGTCCCTTTGTCCAAGATATCAAGACTAAGCACGAGACATGGAATGTGTCACTCTCGTATAGCCCAATCTTTGGTTTCTTGATTACCGAGTAGACCAACTTAAACTGATGACATTGATATCGTATATCAACTCATCCGAGCATGGCCATGCATTTTCTAAGTCTCACTCTATCAAGGGGCCCGAAGATATCACTCCCGTTACATAGGAGGGACAAATCCCATCTTGATCATACAAATCCCTCCGCATGATATGTGACATACCCAATGACCTCCTTCAAGTTCACTCAGTTACGAGCAACAAAGGAAAGTATCAAAGTATGTGACTCACATGTAGGGAACCTTGATGATCTTAGGTCGAAGGACTACATATACCATGATCACTATGAGAATCACTTATGACACTCATATAACGATCCATGTAGTGTTCTCATGGCGGGTCGGTCCAGTACAGAAGTTCTCCAACTTGTACCCATATGTAGACTACATATCTCATATTAGTCTCCACATATGCTAGTCGTTATGTATTATTGCAACCCGCTCCACAATAATACAAGACCAGGGACTTTTAAGAATATCATTATTCTAGGGTTACAATTATGTTTGTTAAGTTATGCAGGAACAAAACAACAAACATAATTGCTGGATTAATGCCTTAATGAAATATCATGACTCAATGTGCAAAAATACAATCATCTCACAATGATGTGTTGCTAGACACTGCTCATTGCTTATGATCATAAATGTGATTTATGATCATTGCCAACGTGGTAAGAGCCTATTGGGTCACACACATAGAGCTATTTGGATCATTAGAGTGCATGGGCTAATAATTTGGGTTTTGGGTTCACAATAATTTCATATTAATAATGGGCCCAATAGTTGAGCCATTATTAAGCCCGAAATTAAATCCTAATTGGATTAGGGCTTTGAAACCCATTAGGCCTGGAAGTTGAGTCTCACTATAAATACAACTTCTAGTGAGAAATTCATAGGTCTCCTTGCCCTAACCTTCCAAAAGGAATAGCCGCACTCTTCTCTTGCAATTCCTTGGAGGATGCAAGCTAGCACTGCGAGCGCAAGAGAAATGCATCTACCGGGACGTGGTGGAAGCGTGGTGATCCCGAGAAGCTCGTGTGGATACCATAGAGAGCTTGAACACGTCAACTGTTCAAGGTTTTGTGATTCGACTCTACAGTTGAGTGAGAGATCTCAACCGAAAATTAGGTATGAAAATTTTCGAACACCCGGTTTACCCCGTTTCACTTGGATCCTGGAGGGTTTCGGTTAAATTCCGCTGCGCTGTTTGGCTCCCGAAAACCCAACAGTGGTATCAGAGCTACTGGTGAAACCCTAAATCGGGATTGATGTTGAATCGCATGATGTTATGTGTTCGGTTGCTTTTCGGCCATGATTAATTAGATTGATTCATGATGCATGAAACCGAAACTCGTAATGAACATATGACGTATCTGAAGAAATGACACTAATTGGTTAATGAGATTAACCCGAAATTGAATGGTATGAGATACCTATATGGATTAGGATTCTTGCAATAGTTGCAAAAACCCTAGCTTTGTTCGGATTCGGCCTGTTCGGGCACCGAAAGTAAGGTATTTTTGGTGGCTCAAATGGAGGAGTCTCGGGTGCCTACTTGCTCGAAATAGAAGATTTCGGGCTAAGCAATTGTAAGAAAATTTTTTGCGCCGGGGGGCGCTGCCCCCCACACCCCCTGCAAGGACGGCTCCCCTTGACCTCGTCCGCTGACCGGTCAGCGGAACCACCGCCCGTTGACCGGCCAGCGGGACCGCCGTATGCGAAGCGCCACATAAATAAAAACTGGTTAATCAACGCACGAAAATTGGCATGCATCTTTGTTGAATGAGATTTGACATGATATGCTGATTGGTGTTTGAAGCATGGTGCATGGTTATAGCCCTTGATTGGTTGTACTTGTAAATACGGCCTGCGAGTCATGCCTTCTCTTGTTACTCTCATTGTACATTCTCTTCTCACCTTACTCCCCTCGAATGTAACTCGAGGTTTCTATTATTGATGTAATGGTACATTATGGGATCATCCAAGGTGGTATGTCCAAGGATCATCCAAGGTGGTATGTCCAAGGAGGTGACAACAAAAGGGCAACCAAGAAAGGAAGAGAAGAAGCTTGTGAAGACCCTTTTCTTTTCTTAGGCTTTTATGATATTCTCATTGGCTTGAGAATATCGCATAGTTTGGGCTATAACCATGTCACGTTTACTTTCTTGTACGCATGAGATGCATGTTTTATATTTGTATGTGATGCATGTATAAGACAACCGGAGATAACAAATTGGTGAGATCAAAAGAAAAATCCCTCAAACAAATATTAAGTCATTAAATGTGATGCCTTCCAAATGTTGGCACTCGTCAAGACTTTGATCAACATTAGGTGGGTTTGCCAAAGCAAAGCACCTATGTTCATCTTGGTAAGGCGCGATGGGATAATAGTGATATCCAAATTGCTAACTTTGGGTCCGACTTAACTAAAGTTCATCCTAATATGGATCTTGAGAAAAAAGCCAAAGCTGACCTAATATGGATTAGAGTTGGCCCACTAGAATACCTTATGAGGAGCTCCGAAATAATACAAGTGTTGAAAATAGTGGGAGTAATAACTATCCAAGAGTTGCATAAGATGCAATTGGCAAGGAGTTGCCTACCTAAATAGCTGTAACTTGAGAGAAAAGCCAAAGCTGACTCAGGTTGTGGTCAAATATGGATCTTGGCCCACTAGAATACCTTAGCGCCGAGGTGTTCCAAAATAATATCGAGGGTTATTATTTTGAGGAAAATAGTGGGAGTATCATTTAATAAAAGTCCTTATTAAATGAATTAAAATACATGAATCTTACACTGCATATTTACTGTTGTAGATAAGGATGGCACAAAAAATAACTTGAGGGCCAAACCGACTTATTTTGAGGAAAATATCTAGGGACTGAATAGGACCAACTTTCTCAAATGGTACCGAAACTTGAGGATAGTCCTCAAGCAAGAGAGAAAGGCTTATGTCCTAGAGCAGCCCATTCCGAATGAGCCTGCTGCCACTGCTCCAAGAGCTGAAAGGGATGCTCACAAGAGGCATTCTGATGATGCTTTGGATGTTGCATGCCTCATGCTTATTACCATGGAATCTGAGCTTCAGAAGCAACATGAGAACATGGGGGCGTTCGATATGATCGAACATCTCAAAATGCTTTTCCAAGAGCAAGCTAGGCATGAGAGGTTTGAGACCTCTAAGGCATTGTTTCAGTGCAAGATGTCTGAGGGAAGTCCCGTGGGTCCTCATGTGCTCAAGATGATTGGGTACATTGAGAATCTTGAGAATTTGGGATTTGCTCTTCAGAAAGAGTTGGCTATTGATGTAGTCTTGCAATCGTTGCCTGAAAGCTACAGTCAGTTCATCATGAACTATAACATGAATGACCTTGACAAGTCCCTCCCTGAATTGCTCAACATGTTGAGAACTGCTGAGCAAAACCTTAAGAAGGCTAAGCCCATTTTGATGGTTCAAAAGGGCAAGGGAAAGGGAAAAGCCAACAAGAAGAAGGATAAAGCTAATGGAAAGTCCAATGCTAATTCTTCTTCAGCTGCACTGAAACCAAAGGGTGGTGTGGCAAAGGAAGGGGAGTGCTTCCATTGTAAGCAACCTGGACACTGGAAGCGCAATTGCAAGCTCTATCTTGAAGAACTTGCTAAGGAAAAGGGAAGTAAGACTTCCACTTCAGGTATTTTTGTTATAGAGGCTAACTTTTCTACTTCCTCATCTTGGGTATTGGATACTGGATGTGGATCTCACATTTGTGCAAATGTGCAGGATCTAAGTAGAAGTAGAAGATTGGCCCGAGGTGAAGTGGACCTACGTGTTGGAAATGGAGCAAGGGTTGCTGCCTTAGCCGTAGGGACTTATGTTCTCACTTTACCTAGTGGATTAGTTTTAGAATTAGACAACTGCTACTTTGTGCCTACTATTAGTAGAAATTTGATTTCTGTTTCTTGTTTGGACAAGAAAGGTTTTTCATTTATAATAAAGGACAAATGTTGTTCTATTTATTTGAATGAAATCTTTTATGGTAGTGCTCAACTTAGCAATGGGTTGTATGTTCTAGACCTCGAAGATCCAATCTATAATGTGAATACCAAGAAGGTCAGATTAAATGATTCAAACCCGACCTATCTCTGGCACTGTCGCTTGGGCCATATAAATGAGACCCGCATATCCAAGCTCCATAAGGATGGACTCTTGGACTCATTTGATTTTGAATCATATGAGACATGTGAGTCATGTTTGTTGGGCAAGATGACCAAAGCCCCATTCATAGGGCAAAGTGAAAGGGCTAATGACTTACTAGGACTCATACATAGTGATGTATGTGGCCCTATGTCTACACAAGCTAGAGGAGGTTTCCAATACTTCATTACTTTCACTGATGACTTCAGCAGATATGGCTATGTGTATCTCATGAGACACAAGTCAGAATCCTTTGAAAAGTTCAAAGAATTCAAGAATGAAGTAGAGAATCAACTCGGGAAGAGTATCAAAGTGCTTCAATCAGATCGAGGTGGAGAGTACTTGGATTGAGAATTCCTTGACTATCTGAAGGAGTGTGGTATAGTATCACAACTCACTCCACCAGGTACACCTCAATGGAATGGTGTATCTGAAAGGAGAAATCGAACTCTGTTAGACATGGTTCGCTCTATGATGAGTCAAGCTGACCTTCCAAACTCCTTTTGGGGACATGCTCTAGAGACAGCCGCTTTTACACTAAACCGAGTTCCATCTAAATCGGTTCAAAAGACACCATATGAGATATGGAGTGGGAGGCGTCCCAATTTGTCTTTTATGAAGATTTGGGGCTGTGACGCTTATGTGAAACGTCAATCCTCTGACAAACTAGGGCCCAAATCTCAAAAATGCCTTTTTGTTGGGTATCCCAAAGAAACAAAGGGTTACTATTTCTACAATCCTTCTGAGCAAAAAGTGTTTGTTGCTCGAACTAGTGTCTTTTTAGAGAAAGAGTTTATCTCTAAAGAAACTAGTGGGAGGAAAGTAGAACTTGAAGAAATTCAAGAACAACAAGGAGACATCAAACCTGAAATGGAACCTGAACAGACACCACAAGATGTTGTGGTTCAAGAGTCTGTTCCTGTAGCACAGAGCCCACGTAGGTCTGGTAGGATTCGGCGTGAGCCCGAGAGATATGGATTTCTCGTGACTCACACTGGTGATGTGATGCTCATGGATCAGGATGAGCCCACAACCTACCAACAAGCTATGTCGGGGCCTGACTCTGAGAAGTGGCTAGTGGCCATGAAATCCGAGATGGAATCCATGTATGAAAACCAAGTATGGACTTTGGTTGACCCACCTGAAGGGGTAAAACCCATAGGGTGCAAATGGGTTTTCAAGAAGAAAACTGACATGGATGGTAATGTGATTACCTTTAAGGGACGATTGGTTGCAAAAGGTTTCAAGCAAATTCATGGTATTGACTATGATGAAACTTTTTCACCAGTTGCTATGCTTAAATCCATCCGAATTTTGTTTGCTATTGCTGCACACTATGATTATGAGATATGGCAAATGGATGTCAAAACTGCATTCCTAAATGGAAAGCTACTTGAGGATGTGTACATGACACAACCTGAGGGTTTTGTCACTCCTGAGAATGCCAATAAAGTGTGCAAGTTGCAAAGGTCCATTTATGGACTGAAGCAAGCTTCTCGAAGTTGGAATCTTCATTTTGATGATGCAATCAAAGACTTTGGTTTTATCAAAAATGAAGATGAACCTTGTGTCTACAAGAAGGTTAGTGGGAGTGCTATTGTCTTCTTGGTGTTGTATGTAGATGACAAACTACTCATCGGGAATGACATTCCTGAGCTACAGTCTGTGAAGACTTGGTTAGGGAAATGTTTCTCTATGAAGGACTTAGGTGAACCAGCCTATGTGTGAGGCATCAGGATCTATAGAGATAGATCTAGAAACCTTCTTAGCCTAAGTCAAAGTACATATATTGACAAGGTGCTAAAGAGGTTTAGCATGCAAGATTCCAAGAAAGGATTCTTGCCCATGTCACATGGTATAACTCTTTCTAGATCTCAATGTCCAAGTACACCCAAGGAGAGAGGCACATGAGTAAGATTCCATATGCTTCAGCACTTAGATCTATCATGTATGCCACAATATGTACTCGTCCTGAGTCTCATATGCTTTGAGCATGACGAGTAGGTACCAATCGAACCCCGATGAGAGTCACTAGACAGCTGTTGAGAACATCCTTAAGTACTTACGAAGGACTAAGGATGCATTCTTGGTTTTTGGAGGTAAAGATGAGGTCGTCGTAAGGGGTTACACCGATGCAAGCTTCCAATCCGATAAGGATGATTTTAGATCGTAATCTGGTTATGTGTTTTGTATTGGTGGTAGTGCTGTGAGCTGGAAGAGTTCAAAGCAAGAGACAGCAGCTGACTTTACAACAGAATTTGAGTACATTGCCGCCTCTGATGCTGCGAAGGAGGCAGTTTGGATCAAGAAGTTCATCACTGAACTTGGAGTGGTTCCAAGCATTACCAACCCAACAGAGCTCTATTGTGACAACAATGGAGCAATCGCACAGGCTAAGGAACCTCGATCTCACCAGCGATCCAAACACATACTCTGACGCTATCATCTCATCAGGGAGATCATTGAGAGGGGTGATGTAAGGATATGTAGGACTTCGACAGACAGCAACATTGCTGATCCACTGACAAAGCCCCTTACACAGCAGAAGCATGATAGCCATTCTATGTCCATTGGTAATAGATGCATGGATGATTGGCTTTTAGTGCAAGTGGGAGATTGTTAGTGTTGTGCCCAAAAAGCCAATCATGAGATAATTGTATTTTTTGCACATTGAGTCATGATATTTTATTAACGCATTAATCCAACAATTTTGTTTGTTGTTATGTTTCTGCGTAACTTAACAAACATAATTGTAACCCTAGAACAATGATATTCTCAAACGTCCCTAGTCTCGTATTATTGTGGAGCGGGTTGCAATAATACATAACGGCTAGAATATGTGGAGACTAATATGAGATATGTAGTCTGCATATGGGTACAAGTTGGAGAACTTATGTACTAGACTGACCCACCATGAGAACACTACATGGATCGTTATATGAGTGTCATAAGTGATTCTCATAGTGATCATGGTATATGTAGTCCTTCGAGCTAACATCATCAAGGTTCCCTACATGTGAGTCACATACTTTGATACTTTCCTTTGTTGCTCGTAACTGAGTGAACTTGAAGGAAGTCATTGGGTATGCCACATATCATGCGGAGGGATTTGCATGATCAAGATGGGATTTGTCCCTTCTATGTAACGGGAGTGATATCTTCGGGCCCCTTGATAGAATAGGACTTAGAAAAATGCATGGCCATGCTCGGATGAGTTGATATACGATATCAATGTCATCAGTTTAAGTTGGTCTACTTGGTAATCAAGAAACCAAAGATTGGGCTATACGACAGTGACACATTCTATGTCTCGTGCTTAGTCTTGATATCTTGGAGAAAGAGACAATGGCATATATCGAGGATGATCAAAAAGGTTTAGTCGAATTATCGACAATCTTGTCACTTGGGTAGCGATGTTGTGTTGCTAGACACCGCTCATTGCTTATGATCATAAATGTGATTTATGATCATTGCCAACATGGTAAGAGCCTATTGGGTCACACACATAAAGCTATTTGGATCATTAGAGTGCATGGGCTAATAATTTGGGTTTTGGGTTCACAATAATTTCGTATTAATAATGGGCCCAACAGTTAAGCCATTATTCAGCCTAAAATTAAATCCTAATTGGATTAGGGCTTTGAAACCCATTAGGCCTGGAAGTTGAGTCTCACTATAAATACAACTTCTAGTGAGAAATTCGCAGCTCTCCTTGCCCTAGCCTCCCAAAAGGACAGCCGCACTCTTCTCTTGCTTTTCCTTGGAGGACGCATGCTAGCACTGCGAATGCAAGAGAAATGCATCTGTCAGGATGTGGTGGAAGCGTGGTGATCCCGAGAGGCTTGTGTGGATACCATAGAGTGCCTGAACACGTCAACTATTCAAGTTTAGTGATTCGACTCTACAGTTGAGCGAGAGATCTCAACCGAAAATTAGGTATGAAAATTTTTGAACATCTGGTTTACCCCGTTTCACTTGGATCCTGGAGGGTTTCTGTTAAATTCCGCTGCGCTGTTTGGCTCTCGAAACCCATCAATGCTAGGGACTTTTCTCGGTCTTGCCAGAGCTTATGCAAAGCCAAAAAACAATCCCTTGAGGAACTTGTAGCTTGATCCTTAGATAGGACCACTCCTATGTATTTTTCACTAAGAGCATCTGCTACCACATTTCATTTCCTTGCATAGTACAAAATCGAGCAATCATAATCCTTTATGTACTCGATCTACCTATGTTGCCTCATGTTCAACTCCTTCTAACTGAACAAGTATTTCAAACTCTTATGGTCATGGAAAATCCTAAATGATCCCCCCATCAAGTAATGCTACCAAAGCTTAAGATCGAAGACTGCTGCAGCTAGCTCATGGTCATGAGCTAGGTAGTTCAACTTGTTAGGCCTCAACTGCCTTGATCCATAGGTGATCACCTTGTCTTCCAACATCAACACAAATCCCAAACCAGAAATTGACACATCTGTATACACTATAAAGGCCTAGTTCGGGTCTAGCAAGATGAGTACAGATGCATTTGTCAACCTTTATTTCAGTTCCAAGTATGCCTCCTCACACTTTGGCGTCCAATCAAGCTTCTAAGCTTTCTTGGTCAAGGTTATCAATTGTGCCCCTATCATAGAAAATTTCTCTATGAACCTTCTGTAGTAGCCTGCCAAGGCCAAGAAGCTCTGTCCCTCTGTAACTGTAGTCAGCCTCTTCCACTTGACTACTGCTCGAACCTTCTTAACATCAATTGACAAACCTTGAGCACTTATGATGTGTCCCAAAAACTATACTCTGTCAGACGAAAACCCACACATAGCAACTTTACAAGGTATTGATTGTCTGTCAGCACTTGCAAAACTGTCCTAAGGTGTTCCTCATGCTCTTAGGAAGACTGTAAGTATATCAAGATGTGATCAATAACGACTTCAACAAACTAATCTAAGAATTATTTGAAGATCCTATTCATGGCTTCCAAGAATATTGTTAGGGCATTGGTCACACCGAACGGCATAACTATATAGTTGTAGTGCCTGTATCTAGTTTTGAAGGTGGTCCTTGGGGTATCTTCCTCCTTAACTCAGATCTGGAAGTAACCAAACCAAAGGTCAATCTTAGAGAACACCTTTACTTCCCTTAGTTTATCAAACAGATCATCAATCCTAGGAAGCGGATACTTTTTCTTGACTGTTTGCATCAACTTTCTGTAGTCAATGCGCAGTCTCAAATTCCAATCCTTTTTTTTTTCACAAACAACACCAGGAACCTCGCGGTGATACACTACGCCTTATAAAGCCTTTGTCTAGAAGTTCGTCCAACTAGTTCTTTAGCTCATCCATTTTAGGAGCTGACATTCAATAGGGAGGTATTGAAACCAGTTATATTCCAAGCTGGATGTGCATGTAAAACTTGGTGTCTTGCTTGGGTGGTAACCTAGGTAACACCACTAGGAACATCTTAGGAAACTGATTGGCTATAGGAATTTCCCTAAGCTATTCCTATATGGCCACCCTATTTAAAGCATAATATTCCTTTTCGTTGACTATGGGAATGGAATCCATTAGTCTAAGGTGGATACTTCTAGCACTAGTTGCTAACCCTCCTATGCAAGTCACTTTAGCTCCCTAAGCAATAATAACATTGACTAAGTGATTAGCATAGGCAATTTGTTCCTTGTGCTTACTTATTCAATCCATTCCCAACACTAGGTCATATGACCCCAATTCTATAACCCATAATTCCTAAGCAAAGTCATGGTTGCCTAACTACAATGGATACCTAATAACCAACTTGTTCATCACAATAAAACTAGAGATATCACGCTGCAATTTCAATTTATCTACAAAGGCATATGATGTCACAAAAAGAGTAGCACTAGTATCAAACATTACTCTAACACTACCATTTTGAAATGTAAAGTTACCTTGAACTTCTGCTGGCTCTCTGGTCACTTGACTAGCCAAGGTGAAAACTCTCAGCTCAACTGTTGTTATGGCCCGAGTAGGTCGATTTCCTCTGGTAAGAGGTGTAGGAGCTAGATTCCTAGGTGGACCCAGCAAGGGTCGAGCTGGTGGGCATTCTCTTACCCAATGACCACTCTATCCACAGTTGTTACAAATTTTGTTTCCTGAACTACATGGATTGGGGCCATGAAATCTCTTACAACTAGCATAGAAGCCCCCTTTCTTCCTCTTGGATGGCCATTGAGTATAGGTCACCTTTCTTACCACTGGACACTTTCTGGCACTCATTCCTAGGCTAGATGGCCCAACGTCCACCTTGTTGCTTTGAATCCTTGAGTCTTCAAGCTCCCTCTTAGATAAAAGGGGGCTCTTCACTCATAGAGACTTATGAAAGTCATGAACATACTAGTTTTTGGGACACCAACCTTTTCACTCGATCCAATCTTTCTAGTTAGATCCCTCTTCTCTCTAACGACGGTTTTCAGATCATAGAGAATAACATCTCCTTTTTGGTGAGGCATTTCATTGGTCTAGGAAAAGGCCTTTCTCCTGGGGAGAAGGGCTTCTTTGGCATAAACAACATCATTTTCTAGAGTGTGCACCCTTCTTTTTTTCTCTTAATGGGGGAATCTCCTCAGCTGAGGAATCAATGCATAAACTTGGGTTGGTGTTGCTTTGGTGAGGTGATTTGTGGCTTATATCCTTAGGCTCCTTGGGAGGAGTCATTCAGCTTGTGGGCTACACATCAGGTGGACGCTACTCCAGTGTAGAGTCACTTAAATCACTTTGGAACATTGAAACTAATGTAAGAACCCTATGGTGGCCATCAGATGTCATTCCTCTTTTGGCTGTAAGGCTTCTAAGGGAAGAGGAGTAGTAGCACTTGCGATACTTCTAGGCTCGATCATGAACTAGGGGTTCAACATGCCTTTGTCCTTAGAGCCACACTTCTCCTCGAAGGCCACAAGAAACTAGGTTCCCACAGATAGTGGCAAATGTTGCTGCAGGATGTCTGATATGTAGGACAATGGTAGTTTAGTAAAAGGTGTGAATGAAAAATCCAGGAGAGGGGAGTTCTATCAAACAAAAGAAAAAGAGGACTAAAGTGGGTTCCCTTGAGTATTTTTTGGGGGGCAGCCTCTGATGCCTTTGTCAGACTAAATATTTTAAGAAGGATGTACAGAAGGGTTTCAAATCCTTTACCTGAGAGGGCTACTAGGAGTGTTTATAGGAGGGGGAGCCAGGGGGCTTCTAAGCTTAGCAGAAGGATAGCCAAACTCATGTATGGCCAGATCAAGGGGTCTGAGCTCCTTGCTGCACAAGGAATGATCGCTGGTTGCTAAGCTTGCACAAGCTAGCATAATGATGCTCTCACATGATTTAGAACGCGAGGTTATAGCTGCCTAGCCAGTGGTCCCAAATGCCATGTGTCGATCTAGCCAAAGAGTGCCAGGCATCCTAGTAATCCTATTTGGGATGAGGTTGATATTCTTGGTCTAAACATGCTCCCTTACCAACTTTCTAAAGCCAATCCTCTTCAGCTCAAAGGGGTCCATCTTTGGTTTTGCTGGTTGTTCAGTAATCAAGCTGGGAAGCTAGCCCTATGGCTATCAAGTACTGTTGTCATTATGAGAAAATTAAAGTAGTTTTAGAGTAAGATCATGTTAAGTAGTGAGTGATAAGCAAGCTCCAAAGTAGGGGAGCTAAAATTTAAGCTTGAGGGTAAAAGGTCAAGGTGTACTAGGTATTGCGGTGCAACAAGACCGAGAGGAGCATTGTTATTACCTAAGGAAAGAAGGTTGACTATATGAAGAGATTAAAAATTAAGCGAGTAAGGGCATGTGGCACTATTCTTTTATGAACAAATTACCACGGGTATACTAGCCTTAAGACAGAATTAAGGTCCAACCACTAGCTTGGGAAAGCATTGTTGAAAGTTAGACTACTAGAATTTTCACATGAAGGAATAAAGTGTGTTAGGCTTCATTAGTACATATAAGTGTGTCACTTTGTTGAGCTCATGCTCCCTTAAGTGTATGCGTTAACTGTGAGCTAGGTTGTTAGAACAACCTAATGAGTTTGTTGTTCTTTATGTCTACTTGTTTGTTGCCTAAAAGGTATGGTAATGGTGAAATGGGGAAGGAGAGCACCTAATTGAGGAGTCCAAGTGTTCAAAGGATTCCTAGAAGTAGGGGCACAAATGACTGAGGGAGTTTTATAGGAATTTCAAACCATTGGACCTAACAATTCCTAAGTATACTCTATGTGTGGGTGGTACTTTATAAGCACCACTAGGCATAGTTAATAGTAAATTAAGTGGTTAGCCTAAATTTTAAGGGTGCCTAAATCAAGGAGAAGGTAGGGCATAGAGCCCTGCAAGCCAAAAAAAAAAAATTCACAAACACACTATCCGACACATTTTGCACAAAAAGTGCACATGTTACCATCTCGAGTGGTAGCAGACTGTGTGAATAAACTATATTAATTGAGGGTATTTATAGCAATAAGGGATGATCCCAATGGTTCCCATGATACCAAATAATATAGAGAAAAATTGTCAAGTTCCCAAATACTAAGGAAGTACCCTAATGGTTATGGCACTAAAGTGCATGACCCTAATTTGGATAGCAACTCAGAGTTTGAATAAGCTGTTGTTACTTAGAAGGTTTGGTGGGGTAAGGCATGGTTTTAACAGTCCCCAAGAGCCTAAGGGGGTAAAGGAATATCCCCAAAATCTCAAATTTAGTAGAAGACCAGAAATGACAAAATTCTCTCTAAGAAAACTAAAGTCAAGCTAAGTACAAGGATGTCTTGAGTTCAAAGGACCAAGAGCTAAATCCAAAGGACTTAATGCATAAAGGGGGCCTCGAATAAGTAGGAACAACTTAGAGAAGTCAAAGTTTAGGTGCTGACCAAGTTGTGTTAGTCTCCTAAAAACTCCTAAGTGAAATAATAACAAAATATAAACAAGATAGCTTTGATGTATAAGTTTCAATGTATGGGTTTTGTTAAATGTTTCATGTTTTATGAAGAGTTTCTATTTAACAATCTTAGCTTACATAAGACTGAAGCATAAGTAAGTAGCTATTCACTCATTAAGAGTAGGAATATATTTTTGTGAAATCAAAACTAATGGTACAAAAAACCAAAAAGGAGCTACGATCTATGATGTTTGAGAATAAAGTGTAAGCGGCTACAAGTGTTCTTAGGAAGGGATTTCAAAGCCCTATAGTATACCACACCATGGGAAAATCCTGTGTTGAATAAAAATGGTCAGTAAAAATTTTTGGCAACTTGTGTGACCAGGCTAGGATGATGAGAACCTAAATTACTTGGAAAGAGTTAAGTGGAACTTGAGGTGGTATCTTTGATCAAGAGGTTCAAGGTTAGTAAGGGCTACAGTTTCCTTGTAACCTAAGAAGACTTAAAGAACCTAAGGTCTTTTATCAAACTTTTTGTTCTAACAGGTCTAAATAAAATATTGATTAGCCAAAGGGACTCATGGTAATAAAGTGACTAAGGGAAGATGAGAAATCCTAAAAGGAAAGAGGAGTTCAGTTTTCAAACAAATTTTTTTAAGACCCAAGATGAGGCATATTCCCTAACTTGAGATGTACATGGTCTAAAGAGGTCACATAGATTTTGAAAGACTCTGGTACTTAGTAGTCGTAATAGCTAAAGTAAAAGGGCTTTTAGGTAAGACTCTGAGACTCCTAAAGAAGGGTTATAAATCTCAATCAACTAATGGTGCACACCATGTGCTATGGGCATGTAAGACATGCTAAGTAATCAAGGTAAATGTGTGTAAGGCTAGATTAAATGAGTAGTGATTCAAACACATGCATGAATGCAAAGACCACAAGTGTGACAGACCGAAGAATGAGCAAGGCCTTTGGGTAGTACTACAGGAGGCCAAGTGGTAAGCTTTGATCCAATGGATCAAGGGCAATTAAGAAATTATTTCTAAGGGTTCCTCAAGGATCAAATAACAGGAATCCTAAGTAACCAAGTGCTAAGGTTACTAGGAAATACTTTTCAATTGAGAAAAACAAAATGGTCAAGTACCCTCGTAAGTAATGAACTAATTCTCAAGTGTATCTTAAGGGTGCCTTAAATGCTAAAAGCTAAGTGTTGGCAAATGACTTGTAATTAGCTAGATGCCCTTGATATGACAAGGATTACCTAAAGGAGTCAAGAAATACATTTCTAGTAAATATGAGGTACACCCAAGGACACCCAAGAGTTAAAAATGAGACCATATGAACTATTATACCTTTGGTAAATTTGATAGTGTTAAGTTTATGAATGACTTCAGGCCAAGAAATATTATGGTTGAAAAGTTTTCAAATATGTTGAAACCTACTTGAAAACGCTGATAGCAAGTTGATTAAACATGCAACACTCCTAAAGGTACTAAGTGGCAATAAGGCCAAGTCCCAACTAAGTGGCAAAGTCTTTAGGATGAATTTAAGAAATTGCCAAATTTAGTGAAAGTACCAAGAAATTAAAAGGTCATTACCTAAGTTCACCCTTGCAGTCAAGGTAAAATACTCCTAAGTATATCCCTCATGAAGGGAAAGATCAAAGAAGCAATAATTTATTCAATGAGTGTAGAGGCCTATAAAGGCCAAATGTAGGCAATGGCTTTGAAAGCCAAGACATCCAGTCACTCAATAACCTAAGTAATACTTCAACGACCGAACTTACTTTGAAAAAGCTTCTAAAGTGACTCCATGACTTACAAGTTAAGGGACAACAAGTATGAAATATCGATGGTCAAGGTCTACGAATGATTTGTGGCAAAAGAAGACTATGTGGGAAACAAAGATGAATGATTAAATAGGTCAGAGTTTTGAGAACCAAATTTCCAAAAGAAGGGTGATTTTTAGAGCCAAAACTGAAAGCTGGATCACTAGGGTACATAAGCTTGAGTATAATTTATCATGCTTTAGAATTCCATACTTAAGCCAATTATTAATTAAATATGTTCATATACTGAAAAGAAGTTAATTTTTGTCAAAAGTAGGGCCAAAAAGGGCCAAAATGTCATTTCTACAATAAAACCCAATTTTAGCATCATAAATGAAATTGAAACTTGGAAATAAGAGGTTTTGAGTATAGAAAATGATTTCCAATTTGAATATAAGTTTATGAAAGAGGTTTAAAATCTTTTTAAGACTGTGGACCAAGAAATGCATGAGAACAAGAGCTTGAAGACTAGCTGTGACATTAAGGGGAGTTAAAAGGACAAGAGATTTGAGGCTACTGAGCCTCCTCCCTTAACACCTCCCATACGCCATTTTTGAGCTCAAAGAAAAGTGAATTTGTTGCTCCCACAACCTCACTTTAAGAGTGCTCAAATTCAAAGGTTTTTGGTGCAAAGTGGCTTGTTAAAGCTTGCTTGGGCTTGAGGGAGCTAGGAACCACACTTTTATCCATGTTAAGCCACTAATCCCTAGCTTGATTTAGTCTAAGATGTTGTATTTATCAAAATACATTGTGGTGAGGCTAGGTACTCATTTTTAAGATTAATTCTAGCTCTTGAATGTAAAATTGTGAGCTAAAAGCTTGTGCTACAAAACGGTCACAAGGAAAGGCTGGTGTTTTTGACAAAAATGGGCTAAGAAATCTGGTCGTATTTCTAGATTTTATTGTAGAAATTGAACCTAAACTAAGTGATTTGATGCTTGGAAATCAATTTGATAGGCTAAGAACAAATGGATACATTTAACATATGAAGTTTTGCTTATAGTGCTTTTTTGTGCATATGAATGTTCTGTGGCTATAACTATGGCCAAGCAAAGGAAGAGCACAAGGACAATATAAGCTCTTAATATTTGGGCAATGAGCTCAATTTGGAGTATAGTTGTTGATCTCAGAAAGTTAGTAGCTTGTACTTAAGTTTACTGGGTTATGCCTCATAGTAATGACCTATTTTTAAAGAAGACTTTCAAGTTTGTGACAAACATTTTGGTTGCTTGTGGATGTACGCAAGTTTAATTATTGTACATTAAGATGTTTCTTGAAGTTAAAGATAATTTACCATTTTATTGACTTTAGTTGTTGCTTTCTTCATTGCTTTTTACCATTTTATTGACTTTAGTTATTGCTTTCTTCATTGTTTTTAAATGCCTAGGCAAGGAAATATTTTGTTTTAATGTTTGATTTAATCTTGTAGCCAAAGTTAAGCATGCATTTAGTTTATTTGAGCTTAAAAGAATAAGTGGCATGAATTTTTAATGAATTAAAACTAATGCCTTAGCCAATTACAATTAAGAGTAAGATCATGATAATCCTAATAACTTAAGTGATCTGGGTAGCATCCCTAACAAGAAAAGCCTTACAATGAAAGCTCCTTGGTGACAAACACTAAGGCAGCCACTATTGAAGATGAATGCTAAGTGGCTACACCTTTTGGCCTACATTCAGTAGTAGCATGGCATGAGGCCCTCATTTGATTCACACTTCCCCTCCAGTATCCCCTGGAAATCCTTCTCCTTGTTAGTTGTGCTCTTTGGTTAGCTGTCTTCATCCATAGGTTTGGCTTATGAAATGAAAATACTTTTGTAAAACATTTTGATGCTTATATTATTTGATTGGTTATTCTATGTGCAATTTTCATTCTTTTATTATAATTCAAAGATTGGCCGCATCATTGGCCATTTAAGCTTAGCCTTGAGTAGATCTTAGGGATCTTTTTTTATTTATGAGCCTTTGATCATCATTTTGTCTTAGTTTTTTAGGGTTCTTCTAAGGTTTCATTCTGTTGACGTTATTCATTTCTTGAAGCCCAAGAGGCCTTGTGTACCAATTTGTCAAGAAATAGATGCAATGGCATGAATGCATTTTTTATTTTAGCTTGTTGGGTAGGGTAAAAATGTACTACACAATATAGAGTAACAAATCATCTAAGTGATGAGTTCTAGGCATCGTTCTACCCTTGAAATCCACCAATTTGATCACCCCATCCCTGATTTCTTTTCTCGACTAAGAAGGGTTCATCTCTGTTAGGTTTCAACACCCCATATCCAAGGTTCCTTCCTGTGAGTTTCACTTTGACGAGGGCCATTCCTCCATCCTAGATGGCTGTCTTCCTGACTATTTTGGCATGGGTCACAACAACTAACCACCTGAATTCTCTCAAGTAGAATTGGGCATTTTCTCTTAATTCTTCTAGTAGATCTAATCTTCATTCTAGTACTTTCTCATTTCCTCTGGCATTGAATGCTTGAACTTGTTGGGTCAGATGCACAGTTTCCACAAGTATGAGTTCATCTATTCCATAGACCATCATAAAATGACTTTACTAGTTGACCATTATGGCATCATTCAACAGTCCCACAAGACACTACGTAGTTCCTTGGCCCACTTTCATTTTGCACTGCTACTTGTCCATTAGCCAGTGGATTGGCTATAGTTGTGAAATAGAGGCATATTGCCTTCATTTCCAGAAACCAACACGGCCACTGGTTGTCAAACTTCTTGCTATTATCCATGATAATAGCTATAGGCTATCCAAATTGATGGATTTTGTTCTTTCACAAGGATTTTATGATTTGAGGGGTTGTGATCAATGGTAAAGGCTCTGCCTCCACCTACTTGGTGAATTAGTTCTTGCCCAATATACAATACTTTATTTGTTTAGGGGCTGTAACAAGTGCTCCAATCAAGTCAAGGCCTCATGTAACAAATGGCCGAGGATTATTTGCCAGTAAAGCACCAGAGGATGGCAACCTTTGTATTTGAGCTTTAATCTGGTAGGAATGGCATCATTAGACAAGGCTTCTGGCATCACCCTAAATCATTCTCCAAAAGTATCCTTGTTGCAATGTCTTCAAGCCAGGTAGTCGATAGTAATGTGTGCCCCATAGTATCCCCATTCAATTTCTCGGAGCAGTTCCTACCTTTCTTAAGGGGGTAATCATGTTGCCGAGGTGAACAAACCCTCGCTTGTACATTTCTCTTCCTATGATGACAAACCTTCCCAACAGCATCTTGGTCTTCCTTTATTCATCAGGTGTCCCACTCAAGGTCCCCGTTTTAAGAAAGAATTGTATTTGTTATATAGAGCAATCCTAAAGGGCCTTGTGTTCTAACAGGTGGATCGATGGCTCTACAAGTTCTTTTATCAAGGCCACTTCTGGGAAATTTCAAATAGCTTCCACCCACTTATTCTAGTCCCTCAAAACCTTCTGGATCTGCATGAGGTCAAATGTTAACATTAAATTCTTTGTTGTGTTCAAATACTTACAAAGGGCAAGATCTATGTCCGTTATTGCTCCAATGGCTTGATTCATTATGAACTAGGACTTATTGTACATTTGTAGGCATCAATAGCCCTAGCTCAACTACCCATCTGTAGCCCCACCAAGAATGCTTCATACTCAGGCACATTGTTTGTAACAAGGAATTAGAACTTTATTTTGAGTATGGCCTCCATACCAAAGGGCCCTTGAAGTATGACCTAGTGCCTTAGTATTCAGGTCTAGATGCTCCATCAACAAACATCTCCTAATGTGGGACATTGCATGACTGCTTCTCCTTCATTGCTTCTGTGGTTATCATTTCTGCAATGAAGTTGGCCAATGGCCGAGCCTTTATTATTCTTCAAGGTTTGTACTGAATGTTGAATTCTTCGAGCTCAATATGCCATTTAACCAGTCATCTGGATTGCTTAAGCTTTTGCAACATGTCCCGGAGGTGTAACTTTGTTTGAATGGTGATCCCATATGTTTAGAGATGAGGTCTCAATTGCCTGGATGCTATTACAAGGGCAAAAACTACCTTTTATTGGACGGAGTGTCATGATTCTACCTCTTAGAGTGTCCAATGAATATAATCAATGGGCGATTGCTCAGGTCCTAACACCTTGACAAGTATAGTGCTAATGGAACCTTCTGTAATAACTAGGTACAAAGCAAGAGGTTCATGAGGCTTTGACTGTTTCAACATAAAAAGGTGTCATAAGTGCTCTTTGATTTGTCCAAAGGCTTTGACACTCATCTATCCATTAAAACATGGATTCTTTATTGTTATTCAAAAGAAAAGCAAACAAGGGTCTCCAAATCACAACATGAATCATCCTAGGGCAGTCCACCTACCTGTTAGCTTCTGGACATCTTTTTATTTTGAGGGGCAAGCATCATTATGATTGCCTCAATTTTGTTCAGGTTGGCATTGATCCCTCTTTTAAAGACAATATAATGTAAAAATTTCCTAGCTCATACTCCAAAAGTACATATTTGAGGATTTAACCTCATATTAAATTGACTCATTCTCTAGAAGGTCATTTATAAGTTATCAAAGGGATACTCTATCACCGTGCTTTTAACAATCATGTCATAGGGACTAACTAGCAACTTATGACTAATATTTTTGGGGTCTATTCCTGGCATGTCACAAAGGGTCTATGCAAAAACATCCACGTTAGATTGGAAAAAATCAACAAACTATCTATTTACCTCAGAAGGGAGATCATTGCCAATCTTCACATTTATGGCAAAGCTAGTGCCACCTCTTCACATTGTCAAGGATTACTCCATCCTCCTTTTTTGATCCATCAGGGCCAAATTGCTATTCCTTGGTCCGCTCATGCTGGCCACATAACTTCATTGCACCGAAGCTTGGTCTATATAAATAGTGGCATCTCCATTAGGAGTCACAAAAACCATCATTAGACACTTAAGATCTGATCTAATGTGGAACTGTACTTGGGCAAGCCTCCCAAGTGTAGTGTTGTATGGTGATGGTACATCCAAAATCAAGAACTCTGATGCATGCAAGTCATAGATTGTTCTTCCATCCATATCATTCCTCATTGGCATAAAGGGCCCGTTAATCACCCTAAGTGTTGGAACATCATCATTCTAACTCCAAACATGGGCCGCAAAATTATAGTCAACAAAGACCTCTTGGTTCTAATTTTCTCTAGCATGTCAATGAAAATGACAATAGGGTTGGCTCCCATATTTAGGTACACTTTTTCACGATTAAAGTTGTTAATCTTTACTATAATCATAATCATGTCTGCAAAAGGGATGAGGACACAAGGCCCATAAGCCCTCATAAGGACATTATTGGCATCGGCCATTTCTAACTGGGCAATTTCACGCTCTCACATCTTTTAAGTTATGAGGGATTCTCTTTTGGTGACCATGTGTATTACCCCTATTAGGGGTCCTAGGTTCCTATGTTTTCTCCAGGGGTGATTGTTGCCTCTCCTACCATCATCCTTAGTCTCGATTATCTTCATCATTTATTCTCTATGGCCTCTCTTCTTACCCTTGGCATGATGATGATGGCTGGACGAAGATTTCTTTCAATTTTCCTACCTAGATCACCCTCTTGATGTACCTTTTCAACTGTTAGCAGTGTTCAATGTCATGGGCTTTGTTCTTGTGGCACCGATAGCACTTCTTCAATCTTCTTTGCTTGAAAGGCATATGAGAGATGGCCATTTAGGTACCTATTTTTTTCCTTCTAATGCACATAGAATGTTATAGTCCTCCTAGCAGAATGCTCAGTGAACTAAGTAAATTCATAAATGCTTAGTTTAAATGTCTTAGTTAACGGTGGATTAGCAAGATCAAGTAAGTTATTAAAGGTTTAGTAGGTTCCGAATTGTTTATGGCACTAACTTTTGCCCGGGGGGCAAAATGGTCATTTTGTACCCTAGAGGGTCGAGACAACTGCTGGGAGTGAAATTATGTTTTTAAAACCTAAAGCCCAAGTTAGCAAAGTTTGCCAAAATTTTTGCTATTATTTGGGGAAGGGGAGATTTTATGTTTAAAACACATTTGGTGGGGCAAACTTTTACCACTATTCATCCATTTTCTAGCCAAGTTTGTAGCCCCTTTCCTTCCTCTCAATCTTTTGCTCAATCCACTTCAATTTCTTAGTTTCTCGGCAAAATTGGAACATTTCCATCGTGCCCAAGTGGGACTTAGCTTGTTTTGCACTAGTTTTGCACCTTTGAACCATCATGAGACATTTTCATGCTTAGCTTGCTTGAATTCATAAGGTAACTCATTGTTCTTGAAGTTCACATGTTTCTTGAGCTTAATTAAGCTTGGGTTTTGTTGGGTTTGTGCTAATTTCGTGCCATGAACCTCGCATTACTTTGGAACCTAGGAAAATCCTTAATGGAGCCTTGGATTGTGATGTTCATGGCTTGTGGTGCATGATTGTTGCTAGTTAAAATTTAATTGAGGTAAGGGATTTATGATTCATGTGTATTTAATGCCATTCATAGCTTGCTTGTGGTAGATTTCAAGTAGTTTTGTGAATAATATTGGTTAGTTGATGGTGATGAACATGTTTGACTAGTGATGTTTTAATGACTTGTGTGGTGTTTATGGACACCATAGGATTGGTTTAAATGGTGCATTGTGGCCTAGGGCATGTGTACATGTAGGTTTGAGGTAAGTGGATGCATTCCTATGGCCTTTGGATGGCATGGGAAGCCCCCAAAGAGCCTTAGGCATCTAAAAGAAGGTTCAGGCCTCGGGGGCTGGCCCTTAGGCATCGAGTGGTGCTACAGCACCCAGGACCCCATTTGGAGCACGAAGAGAAATGCCTTGTGGCGCCTCAGTGCCAAGTCTGGCACCTAGGCGCCAGCACTCGACAGTATTGACATGCTATAGTGTTTTCGCCATAACTTTTTGCTTGGGTGTCCGATAGAGGTGATTCAAGTTTCCATGCGAAGCTAAGAGGAAGTGATATCATTTCCATTCTTTTCCTAAGCATATTTTAGCCTAGGTTTAATGGTGTTTTCACTCAAAATGAGGGGACACTTGGCCATGTTAGAGCACCATTAGTCAGGTAAAAGGTTTAGTACCATCGGGACCCTAGTTCAACCTTTGGGTTTAAGGATTTAATGTGGAAACCTTAGTTCACCTAGGAGGGTCCAGTGGAACCTAGAATTTATGAGTCCAACCATGACCATTGCTACTCCACTTGTGTGAACCAAGTAATGGTGGATAGGTATATGCCTTGAGTGAAGGTCTAGTGCACTTGTAGCCTAAACAAGGACACTTAAGGTACAAGTGAAAGCTTAGTGCACTCTTGGTAAGGGTTTAAGGTGGAAGCTTAGTACACAAGTAACCTAGGCAAGTCTAAGGACTTGAGGTGCTATATGGAGTTTTAGTACACCTAGTGAGTTCCTTGGAACTCAAGCGAGGTACATCCACCATGTTCACCTGCATAATAATCAAGGGATGTTTAAAGTTACTACATCGACAAGCTAAGGCTTACTAGGAGTAGTTGAAGGCTAGAATTTTGCTTAGCACAGAGTGACGCACGTGAGAGGACTAGGAAGAGGAGGGGTGCCAATGGACTAAATGTATGCTCATATGGTAAACCCTCAGACTACAAGCGCGTGTAGTAGATTTCATATATATTTTATATATGTTTGTCTTCAGCATTTTTCTTGCAGGTTAAATGATCCCTTGCTGAGAACCATTTATTCTCACTCCTTTAGTCTTTGTTGTGTAGATATCTTTTGGAAGGCTAGCAACCATTAAGGGTTGTTGAGCTAGGCTCATGACTAAGTATACAGTTTATTTGAAAATTTAAGATTCTAGTTTGTGGTTTGCTTGTTGGTTGTGTTATAGTACTAACTACAGTTGTCTTTTGGCTGACAGAGGCTAGTGAAGCACAAAGGACGGCTATCGAGGCTTGCCATTGGGAGTTTACTCTAAGGTGGAAGCTTAGTTATGCTTCTCAGTAGCATGGTTCAACGTATAGTTTTCATGCACTAGTTTGGCTTCGATGTTGATGTATGAGTAGCGTACTCTAGAGTCGCTCTTGGGTGTGAGCATAGTTTGTTTTTTCATGGACGTTCACATGCGGTTGATTATGTGTAGTTAACCACATAAATGCATTGTATGCTTTGACGGTTTTGATGTTTAGTTTTAATGAAATTCCATGGCAATGTTTTATGGTCTTATTACCTATTTAGTCATTCAAGTCAAACCATTTACCCATGCATGAATGCAAACTAGGCTAATTAACTAGAAGCTTGAAGGTTTTAACTAGTGTGCAGAGAATTAGTTAGCCAATTGCGACTAGTGTGGGACAAGTTCCCATAGGCTTCCTCTGTAGGCCCATGAGGGGTCGTGTAATAGAATCTGTGTTCCTCTCACCCTCAATGGTAGCATAATTAGATATGGTCAGGATGACTCCGTACCTTCGCTTGTCCTTTAAGGGGCGAGCCTTCCCTCTCTCACTTTTGGTTGTTCCTTCTGGATAATGGGCTGATTAAGCTTTTTTTCATACATATACCAAGTAGCACAACCTTGAAATTCGTCCATGCTTCTTACATGGTTCTCATGCAAATCCTTAGCTAGCCTAGAGTCCCTTTATAATCCCTAGGTAATGGCATTAACGTGGCATGGATGCAAGAGGAGAACAATAGAGAGAAAAAGAGACATAAAGAGAGAGCAGAAATTGGAAATAGACAATATGAAAGAATGTTTTACAAAAGAGATATGGAGGCAAATTCCACTCTAGCTCCTCAATATCTACAAATGCTACAACTTGGTCCCTAATTTTGAATTTTTGAATATTTTGGTCGTTAGAAAACTACCTGATAGCCGAAGTGCTATCACCCTCCAAACCTGTAAGCTCGGGCAAAGCACCACCCTCGAAAAGTCAAGCATCAACCACAAGGAACGCGAGCACAGAATTCAAAAAAAAATGGGGTCTGGCCCCTTTAATATCCGACCTCAACGTCCCATCATCACCCTTAGAAGCGACAGTACCAACTTCACGAGTACGGTGCATCGCCGTCCTCGGTAAGGTGATCAAATCGGCTTCGGAAGGGAAAGACTCACCACCTTTGGTAGGGAAGAACGTCCCCGAATGGGACCATCCTTGGCAAAGGGATTCCCGGATCACTGAAATAATCTCTAAAGAAAGCCCTCCTATTCCGAAGAGCTATCTTCTACCGAAGGGATCTTAGGGGTACGGCAGAAATAATTAAGGAGCCTCTGACACACCGTACTCGTATGGCCCCCGACACGCCGCCCTCAGACACGCTCTGCCACACCGCCCTTGTACAACCTAGGTTCCTGGCCATGCGGCCTATGGCCAGCTAGAAGTTCCCTCTCTCATCGAGGGTACGGACTGCATTTGACCAAACACGTGTCATGATCTGGGCAGGCTATGGCCAACAAACTTCTTCTGTTCACTTCCCTATAAATATTCGGGAAATGCCTCAGGTAAAGGCATCGGAATCCAAGTGAAAAAGTCTCTCCACTCCTTACCCATTCTCCCTTTCCCAAAAATTGACTTGGGCATCAGAGGCTTCTCCCCCGGAAAAACATTTCGGGGAACACTTAACCCTCATTCTTTGAGCGTTTCAGGCAGTCTCTCCCAGCAAGGCCCCTTGCCCAGGTGTCCCCTCACCAGAAGTTTCTGCTCCAGGCTCACCATATTTCACCATGAAGATGCGGAAGGGCATCATTTGGCACCGTCTGTGGGAACCCTTTCCCAGGTCGCCGTCGTAGAGACTCGGCGTTCAAAAGACAATGGGCTTCCTAAGTCCACCTCTGCACTGGATGCTCATCCGGTGACCTAGCAGCCCACTGCAGAAACTCCTGTACCGGAAGATGACTACCCCCTAACGGTGCTGATGGGCTTCTTGTGAGACTTCCAACGCTCCATCATCGCTGAGATGACTCAGTAGCTCAACCAGAGGTGGCCCCAGCCTCCTCCGGCCCGAAGGGCCTCCCCCTCAATGACGCGACGGGAGAGAAGCCCGAGGTCCACCCATCAGAGTTCCAAGAGTAAGGGCCCTCATGACACATCATCGACGGAGGACGTGCCCCCTAGGGCATGACCCACCAAACAAAGGGCCCAAAAAGAAACTAGGACCTCCTGTAGGTGAAGTCCATCCCCGCTCCGAAGGTCCCAGTCTCCTCGTCGCTGAAGTTACTCTCCATAAATGAGGGGAATTTCGCCATTACCGGAGACCATCAGGCAGCAAGGGGAAGCTAACACAGCTGCCCTCATGGAAAAAACCTTGGAAGACTGGGAAAGGTTGAGAAGCAGATCTCCCGAAAACCAGTCTGGTGAAGATTATCTGACACTTATACCGGAGAAGAGTCACCCTTTGTACAGGAAGTGGTCGAGGCGCCCATGCCTAGTGACTTCTGGGTACCACGCTTGGAAACCTACAACAAGCATAGTGACCCCAAGGCGCACCTGAGAAAGTACAAGTGAAGCATGGTGCTCCACGGCGCAGATGACGCTACTCTATGCAAATGCTTCGAGGTAACCCTTTCTAGTCTAACGACGGCATGGTATAGCTCCCTGGCTCACGGAACCTTCCTAAGTTTCCAGGAGCTGTCTAATGCCTTCACCCAGCAGTTCATTGGCAGCAGGCCAACAGCTAAGATGCCGGTACAGATGTTCGACACAGCGCAGCGACGTAGGGAAACCATTCGCGACTACGTCGAAAGGTTCAACCGAGAAGCACTAAGTGTACCTAACTTTCGGCCTGAGATCCGCATCCTCGCAATGATAAAAGGACTTTGGAGGGACTCCCAACTCCTTTATGAGTTCTCCAAGGACCCCCCAGATACCCTGGGAGAATTCTACCGAAGAGCCGAGCAGCATATGACGGCCGAAGAACTCCGAATGGGGGGAGCAAAAGTGGAACACCCTCAACCCGAAGGACCAAGCCACCATCCTCGTTACTAGAATGAGGTTGGAGGAAGGCCCCGAAAACAGAGGGGTAAAAGGCTGATGACATTTACTCCCTTAAACACCACTAGGGCCAACATTCTCATGGCCTTAAAAAGACAAGGGACTACAATTCCATGGCCAAAGGCCTTGACTTTGAAAAATAAGAAGAACATGAAGAAGTTCTGCCAATTCCACCGAGATCATGGCCATGACACTGAAGACTGCTTCCAGCTAAGGAAGTACATTGAGTCCCTAATAAAGCAGGGCCAACTTCGTCGGTACTTGCGGATGCCTTCTTCGAAAGGAAGAAAGAAAGAACAATGAATGGGGGACGAGGAGGACTATGATTCCGACAGACGTCGGGATCGACGTCCTCGAAAGAATCCGCTGCCATCAGTAGGGGTCATCCAAACCATCACTACAGGGATACCCTCGGCTGAGAGGAAAAGAAAGATAAGAGTAATCTCTGTAATGGAGTATGGGAACTTGCCAAGTAGACTTGTTCGTAGAGATGGATCCACAGTGAAGTTCCCCTATGTTGACCCAGTCCTTGTCATGCCAAGGATAGGGAGTTGGGACGTCAAAAAAGTACTCCTGGATGATGGCTCCAACACTGACGTCATCTTCTTGCACCTACTGCCTAAATTAGGCATCTCAAAAGCTGACCTCAACACAATCAATTGCCCCACCTTTGGGATAGGGCCATCCGAGCTCCCAGTCCTTGAATACATCGATTTGCCCCTAATGCTGAAAAGGGCCTTGCCTTAGAATCAGGAAGAACTATTCACCTCCGTTATAACGAGGTTCATCGTCATTGATGTTCCCTCATCATACAATGCCAACCTCAAAAGGCAAACTCAAGGCAATCTCCACATCCACCAGGATGTAAAGTACTTAATAGTCACCTTCACAACTAAAGAAGGAGATGTAGAGATCTTCATCGACCAAGCCAAAGTCAGGAGGGTCTTCACCAAGGCTAGACAAAGCCCAGCAAAGGTCCAAATAGAGACTTTGGCTACTGAAGGAGCAGTCACGATAGGTGAAGAGACAGCAGAGGAAGGAATAGAAGAGTTGGAAAAATTAGAAACAGAAAATGTAGAGCTGATCCCCGGCCGGACCACCCGAGTGGGGAAAAAATTGGCCAAAGGTGACAAAGATAGGCTTTTATCTTTTTTGTTAATGAACAAAGATCTATTTGCCTACACTCTGAAAGACATGTCTGGGGTCGACCCCAGCATAATCCACCATAGTCTCGAAGTACGCTCTGACGCTAGGCCGATTCGACAGAAAAAATGGAACCTATCGGCTCATAAGAATTCCTTCATTAAAGCCAAGATTAAGTGCTTGATTGAGGTAGGGGTAATAAGAGAAGTTAAATACCCTGAATGGCTCAGCAATGTGGTTATCACCACAAAAGAAGGGTGTGAAAAGCTCCGAATGTGCATCAATTTTCGGAACCTGAATGATTCCTGTCCAAAGGACTGCTACCCTTTGCCAGCCATAGACCAGTTGGTGGATTTAACCGCTGAGTATGGTCTTCTCGGTTTCCTTGATGCCTTCAATGGCTATCATCAAATTCGGATGGACCCCAAAGATGAAGAAAAAACTACCTTCATCACCGAAGTTGGTACCTACTGCTATGTCAGAATGCCCTTCGGGCTTAAGAATGCAAGGGCTACCTATCAGAGATTGATGAATAAAGTGTCCGACTTTCAGATCGGGAGGCACATGCAGGCATATGTCGATGATATGATAATTAAGAGCAAAATGCCTAGTAATCATATCATCGACTTAAGCCCGCTCAGAATCTTGCAAGGTGTCCCAGAGAGTCTAGAGCCGAAGTCTCCACTTCGACTTTTTGAGGAGGGGCATGTGTTAGCCAAAGAGCTATCACCCCCCAAACCCATAAGCTCGGGCAAAGCACCACCCTCAGAAAGTCAAGCACCACCCTTGGAAAGTCAAGCACCACCCTTGGAAAGTCGAGCATCAACCACAAGGAACGCGAGCACAGACTTCGGAAAAAGGGGGTCTGGCCCCTTGAATATCCGTCCTCAGCGATCCATCATCACCCTTGGAAGCGACAGTACCAACTTCGCGAGTATGGTGCATCGTCATCCTCGGTAAGGTGATCAAACCGGCTTCGGAAGGGAAAGACTCACCACCTTCAGAAAGGAAGAACGTCCCAAAACGGGACCATCCTTAGCGAAGGGATTCCCGGATCACTGAAATAATCTAAAAAAAAAGCCCTCCTGTTCCAAAGAGCTCTCTTCTATCAAAGGGATCTCAGGCGTACTGTAGAAACAATTAAGGAGCCTCTGACACACCGTACTCATACAGCCCCCGACACGCCGCCCTCAGACACGCTTTGCCACGCCACCCTTGTACGACCTAAGCTCCTGGCCGGGAGGCCTATGGCTGGCTAAAAGTTCCCTCTCTCCCCGAGGGTACGGACCGCATCTGCCAAACACGTGTCACGATCTTGGCAAGCTATGGCCAACAAACTTTTTTTGTTCACTTCCCTATAAATATTAGGGAAATGCCTCAGGTAAGGGGATCGGACTCCAAGGGAAAAAGTCTCTCGACTCCTTACTCATTCTCCCTTTCCCAAAAACTGACTTAGGCGTCGGAGGCTTCTCCCCCGGAAAAACATTCCGGGGACCTCTTAACCCTAATTCTTTGAGCATTTCAAGCAGTGTCTCCCAGCAAGGCCCCTCATCCAGGAGTTCCCTCACCGGAAGTTTCTGCTCCAGGCTCACCATGTTTCATGACGTAGATGCAAAAGGGCATCACTACCAACGAGTTAAGTAGTTTGTAACTACCAACAGCTTTGATAGTTGGTAAATTACCATCACATTTGGCCATTGGTAAATTTTAAATTCCATTACCAATGATATAACTCGTTGGTAATTGCAAACTATTTGGCAGTTGGTACACTATGTTACCACTCTGAGTATTTAAATATAGTAATCAATTTTAGTGAGCTCAACCCCAGGCAGTCCATGTCTTGTAGGGCAAGTAGAACATGTGCACTATATTTACTCAAGTGGCCCTCTTGGTCATTATGCAAAGATGTGTATATTGGTCCAACCATCACACACATATTCTCATACAATTTCATCTAGAAGTAATGATGACAATCAAATTCTTTATTCTTGGCCAATATGAAATTTGAGTAAAATCCCCAAGTGCATGTACAATCATACGCACACATGATGCTATTGGTGCACATTTTTTTTCTCCAAACTTTCACACCATGTCCAACACGAATTCTACCCACGCTCTCCTATGCCCTAAAGGTTTTAAACCCTTTACTACCCTTAAACCTTCATAGGGAAACAGGTTTGAGACATTAAATCCATGTAAGTGTACAATTATGGATTTACACTTAATCAGGTAAAAATGGCCATCTGAATAGTGCTTAGCAAATTCAGTCAATTTTGACAGCCCATAACTCTGGCTACATGGCACCAAATCTAGTGATTCAAAATCCAAGCTATTCCTCTTAAAGGTTTCTCAGTGTGGTCAAATTTCATAGGCAAATTCTTTATGTACAAAAAGTTATGGCAGTTGGAGTATCGGGTACCAAATTTTAGCCACTATTGACCATTATGCCCATAGAAAATTTCATAATATTCCTACACTTCATTTCCAGGTGCAAAACCCACTTGGTAGTGTCCATATATGTCTTACACACATGGGGAAAACCATTCCCCTGAATTTAGTGCCGTTCTAACCATCATTCATAGAAATGCCATCAAAATAGCCCATAAACACCATATGGACAGCATTGTATACACACTTCAAACCACACTCCAATGATCCATATATCCTTATGACACTACACATACAACATACCCAGATCATTTCATGCATTTATGGACTGCATACATGACATTGACTTAGTCAATATGTACACTAAGCTTCTTGGAGAACTTCAAAAGCACTAAGCACTCCAGAAACTTGAAGGGGCTAACTGCTACGTAAGGCAGAAAGTACCATCACTAAAAATAGTTAATGTGCTAAAAAAATCATGAAGATTTCCAGTTTACAGCTAAACATACGGAAGTTAATATAACTGAAATTTCACACAGAAATTCAAACGACAGATATTATTTTGAATGCTCTCCTTCAGGTCCTCCTAAAATGGACAGAAAAGGGATAAGTCTCCTTGAAGAAACTTAGTAAGGGCTTATCATTAGAAACTTCAATTCCCAGAAACATAGCTAAAATCCAAAGACATAAAGACACAAAAAAAGCACATATACAAAAATATAGCCTTCCAAATGCACAAACAAACAGAACACAATCAAATGCAATGCTGGCAGCAATACATCATTAAGGTTAGTCCATAAACAATCAAATAAACAATATGTAATCACTATGGAAGCCCTCCTTAAGCTAATGCTTGGTCTTAAGAGGTTAATTGGTCTTAGTTAGTACTAACTTGGGCCCTAGAAACCCCTGTAAACACTGCCATAATAGAGCACCAAAGCTGTAGCGCCCAAACCCTGGGTGTGATTTCCCCCTTAACATAAACTTGGTTCATCAAGCTCTTGGTTCTCTTCCAAGCTTAGGGTCTTCGGTTCATGGATGTTTGGGCATTAGTATTGAACAATAAACAACCATTAAACCTGGAGGCCCTTACCTAAGCTGTGAAGGCTGAAATCTTCAAGAGATACACAATAAACCCGGAAACTAGGGTTTTTCTCTTTCTTGTTGCATCCGATTGCCATCCTTTGTGAATTCTTGGGAGATTGAGCTATGGTGGCTATGGAAGCTTATGGAGGAGCTAAGGAACAGGTTGTGCCTAGTAGGGGATGAAAATGGGTAGGAATTGGCAAGAAATCAAGATATTTTACTTGACTTGATTAGTTTAACCTTAACCCTTACTTAGGTCACTATAAGTATATCTTAAGCAAAGACTTTTTGGCTAATATTTAGCCCACCTTTTTGACCTCAGAACCTGGAAATAAAAGGCTGGCATAATGCTAGAAATGGCCACGTTTGACTTTTGTCAAAAATATCCCATCCTTAAGTTATTTTTGTGAACAATTGTACACCTAGTTGTCCTAGGTTCTTGAATAATGGCTTTTCTTTCCTTTATGCAATTCAGCCTCCAAAAATTGCTTCCATACCATTCAAATCCTTCCAAATATCTCTTTTAGAGTTGTACAATTGAGTACCCAAGTCTTGAAATCTTGCATTAAGACTCATAGATTAGTTGTAAAACAAGCAATCCTTTAGGGCTTCCTCTAGTACCAAGTAACCATTGTAATCTTTTAGGGAGGTGTAGATTATTCACTTTACCCCTCACATTTCATTCACTACGGTGAAAATTATGCTATATAATGGTTTATAACAATTATTCCTTTATACTGTAATTTTCCCATTTGTTGAGGTGGTAACAAATTGAGCTGTTGGAAAATGTCATTATTTTAGTAGTATCACAACTAAAGAAGTTTGACATACGACTGAATCCCTAAATGTATGTCTTTGATGTAAAGGAAGGAAAATTCCTAGGATTCATTGTGTTGAAGTAAGGCGTAAAGGCAAATCCGAACAAAATTAGGACCTTGCTTAAACCTATGATCCCAAAGATGACCAAGATGACCATAGACATCCAGAGACTTAGTGGAAGGAAAACAGGTTTAAGATTCATTTCATGATATGGCGACCAATGTAGGTCATTCTTTAAGGTCTTTACAAAGGAAGCGAAGAGCAGTCTAGGGACTGAACAATGCCAGATGTCTTTGGAAGAACAATTCCAAGTGGCTTAGTAAGGGCTACAAGAATACTTCACGTAGTTGTCAATGCTTCGATAGCCAAAGTAAAGTGAACCCTTGTCCTCTAGCTAGCCATCGGTAAGTAAGTCATAAGTTCAGTCCTAGTACGTAAAGATGAGGTCAGAAAGTAGTGGCCCATTTATTACATAAGCAAGTCTTTGCATGGTTGCCAAAGTAGACTACCTAATATTGTAGAAAGCCATATATGCCCAACCATTTGTAGGACGCTAACTTCAGGCATTTTTTCAAGCTCATTCAATCATAGTTCAGAGCTGTTTCCCCCTTAGGGAAGTGCTAAAAAGGGTAGACCATTGAGAAATGCACTTTAAGTGGTGTATAGAGCTTGGCAAATATGGCATAAGCTATGAGTCGATGAAAGAAACAAAAGCACAGGCTCTAGTAGACTTTACAGCCAAACCACCAACCAATGCTAAAAAAAATGTTGTCACTGATGTAGACATAGAGCTGGAGTGGTCTTTGTTCATCAATAGAGCATCAAAGATAGAGCACCAAGGAGCAGGCATATTGTTAAAAGGACTAGAAGTGATTGAAATGTCTAAGGGAATCAAATTAAGCTTCCAAGTTATGAATAAGGTGGCGACGTGTGAGGGCGAAGTTATGAATAAGTTCAATAGTTGAAGGGCAAAGTATAAGGTTAGAGAGCCGATACTCAAAAAATATTTTGACCTCGCAAAGAGAATTTTAGTGAAATTTGTCAAAGTTTTAGTGAAAGGGGCAAAGTATTAGGTCAGAGAGCTGATGTTCTAGCCAAGTCAGTCAAGAATGCTGAAGAACAAAATATGCCAAGCATAAACATGACCTACTTAATGAACATCAGAGAAGGATGAAGAGCATCTTTTTGGAAATTTTTGTTTGACGGAATGATGCTCGAAAACCCATTGGAAGCATCAAGGAACAAAAGGTGAGTGGACAGATGCTTCCTCATTGGTGACGAACTCTATAGGTGGTGTTACTCAGCTCCTTTATAAAAATGCATTGGAGAAAAAGAGACAAAATCAATCTTGAGGGAAGTACACGGGGGAAGATGTGGTTCCCACATCAGTTTCGAAGCCTTAGCTAGGGTTGTCCTTCGAAAAGATATTTTTGGCTAACCCTAAGACAAGATGCTCGAAGGCTTGTCAGAAGCCATGAGAAGTGCTGAAGTCATGAATCTATGGAGAGGATCCCATCCGAAGTAGTATCATTAGCTAATAATCCTAGTTGCATCACTTTGTGCGATATAGCTCACATAGGTCCACCCCCATGGCCTATAGAGGGTGAAGTACTTCATCGTCATAGTAGATTACCTCATAAGATGGATTAAAGCTAAGCCACTGGAGGTGCCAGTGGCTGGTAATGGGACATAATTTGCTGATAATGGATTTCAGAAGCTTGTCACCAAATATGGAATCAAAATGCACTTCACCCTAGTAGCACATCATTAAAGCAATGGCAAAGTTGAAGTGTTCAATAGGACTTTAAAAGATGGACTAAAGAAGAGACCAGAGGAAGCCAAAGGAAAGTGGCCTAGGGAACTACATAGCATCTTGTGAAGGTATGGGACAACACTGAGAAAGTCAATACATGGTGCTCTAGAATGCCGATATTGCCAAAACCTGCACATGGAGTGCTTAGGGAAAATTGTGAGGGGCATTACATACTCACAGTTGGGGTCAGCCACAAAGTCTTAAACTTGAAAACTGCCTCTAGATAGGAATTAAAAAACAAATGGCATGTAAAAAAGTACTTCAGCTAAAGGTGCCAAAGTACCGTTCAGAAAGGCAACCATTAGTGCAAAGAGTAGGTCTTTCATGATCGAAGGTAAATCCTGAAACAAGTTACAAAAATGCACAAATACACCAAACTCAGAATAATTGACTTAAAAAATTACTTTAAGTCTAAAAACACATGATGAACCTAAGGAAAAAGAGCTAGAAAAGTAAAGTACAAGTGCCGACTAAGCAGAAATGGCATGAAATCTTTAAGTATAAATAATGAATAAGCAAAGTGCAAAAGAAATAGCACAAAATGGCTAAGTGTCACTACTTAAAAATGCAATATATAATCTGAACATAGCCAAAGAAGGAAAAGATCAAGTCAGTGAAGAAAGATATACTTCTATTAGATAGTAGGCTAATTGCTAAGGAAGGTACAGAGGAAAATATGAAGGCAAAAAAATAAGTGTTAAAAAAAGGAAACAACGAATTTAGGGGTCCTGGCCCGTGTTGTCTCTTTTTATCTATTCTTCATGTTCGTCATTCTCTTATTCTTTGTCCTCTTCCGCCTCAGCCTCTTTGTCATCCGAAAGGCTGTCAGGCTTGCCAAGGTACTTGTCCATAGACCATGAGGCGGTCGCACCCTTTGCCTTCAGAAGGCATTTAAGAAAGAAAGGTCAAGAATGGGGTGCGTCCCCAAGACTTGGTGGTGAGCGAAGCAAAAGCCATCCTGAAGTTTAGAAAATGGCGATATTGGTAATCTTCTGGAGCTTATCCCCCATCCCCTTATTTTCCTAGTCTAGCACCTTGATCTTTCTCTGTGGCCACTGAAGTTCCTGTGAAAATTCTTTCTTTCCCTTCAAGTACAACATCACCTTGCTACCAAGATCCTTGTGAGTTACCTTAACATTGTCGTAGTCATTGGACACCATAGAGAGTTGGTGACCAAGGTGCTTAACAAAAAAGTTGGCTTCTTTAAAGATTGGCTTTACTTCCTTGCCAACTTGCCACATTAGCACATCAAGCTCAGTGGTGGCCTTATGCTTTAGCCTGCCAAATTTGAAGGCCGTATAGCTAAGGGATCTTTTGGCCTTGAAAAAGGAATGAAGGCTAGCAAAGTCTTACCTTTGAGGAGTAGTCTGTGAGGGCAGTAGCTATGTGCTCCTCATTCGGTAGTTGCTCAGTGCGCTCCTGGAACATGGCACTGGTAGTAACACCCTAACAAAGCAGTGGGATCATCCTAATAGAGACATTATGGTTGAACAGGTACTTGTCCTCCATGATGTCCTAATTTGGTGACCTCGGTACTGCTCTCTTCAGCAAGTGTGCATTACTCGTGTCACGATGAGCCTCGTGCCCTCGCATCCACCTTAGAGCTGAAGTCTCCCCTGGTCAGTAATGCTGAAGGTCATTAATCAAGTTAGCTCCCAACCAATTCTCTACTAAATTATGGAATGAAATATAACCAAGAGAGACAAAAGAAGAGGGGACTAAATCTTGCAGAGGAACTTTAACAATTCAAGATGCATCGTCATTATTTGAAATCTTGACCTCGTCCTCTATGACAATGGCGAGCTCCTTGGCCTTGGCCTTTTTCTAAACCCTGGTGGACCATTTCCTTGATATCCCCCAAAACTTTCACATTTACAAAAAAAAGTACTTTTGCCTCTTGCACCAGCATTACTGTGATCTTGTGGAACACATAAGTATACCTCATTGTCCCAGAAACTTGTGACAGCATGTAGTAGCAGGATCCATTCAGTGGGATGAGTAGCTTATCATACTACAAGAAGATAAGAAAATGAGGCTCTAACCTGGATACGTAGCTCTTGCTCAGGTAGGCATTGAAGTAGGCATACAAATTTGGCAATAGCTGGTTAACTGTGATCTTGTGGAACTCATAGAAGTCTTTCACCATAGGATGAGGAGGCTATCAGAGGCTGACCTTTAACTATGTCTTAAACACTATGATTTCCCCCCAATGGGGCTGATAGCTCATCTTTCCCTAGTTTGGTACTCAAATAGAGACCTCAGCTAGAGAAAGATATTTCTTCTACCACTTTCCCACTTTCTCCATTATTGTACGGCTCATGTGAGCATGACGGACACCTAACTTCCTCTAGACATAACAGTTACTTTGGCCACTATGCTACTACGGTGAGAAAAAAGGAATGGAAAGTAGGGCCTACCTAAAAAATGGAAGAAGATAAAAAAGTTCATTGGAAATTCACCGAGTAACTAGAAGAGCTCAAGAGTAGAAGAAAGCAAATGAAAGTGAAAGTGGAGAAGTGAGACTTCCACTGAAAAATGGGGGGTATATATGGCCTCGATGGAGGGCAACCCAAATGTCTCATCAAAAAGGAAAACATGCAAAGCCAAAAGTACCCTTCTATTAAAAAAAGCTTGCATTACAGGCAAAGCTAATGTATGAATGACACATGTACCAAGAAACGTGGATCAAGGCAACAATTCCTATAGTGAAAAAAATGCAAAGCTGGCAGGCCATGTGTTATCACCCTCACAAAATGGAAAAATTATAGCATAAGAACCTAAACTTGTATGCTTTAATTTTCACCATAGTAGATGAATTATGAAGTGTAATGTATTAAACATACAGTTCCCTAAGTGGCACAAACAATGATAATTTGGTCCTTAAGAAAGAATTGGCATATTGTCTAACTTTTGAGTAACCTATGGACCAAATTGTAAGGTTACAAAAGTTGGGTACTCAATTGTACAAATCTCCAATGATGGCTATGGAAAGGACATGGATGGAATTTGTGAGGAAAGGATATAGACGGAAATATGAAGAAAGGACACAGACGAAATTAAACATATTGTTGGCAACCAAAGTGCTGAAGGAGGCAAAGTTAGTCATTTAACGCTTAAGGATACTTAAAGGCTTAAGTGTCCCAAACATTTTTGAAGGTGAAAATGACCCTTGACCAAGGTTAAAATAGGTCAAAATTTGCCATTTTCCTGTAACAAAAGGCTACTAAAAATGTTGTCCAAGTGTAGCCTAAAGTTTGTAAAATTTGCAAACATGCTATTTCTAAAGACCAAGAAATAAATAAAGCTAGAAAAAAAATCATTTTCTCCTCATTTTCTTCCAAAAAATTGACCTCCACCTACTAGGGTTCTTCCTTGAACTCATCCACATCCCGCCATAGCCACCTTATTGCAAACAATCATGAGAAGGCAAGAGAAGACAACCAAAGCATTAAGGAATACCATAAACCCTAGTTTTCAGGTTTCTCTAAGGTTTTTTAGATTGCTAGCACAAGGTAAGGAGTTATCTTGCTCTCATGGGATGTTTATTGTATTTCTAATCATCCATTGATCTAGGGCTATGCATAGAAAAGAGCCATGAGCTTGATGAACCAAGCTTAGCGTGGGGAGGGCACTTAGTAAAGGTTTTGTGACCTAGTGTGAAGTGCACAGTGATGACAGCTTATTTAATGGTTTCTAAAGCGCAAACTTTGTACTAACTATTGTCAAAAATCTCTTAAGGCCAAGCTTATGCTTAAGGAGCACTGCCATAGTGATCTATTTATGTTTATTGCATGTTTTAAGGACTAACCAATGAATGTTGTTGCTGCCGTATACATGTGTCTCTTGTTTGTGTTTGATTGCCGCTTTTGGATGATTTATATTGGATATTTGCATTGTGTTTTCATGTGTTTTAGTGTCTTTGGATGAAGGTGATTGCTAAAGGATACATTACCTTAGTGTTAAAGTGTTGTCTTTACTAAGTTTCTTCATGAAACTTACCTCCCCTAAAATCTATCCATTTCAAGTCCAGTAGAAAGATCACATTCAAACTAACCTTTTTCATTTAGGTTTTGATCTGAAATTTCTAGTACATGAACTTCCATTGTCTGGTTATGATTTGGAAATTTTGGTGTTTATTATGTTACATAGTATCTATCTAGCATCCTGTTTTGGAGTGCATTGTGTCTCAGGCATCTCTTATGCCTTGGGTGCATGTCTTTAGCTGAGTTAAGGTCATGATGTAGAGCATGGATGCATGTGCATGTAAGGCCTGTAAAGTTAAAACAAGTATGTGAACATTTGAGGATGGTTTTGCTATGTATGTAATGGTGGTGCACAAGCTGTGTAAGTGTGAATGATGGGCTGCTTGTTTGTAAATTTTGTTTTGATAACATAAAGTTGTTATATGCAAGAGCATGTAATTCTTATGTGTATTTTACACATATGGGATAGCTTTGGAGGGCTTACCTCTTGTGCATGAAGTGTTTGCACACTTATGAAATTTTGTATGGGCATAATGGCCATAAAGTGGACATAATTTTGACCCTACACTCAAAGTTCTGTATCTCATTGTGTGGAGTGAATATTGGTATGAAATTTTGACCACACCTAGAGCACATCTAGAGGTTTGATTAGGATTTATAATTCCTACATTTGGAGCCCTGTAGCAAAGTTATGACATTGCAAATTTGGCTAATTTACTGTTCATTTGGTTAGAATATTGTAACCAATTTAAAAAATCAATAACTTGGTCCATAGGTGGGCTATTGATGTAAAACCATATTCCATGATTTGGTCTAAGTTTATACTTGATAATGGAGCAAATAAAATATGGGGTACATTGCTATATTAATATAGTTCTTTGAGAGAAGTTTAGGTGCAGTGGCTCGAAGCATGAACTTAGCAAGATTGCCTAATGTATGATAGCCAAGATTAGGACTTGTGCTAGTGTTTTTCTTCCTTGCTGCCATGATGTGCATAAAATGAGAATATGTATGTAATGGTTGGATCAATATGCCTTTATTCACATTGTGCCCAGGAGGGCCACTTGGGTATGCACATTAAGGGTAGTGTTGTGATGGCCTATAGGACATACCAATCCTGGATTTTAAATGTACAGTTTTGTCACCATAACAAGACTACCCTAGAGTGGTTAACAGATGTTGGTATTAGAGCATGGTTTGTACATGTACATAGCATATATTTGCATCATGCATGCTAGCTACATACATGAACTCAGTTTGGTCAACTGCTAGTATCAAGTACCATTAAAATAACTATGGTCTTTATATATGCTCTATGATGAATCATGAACATAGGAAGTAATTATGGTTGCCACAAGGAGAGAAGAACCACCCTAAAGGCCTCCTACTAAACATAGGCAACAAGAAAATGGACAGGAAGGGGAGAATCAGGGCCAATAGGGGGCACCAAACCCTGAAATGCCACAAATTTGGTTGGAGCTTTAAAGGAATTTAGCTCTAATCAATGAAAGCTTAGTTAGGCTGATACAAGCATAATGAAAAAGTGAACTTGTTCAAAATGTGTAGCAACAAGCAGAAGAGGAAAGGAAAAACACATATGAATATGTTCCTTCTAGAAGATCAGAAGATACAACTAATGAAACTATTGAGGTGGAAGATGAGGATATGATAAATCCATGAGTAAGAAGAGTGAGATATGAGGTTGGTCAGGTGTCTAAGGCTAATCCCTCAATCTATGACCATTCCTTTACTAAGAATGAGATGGAGGAAGGACATAAAAGAATAGGTAAGGGAAGGCATAGACATCATGGAGAACATCATCACGCTGAAGATTCTCACAAATCTAGGAGATAGATAGTAGAGGAACTAAATGGCCTAGATGAGGTCAAACTGCTTGAGAGGTTCCAAGGACTAAGACCTCCACAATTTTATGGAAGAGTAAGACTAAAAAGAGCTGAGTAGTGGTTAATCTTCATTGGAATGATGTTTGAGAGTATCCCACCCAGCTTTACCATGAAAGTGTCATTGGTTACTTGTAATTTAGTAGGCAGTGTAGAGATGCAGTAGAGGAGCACCAGAGATAGATAAGCTGTCCAGAGGGGTAGAAGGCTAGAAGGAGATATAGAGATGAGCTGGACAAAGTTTACTCAGCTTTTTCAGGAGCAGTATGTTAGTGATGCCATCAGGGACTTGAAGTAAGTTGAATTTGATGCTCTAAAGCAGGACAACTTGAATGTCCTACAGTGTGAGTGCAAATTCAATCGGTTGGTGAGGTATGCTTCTCAGTATTAAGGACTGGAAAAGTTGAAGGCTAAGAGATTTGTTAGAGGCCTAAAATCAGTCATCAGAAGGGCTGTGTAGCCATTTAGAGCAGTGACATACTATGAGGCAGTCTAGAAGGCCCTGTTGGTAAAGCAAGAGGTGTATGAGAGTATGTACTTTCCCAGTAGACCTAGCGAAAGTTGCCACACAAGAGGCAAGTAGAAGAAGCCACCACATGGCAAAGAGATTGCCAATAGTTCCGATCTAGGTGGTGTGGGCAAGGTTAAAGGACAGCCCCTTGGCCTAATTTGCCCTAAGTGTAATAGGTTTCATGGGAAGAAACCTTGTTACTTTGACACCCAGGCGTATCTGAGATGTGGTGCAATGGATCATTGGATCAGAGATTGCCACATGCTCAAGAAATAAGACTAGAATACCAAGCTCCAGTGAGATCTCTTGGAGCACCCAGGGAGGCACAACAGAGACCAGTGCCTCTAGTGCCATGGCCTACATTACAAAGAGCTGGCTAAGTGTTCCAGATAGAGAGACTAGAGTCACCGCAACAGGGAGGAACACAAACAGGTAACATTTACTAAAATGATGTGCTTGTTAGTGTTCTATTTAATACTGGTGCATCTGTGTCCATAATGGCTAGGAAATTTGTTGATGCCATGAAGTTGCCCACTAAAATCATGCCTAGGATATCCTTAATGAAAGCAACAGGTAGTCAATGTCTATTCACTAATGATCTAACTAAGGATTGTTAGCTGGTAGTAGGAAAGACTAAGATTTTGACTAATCTGCTAGTGTTGGATATTCCTAAGTATGGTATAGTACTGGGTTTGAATTGGCTTGATATGTATAACATAAGAATTGATTGTGCTAAGAGGGAAATCACATTGCCTGATGGTGAAGTGCATGCATTAATGAATTCTAAGGAATTAGTGTATGAAATGCATGGCATAGAACTAAAGGTGTTAGATGAAATACCTATGATTTCTGAGCATGATTACTATTATGCGTTTAATGGCTTGGATTGTGATGAAGAAATGGATATAGTACCTATAGTGAGAGAGTTTCAACAAGTCTATCCTAAATATCTATAAGGTATTCCTCCACCAAGGGAGATTGAGTTTAAGATCAAGCTACAACCAGGAGCTAGTCCAATATCCATTCCTCCTTACAAAATGCTAATCACAGAGATGAATGAGCTCAAGAAAAAACTTGATGAACTTCCTGAAAAAAGGTTCATAAGGCCAAGTGTTTCACCATGGAGAGCTCTAGTGCTCTTTGTGAACAAGAGGGATGGATCATTGAGACTATGCATTGACTATATGAAGCTTAATGCAGTGACTATCAAGAACAAGTATCCACTCCCTAGGACTAAGGATCTACTTGATCAACTTAAGGGAGCTAAAAACTTCTTTAAGATAGATTTGAGATTTGGATACTTTTAGTTGATAGTAAAGGAAGAGGATATTCTAAGACTACATTCAGCACCAAATATGGCCATTATGAGTACACAGTCATGCCATTTGGTTTGACTAATGCCCTAGTTGCCTTCATGGACCTGATGATAGGGTGTTCATACCACATCTAGACAAATTTTTGGTTGTGTTCATTGATGACATCCTAGTGTATTCCAAGGATGAAAATGAACATTAACATCATCTGAAGATTGTCTTAAAGACTCTATTGGAATATTAGCTTTACGCTAAGTTATCTGAGTGTCAATTCTGGAGATAGGAAGTGTCTTTCCTAGGACATATTATAGATGCACAAGGCCTTAAGGCAGACCTTGAAATGGTCAAGGTAGTGCAAGAATGGGAATGGCCAAAGACTGTAAAGGAAATCAAAAGTTTCCTAGGATTAGATGGATACAATAGAAGATTTATATCAAGATTCTCCATTATTGGAGTAGCTCTTACTCATCTGACCAAGAAAGGTCAAAGGTTTGAGTGGACTGAGAAACGTGAAAAGAGTTTTCGAGAGCTCAATAAGAGGTTGATTGAAGCTCCAGTATTGATTCTTCTTGATCGAAGCATGTCCTACATCATTTATACAGATGCATCTAGATCTGGGTTAGGTTTTGTACTTATGCAAGAGAGAAATGTCATTACTTATGGGTCAAGACTGTTGAGACCTCATGAGCAAAATTATCCTATCGACATCCTAGAACTGGCAGTAGTGATTTTTTCTTTGGACCAATAGAGCAGTACTTGATGGGTAGTTCCTTTGTGATCTACACTGACCATAAAAGCCTAAAGTACTTGTTCACTCAGAAAGAGTTAAAGATGAGGCAAAGAAGATTGTTAGAGTACGTTAAAGACTATGACTATAGCATAAAGTATACAGAGGGCAAAGGAATTTTGGTGGCAGATGCCTTGAGCAGGTAACACACAAGTCTTATAAAATGAGGATCCATAGCTGATCATAATGAATAGAATAGTCTGCTATGCCTGTGGCATCAGTGGTAGAAATGGGAGGAAGCATAAATCTACACATTGACAATCCAGTTTAGATGCATTGAAGAGGTGAGAAAGGCACAAAAAATATATCCTAAGTTGAGGAAGATTTCAGGAGAGGAAAAAGGTTCTTTGTATGAATCCTTTGCCTACAAGCAAGGATTACTGTATTTCAAGGATAGAATCTATAAGCCTAAAGGATGAAAGCTCAAAGATGAAATACTTGAAAAAGCTTACACAAGCAAGTTGAACATCCATTCAGGAAGTGAGAAAATGTATAAAGACTTGAAGACTCACTTTTGGTGCCCAAACATGAAGAGAGACATAGCCACTTATGTCTCCAAATGTACCACATGTGAAATGGTCAAGGTAGAGCACTAGAAGCTAGATGGTACCCTTCAAACTCGACCTATACTAGAGAGGAAATTGGGCAACAGAATGATGAACTTCTTGACAGGGCTGCCTACGACCAGATTAAGGCATGATATAATCTGGGTCATTATGGATAGGCTAACCAATTGTTGCCACTTCTTACCTATGAAACTCACAGACTCCTTGGAGAAGTTGGCTCAGATGTACATCCATAGATATTGAGATTACATGGAGTACCAGACTCCACTGTATCTAATAGAGATCCAAGATTTACAACTCAGTTTCAGACAAAGCACAAGGTAGCAAAATCCACATGAGTACTGCTTATTACCCTCAGACTGACGGGAAAACTGAAAGAGTGACACAGATAATGGAAGATATGCTCTAGGGCTATGTGTTGGAATTTACAGGTGAATGGGACCAACAATTGCCATTAATAGAATTTTCATATAACAACAGTTATCAGAGCATCATTGGCATGGCACCTTTTGAAGTATTATATGGAAGAAGTTGCATGACACCTTATTGTTGGGTGGAAGCTTCAAATAGGCTAGAGTTAGATGCTAAAATCATTAAGAAAACTATTACCAAGATCAAGAAAATTCAGGAAAGATTGAAAGTAGCCAAAGAAAGAACTACAACCTATGTGAATAATAGAAGGAGAGACTTGGGGTTTAAGATTGGTGACAATGTTTGGCTAAAAGTTGCACCAACTAAAGGCCCTATCATGTTTGGCAAAAAATCCAAGTTAGCTCCAAGATATATAGGTCCTTATGAGATCTTGGACAGAGTTGGCAAGGTAGCATACAGGTTAGCTCTACTGCCAAGCATGTCAAGTCTTCATAATGTATTCCACATCATTATGCTTAAAAAGTGTTTATTGGACAAAAAGCATGCTATTGCAGTGGAAGAAATACAGCTGGAATCTAACTGGACATATGTAAAGAAACCTATGGCTACCTTAGGCAAAGATACCAGAAACTTAAGGGACAAGCTTATTCCCATGGTCAAAGTTCAATGGTCACACCATTCTGAAAGAGGGGCTGCATGGGAAACTGAGAAAGAAATGCAAGAGAGATATCCAGAAGAGTACCTCAAGCTAAATGAAAGTTTGGAGGACCAAAATTTTTAAAGGGGGGGAGAATGTTACCACCTTAACAAAATGGGAAAATTATAGCATAAGGAACTAAACTTGTATGCTATAATTTTCACCATATTGTATGAATTGTGAAGTGTAAAGTATTAAATATACACTCCCCTAAGTGGCAGAAATAATGATAATTTGGTCCTTAAGAAAGCATTGGCATATTGCCTAATTTTCAAGTTGATAGCCGAGGTGCCCATCACCCTCCGAACCCATAGGTTCAGACAAAGCACCAACCTCGGAAGAGAAACCACCAGCCATGGAAAGAAGGATGTTCGACCTCTGAAATCTGACCTCGGCAATCCTCCATCCCAGGAAACAACAATACCAGCCTCGGGGAATGATTAAACCACCCTCGAAAATGGGGATATCCCTGGGAAAGGCCACCCTCGGGAAATGTACTCCTACAGTACTAAAACAACCTCGAGAGACAAGCTCTTCTCCAAAGAGGTCTCTTCCACCGAAAGGGACCTCGGGAGTACGACATGAGCAATTAAGGAGACTTTGACACATCCCTGACACGCCACTCCCAGACAAATTCTGACAAGCCGCTTGCAGGGACTCTCTTGCACGCCATTCTCGGGTCACCTAAGCTCCTAGCCCTACGGCCTATGATCGGCTGAGTGACCCCCTATTCCCCGAAGACGTGGACCGTATCCCACCAAACACGTGTCACGATCTGGGCCTACCACATGAAGAGAGCTATTACTATTCGCTCTTCTATAAACACTCAGAAAATGCCCCAGGTACGAGAGGTCTTTCGAATACGAGGGACCATACTTCTCCACTATCTATCACCTCTTTATCTACAAAAATACTGACTTGGGCGTCGGAGGCTCCTCCCCGGAAACATACTCCGGGGACCTCCTAACCTCTGTTTTCTAGACATTTCAGGCATTCTCCCCTAGGAAACCTCCTCCTAAAGCGCTCTCCTCCACCGGAAGTCCCCTTTGCTCCTATCATGTCACATGACGAAACTGCCACAGGCCACCACAAGTAACCTATGGACTAAATTGTAAGGCTACAAACATTGGATACTCAATTTTGCAAATTTCCAAAGATGTCTATGGAAAGGACATGGATGGAATTGTGAGGAAAGGACATGGATGGAATTATGAAGAAAGGACATGGATGGAATTAAGGATATTGTTGGGAACCAAAGTACTCAAGGAGGCAAAGTTAGTCATTTAATGCTTAAGGGCAATCAAGGTCTTAAGCATACCAAACTTTTCTAAAGGTGAAAATGACCCTTGACTAAGATTAAAATAGGTCAAAAATTGTCATTTTCCCATAACAAATGGCTAGTAAAAACGTTGTCCAATTGTGCCCTAAAGTTTGCAAAATTTGCAAACTTGCCATTTCTAAAGACCAAGAAAAAAATAAAGCTAGAAAAAAAATCATTTTTCTCCCCATTTTCTTCCAAAAATTTGGCCTCCACCTACTAAGATTCTTCCTTGAACTCCTCCATACCCCTTGATAGCCACCTTCTTGCAAACAATCAAGAGAAGGCAAGAAAAGACAACCAAAGCATCAAGAAAGACCATAAACCCTAGTTTTGGGGTTTATTTAAGGTTTATTGGATTTCCAACAAAAGGTAAGGAGTTTTCTTACTCTCATGGGATGTTTACTATATTTCCAAGCATCCATGGATCTAAGGCTAAGTTTGGAAGAGAGCCATGAGCTTGATCAACTAAGCTTAGTGAAGGGAGTGCACTTAGTGAAGGTTTTGTGAACTAGTGTGAAGTGCATAGTGATGGCAGCGAATTCAAGGGTTTCTAGAGCCCAAAGTTAGTACTAACTAGTGTTAAAACTCTCCTAAGGCCAAGCTTATTCTTGAGGAGGGCTTCCATAGTCATCTACTTATGTTTATTACATGTTTTATGGGCTAACCAATGAATGTTGTTGCTGCAACATACATGTATTTGTTGTTTGTGTTTGATTGCTGCATTTGGATGCTCTATATTGGATATTTTCATTGTGTTTTCTTCTGTTTTAGTGTCTTTGGTTGGAAGTGATTGCTAAAGGTTACATTAATTTATTGTTAAAGTGTTCTCCTTTATAAATTTCTCCATGAAACTTACCTCTTCTCAAATCTGCCCATTTTAGGTCTGGTAGAAAGATTATATTCAAAATGACCATTTTCGTTTGGATTTTGATCTAAAATTTTAGGTCCATTAACTTCCATGTGTCTAGTTATGATCTGGCAGGTTTGATGATTTTACGAGCAAATTTGGTATTTTTAGTGATGGTGCTTATTGTGTTACGCAACAGCTGTCCAGCATCCTATTTTGGAGAGCATTCTGTCTCAAGCATCGCCTATGACATGGGTGCATGTCTTTAGTTGAGTTAAGGTCATCATGTAGTGCACGGATCCATGGACATGTAAGGCATGTAAAGTTAGAACAAGTATGTGAACATTTGAGGATGGTTTTGCTATGTATGTGAAGGTGGTGCACAACCTGTCTAAGTGTGAATGATGGGTTACTTGTTTGTAAATTCTATTTTGACTACATAAAGTTGTTATATGCAATATCATGTAATTCCTATGTGTATTGGACATGTATGGGATAGAGTTGGAGGGCTTACCCCTTGTGAATGAAGTGTTTGCGCACTTATGAAATTTTGCATGGGCATAATGGTCATAAAGTGGACATAATTTTGACCATGCACTAAAAGTTCTATATCTCCCTGTGTAGAATGAATATTTTTATGAAAGTTTGACCACACCTAGAGAACATCTAAAGGTTTAACTGAGATTTCAAATTCCTGCATTTAGAGCCTAATAGCCAAATTTCTGAAGTTGTAAATTTGGTTAATTTACTGTTCATTTGTTAATAATTTTGTAACCAACTTCAAAAATCCATAACTTAGTCCATAGGTGGGCTATTATGTAAAACGAAATTCCTTGGTTTTGTTACCACCTCAACAAATGGGGAAATTAGATTATAAAGGCATAATGGTTATAAACCATTATACAACATAATTTTCACCATAGTGAATGAAATGTGAGGGGTAAAGTGAATATTCTACACCTCCCTAAAAGATTACAATGGTTACTTGCTACTAAAGGGAGCCCTAAAGGATTGCTTGTTTTACAAGTAATCTATAAGTCTTATTGTAAGATTTCAAGACTTGGGTACTCAATTGTACAACTTTAAAAGAGAGATTTTGGAAGGATTTGAATGGTATGGAAGCAATTTTTGGAGGCTGAATTTCATAAATGAAACAAAAGCTATTATTCAAGAACTTAGGACAACTTGGTGTACAATTGTTCACAAGAATAACTTAAGGATGGGATGATTTTTTACAAGAGTCAAAGGTGGCCATTTCTAGCATTGTCCTGACCTTTTATTTCCAGGTTCTAAGGTCAAAAAGGTGGGCTAAAGATTAGCCAAAAATTCTTTGCTTAAGACATACTTATAGTGACCTAAGTAAGGGTTAAGGTTAAACTAATCAAGTCAAGTAAAATATCTTGATTTCTTGCCATTTCTTGCCCATTTTTATCCCCCACTAGGTACAACCTATTCCTTAGCTCCTCCATAAGCTTCCATAGAGACCATAGCTCAATCTCCCAAGAAATCATCAAGGAAGGCAATCGGATGCAACAAGAAAGAGAAAAACCCTAATTTTCAGGTTTATTGTGTATCTCTTGAAGATTTCAGCCTTAATAGCTCAGGTAAGGGTTTTATCTTCATGTTTCATGTTTTTTTAATGTCTTAGTATGATGATCAAGCATCCATGAAGCGATGACCATGCTTGGAAGAGAGTAAAAAGCTCAAGGAACCAAGTATGGGTTAAGGGGGAGTGCATGAACAAGGTTCTAGCCTTACTATTTTTCATGCACTAAGATGGCAGTGTTTACAGGGGTTTCTAGAGCCAAAGTTAGTACTAAATAAGACCAATTAATCTACTAAGACCAAGAATTAGCTTGAGGAGGGCTTCCATAGTGATTACTTATTGTTTATTTGCTTGTTTATGGACTAACCCTAATGATGTATTGCTGCTAGCATTGCAGTTGATTGTGTTCTATTTGTTTGTGCATTTGGATGGCTATATTTTTTTATATGTGCTTTGTTTTTGTGCTTTTATGTCTTTGGATTTCAGGTATGTTGCTGGGAATTCAAGTTTCTAATGATAAGCCATTACTAAGTTTCTTCAAAGAGACTTACCCCTTTCTGCCCATTTGAGGAGCAGCTGAAAGAGAGCATTCAAAATAATAGCTGTTGTTTGAATTTATCTGTGAAATTTCAGGTATATTAACTTCCATATGTTTATTTAAAAAATGGAGATTTTCATGATTTTTGGAGCACATTAGCTATTTTAAGTAATGGTACTTTATTCCTTACGCAGCAACTGGTCCGTTCATGTTTCTGGAGTGCTTAGTGCTTTTGAAGTTCTCCAAGAAGCTTAGTGTACGTATTAACTAAGTTATTGTCATGTATGTGGTGTATAAATGGATGTGAATGATCTGGGTATGTTGTATGTGTAGTGTGAGAAGGATATATGGATCAATGGAGTGCGGTTTGAAGTGTGTATACAATGTTATCCATATGGTGTTAATGGGCTGTTTTGATGGCATTTCTATGAATGATGGTTAGAAGGGCTCTAAATTCAGGGGAGTGGTTTTACCATGTGTGTAAGACATATATCGACACTACCAAGTTGGTTTTTCACCTGGAAATGAAGTGTATGAATATTATGAAATTTTGTATGGGCATAATGGTCAATAGTCGCTAAAATTTGGTACCCTTTACTCCAGCTGCCATAACTTTCGGTACATAAAGAATTTGGCTATGAAATTTTGATGACACTTATAAAACTTCAAGAGGAATAATTTGGCTTTCGAATCACTGGATTTAGTGCCCCGTAGCTAGAGTTGTGGGCTGTCAAAATTGGTTGATTTTGATGAGCACTGTTCATATGGCCATTTTTACTCGGTTAAGTGTAAAATGCATAATTGTAAACTTAAATGGATTTAATGTCTCAAACCTATTTCCCTATGGAGGTTTAAGGGTATTAAAGGGTTTAAAACCTTTAGGGCATAGAAGAACAGGGGTAGAATTTGAGTTGGACACGGTGTGAAAGTTTGGAAAAAAAAATGCACACCAATAGCATCATGTGTGCATATGATTGTACATGGACTTGGGGATTTTACTCAAATTTCATATTGACTAGGAATAAAGAATTTCATTGTCATCATTACTTATAGATGAAATCGTATAAGAATATGTGTGTGATGGTTGGACCAATATAAACATCTTTGCATAATGACCAAGAGGGCCACTTGGGTAAACATAGTGCACATGTTCTGCTTGGCCTACAGGACATGGACTACCTAGGGCTTGAGCTCACTAAAATTGATCACTGCATTTAAATACTCCGAGTAGTAATAGAAGTTTGGTCTAAGTTTCTACTTAATAATGGAGTAAGGAAAATGGGGGGTACATGGCTAGATTAATACAGTTTTTTTAGAGAAGTTCGGTTGCAGTGGCTAGAAACATGAACTTAACATGATTGCCTAATGTATGGTAGCCAAGATTAAGACTTGTGCAAGTGTTTTCTCCCTTGCTGCCATGATGTGCATAAAATATGAATATGTGTGTAATGGTTGGACCAATATGCATGTACATAGTGCCCAATAGGGCCACTTGGGTATGCACATTAAGGGTGTTGTTCTAATGGCCTACAGGACATACCAATCCTGAGATTTTAAATGCTCAATTTTGGCCCCATAACTAGACTACACCAGAGTGCGTAACACCATGGACTGATATCATCGGCACTAATTGAACAGACATAACCGGTACTTTAAAATGAATTCACATAATGTAACTCTTACAGATGCAATAGTTGCATCAGGGAACCACAAACGACATGATGGGAACAACATTAGAGTCGAAGGAATTCAAAGCATCAAAACTGCCTAGAACCAACAGAGCTCTGAGCCCACCAGCTATTGGGGGGAGGGCAATTAATGGCCAAAGGCCTGGCTAAAGAGATTGTTGGGAGAAAATAGGACCTTAACCTTGGATCTCACCAGACACGTTGAGGATTGTTGTGAGGAACTTTTAATGTTTCTTGGTCCTCTAGGCCTCCTATAAAAGAAACATCCCCAAGCCCTAGGTATGGGATTCCTGCTAAGGATCCTACATACTGTTCTCCAAATTACTTGTTGAATTGGGTGTTAGGGAATACCTTCCAAAAAAAATACTGGGGATGCCCCTTGTCCTACTTTATTGGTGTCTTTCAGCCTTGCCATAGTTTTGGGAGAGCCTTCCATGAAGTCAACCATGTAGACCTTAGATACCAAAGAAACCTAAGGAAACCAAATGGCATTGTCTGTAGGAACCAAGGCACATACCATAGTGGTGACTACTCGGGCATTCAAGAACAAGTCTCTTTTGGATCTAACATGGAAGAAAGTTCCTACTCTAGCAAAAGATCAATCAGCTAACTAGCCAACCATGCCTGAGGATGATCACCTGATGACACTAATGATAAGGTTCCTTCATGAATTCCAACGTACAATAGTCTCAAAAATTGCTCAACATTTTAGCACTATTCTCCCTAAAGGACTCCTAGAATGGAGGCTGTGCCAGAAATGTCTAGAGGTCCTGTGAAAATTTCTTTCCTACTTTAGAAGGTAGTACACAAGATAAGTCTCATATTAAGAGCCTACCACTTTATGACCTGAAAAGTGACCGTAGGGGAAAAGGGCCAGCCTTCTCAGAGAGAAAGTTTGCATGGTGGTGGTCACCTTTTCCCTGTGAATGTGTGGATGACCCTTTGAATTGCCTTTGTTCTGATGTTGTTGGATAAGATAGACCTGATGGCTGAGCAGAAAGTGGAAAAACCTGCTTAGGCATAGCCATAACCTTATATATTACTTTACTTTCCTACTCTACAACTTTCTTTCATGAACTATCTATTGATTTTACCCATCAATGCAATGAGAGTCACCCTCAGTGAAGAAAGCTACTTAGTTATTTAATATAGCGCAAAAGGAAAACAATTCCCTCCGAGACTATATTATTAGGTTTAACCAAGAAGCATTGAAGGTTATCGACCTGTCTCCTGAAGATTGAATTTTGATACTCACCACAGGACATCAGGAAGGTTCCAACATCACCTCTGAGCTTTCAAAGCAAATGCCAACAACCATAGGTAAGCTTTACTAGCTGGCAGACCAATAAATGATTACGAAAGAGATGACTATTGATGAAGAAAAAATGGACATGAGAAAGACGTAAGGGTACACTTGCCTAGACCCACAATCCTCATGCTGAAGGCAAGATGACAGGCCATAAAGGAGAGGTAATTAAGATGGCCATGGCTGTGGATGGTGGTAGGAGAAGCAATGTTCCTCATTAAGGGACCGTGGAAACCCTAAACCACCTATAGGGCCTGTTCACATGTTTACTAAACGAGAGTCTTCTACAGTTCAAGAATGATATGAATTTTAAATCACCTAGTTAGAGGTCGCCGAATCCAGTAATATTTGAACACGGGTTGATGGGTCCCGCATTCATACTCCCAATGTAGATACCATAGTCATTGTTGGTAGAATTAACAATTTTGATGTCGAGAAGGTTTATATGGATACTGGAGCCAACTACAACATCTTGCTCACTAGCTTATTGAAGATAATTGGGGTTAAGAGATCTTCATTGACTCTTATTTTGGGAACCAGATTTGGAGTTAGGAGAAAGGAATTTACAACACACGGAATGATTAAGTTGCCTTTCATGCTGATGGGCACAGGAAAAAATAGGAAACTTAACTATGACTGTCGAACTTTAGAATTTTTGGTCTTAGATGTGCCATCATCATACAATGCCATGTTCGGACAGCTAGCCTAGTTACTGTTTCACATTACATCATATTTTAAGTGTCTAATGATGGTTTTTATGACTTTTATTATAGATGCCACTATTTATATAGATCAAGCCTTACATGATAAAGCTATGCAGTAGGCTTAAGGGAACCAAGCAATGTTAGGTCGATCCCTATGGACACAAAAAAAAGTAAGGGGTAATACCTAAGAATGAATTTAGAGTTTCCATGTGTGAAGACAACAGAGTGGTCTAGATAGCCCTTAGGAAGACTGTGAAGATTGGCAAAGATTTTCCCCCTGTGGTAAAACAACTAATCATCAAATTTGAACAAACTAATGTGGATGTTTGCACATGGTCTCCTAGTGACATACTAGGGATAGATTTGGAAATTATCACTCACAAATTGTGTGTCAACCCCTTTGCCTAACAACTCTAATAAAAGTAATGAAATATGCCTCATGAAAGAAGAGCCTTCATTGAAGAGTAGGTCAAGAGATTGCTAAAAGCGGGTATCATCCAAGAGGTATGATACCCCGAATGGCTAGCCATTGTGCTGTTGGTGAAGAAAGAAAATGGAGAATGATGCATGTGTGTTGCTTACACAAACCTGAATGATGCCTAGCACAAGGATCCTTACCCACTACCATCCATAGACTAATTGGTCGATGCCACTTTAGAGTTTAAAATTTTTTCCTTCATGGATGCCTTCAGCAATTGCCCCTGATCTGTATAGACCTCAAGGACAAAGAGAAAGCAGCATTTACCATAGGCAAGGCTATATACTATTACCTGAGAGTGCCATTTCACCAAAAGAATATAGGAGCTACTTACTAAAGGCTCATGAACAAAATCTTTGTAGAATAAATTGGATGCAATATCGAAGTTTATCTAGACAACATGATCGTGAAAATTCCAGTGAAAGATCATCACATTGACAATTTATGAGAAACCTTTGAGAGGATAAGATAGTTTAATATAAGAGTGACCCCCCGTAAGTATACCTTTGGAGTCAGGGCTAGAAAGTTCATGGGGTATATAGTCTCAAAATGAGGCATTGATGCTAATCCTAATAAAATTGAAGCAATCACGGCAATGCCAGGCCCCCAAAGAAAGAAGGATGTCTAGAAGTTAGTGGACAGATTGACCTTTCTTGGATGATTCATATCTCACTTCGGAGGCCATTGTGGACCCTTCTTCTTGATCCTCGAGCAAGAAGCCATGTTTGAGTAGACCAAAAAATTTCATGAGGCCTCCAAACATTTTAAGGAGTACCTATGGCACTTCTTAATGTTGAAAGATCAAGCCTAATAAGCCTCTTATCTTATATTTAGCTATGATCGAAGGCTCTGTCAGTGTCATGCACATAAGAGAGCAAGGGTCAAAGCATTGGCTTGTTTGTTACATTAGTTGAACCCTCAAAGAAATGGAGTCCCAATACCTAATTCTCCAAAAGGTAGTCTTTGTCCTTGTAGTAACACATCAAAAATTGAAGTTGTGCTTCCAAATGCATCAAATTATGATCATAATGGAATTGCCACTCTAGGATGTCCTTTAGAAACTCGATAAATTGGGGAGATTAGCAAAATGATGCATAGAATTCGGGGAGTCTGATATCCACTATAAGCCCCTAACAACAATCAAGGCACAACACTAGCAAATTTTGCCTCAGAAATGACACCAACAATGGTGACCAAGGAAAAACCTTTCAAGGAATTTCCACCATGGGAAATGTACATCAATTGAGCATATGGACTCGATCTAAAGGAACGGCCATCATACTGCAAGGACACCTCAATATGAAGTCATCATTCAAAATAAAATTTCAATTATTGGCTAAAAGCAACATCGTAGAATTTGTGGCCCTTCTAGCAGGGCTACAGATAGATGGTCAGGTAGGGATACAACATCTAGAGATATACAATGACTTCGGGTTGATAGAAAACTAGGCCACTAGAGTAGTAGGAGTCAAAGGTCCTACTCTTTGTAAGTATTTGAATAAAGCGAAGAATTTAACATAGAAATTTGGTGTCATGCAAGTCCAAAAGATTCCCATGACCCAAAAGGTTAGGATAGATCCCCTGTCAAAAGGCTAAAAAGAGGCAGAAGAACTTGTGGAACCGTTGATCCACCAATTAGAGTATTAGTTCTTTGAGCATGACTAAAGTAAGTTGTTCACGCTTTACCTTGAAACCAGAACCTTGGGTGAGATGCCCAAGGAAAGAAAAAAGACTAGGATTCGGTCGAGAAGGTTTGTCATGGTTAGAGTAGTGCTCTACAAAAAAGGACATGCTTCTCCCTTAAAATGATGCAAAACCTCTCAAGAAGGGTAAGAAGTTCTTCAAGAAATCGATCAGGGAGACTGTCATACGCATGTTGGTGCTAACTTCAAGGCTTATAAGACATTGTGACTAGGATTTTTTTGGCCAATACTTAGGGGAGACACCTGAAGGCTTGTCCAATGATGTCATCCTTATCAGCAAAATGCCCAAATATAGTGTTACCTTCTCACAAAAATGGGAGAATTACAAGTGTGTCATAATGGCTAAAAACCATTATATTGCGTAATTCTCACCATAGTGATTAAAGTGTGGGGGGTAAAAGGCATGATCAACATCTCCTTAAAAGTGTTCCAATTTGGTAACTTGGCCCCCCAGAAAAGCCTTAAGGATTGCTTGTTTGTCAAGCAACCTATGGACTTTTTTGTAAGTTTTTGGATATTCGGGTACTCAATTGCAAAACTTTCTCAAAAGAGATTTGGAGAGTTATGAGAAGGATATGAATGGTATGAACGTGTTATTGGAGGACCAAATTGCTCATGGAAGAGAAGTTTTGACAAAGGAAACACTAAAGGCGTTAAAGACCTAAATGTCTTAGTGTAAACCTTAAGGTGTTCAAGCTTTTGACTTAAGTCAAAGGGTAAAGTTCTGGGATTATCCCACCTAGGGGAGGCTAGCTATGGCTTGTAAATGTGTCCAAAATGTTGGGCATATGTGGAGCAATGAGTTTAAGACAAAGAAGCCATAATTAGTGAGAAGGAAAATGACATGAAGCACGGTTAAGCTTGTTAAGTGTGTTTTGTGCCCTTAAGCTCATTTAAGTCCATTTAAATGGTCAACTCACTTATCTCTCTCCCATTTTCGGCACCCTCTAGGCCAAGAAAATAGCTATACTTCCTCCACAGCCACCACACCTTCAAACTTGCAATTGATTAAAATTGAAGGGAAAAGGAAGCAATTAGAAGCAAACTAGAGCTATTGCTTGGATACTTCAGGGATCAAGCTTGATTTTTGGCCTACCCACCTTGGTAAGGGTTCTCTTACTCTCATGAGTTATTTTCTGTATTTTCAAGCAACCATGGAGCTAGGGCTAAGCTTCGAAGAGAGCCATGAGCTTGATGAACCAAGCTTAGTGAGGGGAGTGCACTTATTGAAGGTTTTGTGACCTAGTGTAAAGTGCACAAAGATGGTAGTGAAATAAGAGTTTCTAGAGCCCAAAGTTAGTACTAACTAGTGTCAAATCCTGCTAAGGCATGGCATTAGCTTGAGGAGGGCTGCCATAGTGATTTACTTAAGTTTATTGCATGTTTTATGGACTAACCTATGGTTTATGTTGCTGCCACATTTCATGTGTTTGTTGGTTGTGAATGGCTACTGCATTTGGTTACTATATCTTGTATATATGCGTTGAGGTTTTGTGTTTTAGTGTCTTTGGATGCAAGTTTTAATGAGGGTCACATTTCCTTAAAAAACCAGGTGTTTCCCTTACTAAGCTTCACAATGAAACTTACTTCCCTCAATTCTGCCATTTCAGGTCAAGTAGAAAGATCCCATTCAAACTCACCTTTGTGGTTTGATTTTTTATTTGAAATTTCAGGTACATGAACTTCCATGTGTCTAGTTGAGATCTACAAAGTTTGGTGATTTTAGGACCACATTTGGTATTTATAGTGATGGTGGTTGTTGTGTTATGCAGCAACTGTCCAGCATCCTGTTTCTAGAGTCCATTGTGCCTAAGGCACTCATGTAACTTAGGGAGTGTATTTAGCTGAGTTAAGACCATTATCTAGTTCATGTATGCATTTACATGTAGTGTATGTAAAATGAGAGAAGTATGTCAAAATTTGAGTAATGTTTTGGCTATGCATGTGATGTGGTGCAAAGCTGCGTAAGTGTGAATGATAGGCTACTTACTTGTAAATATTGTTTTGACCCATAAAGTTTCTAGATGAAAGAGCATGTAATTCCTATTTGTATTGGATATATATAGGATAGCCTTGGATGGCTTACCCTTTGTGAATGAAGTGTTTGTGCACTCATGAAATTTTATATGGGCAAAATGGTCATAAGGTGACCAGAATTTTAACTCTACACTCAAAGTTCTATATGTCCCAGTGTGGAAGGAAGCTTAGTATAAAATTTTGACCACACCTAGAGGACATCTAGAGGTTGAACTAGGATTTTGAGTTTCTAAATTTGGATCCTTGTATCCAAAAATATGATGTTGCAAAATTGTTTAAGTTACTGTTCATTTAGTCAAAATTTTGTGATTGACTTAAGAAGTCCATAACTTTGGCCATAGGAGGGCTATTGATGTAAAAAAAAATTCCTTGGTTTGCCAGAAGTCTTTACTTGATAATTGAGTGAATAAAAAATTGGGTTACATAGCTAGATTAATACAATTTATTGGTGGAAGTTTGGGTATGGTGGCTGCAATTTTTGATCCTAGTAAGAATGCTTTATGTATGGAAGCCAAAACTAAGACTTCAACTAGTGTTTTCCTTCTTAGAAGCCACAGTGTGCATAAATGTGAATATGTGTGTTATGGTTAGACCAGTATGAATATATTTACATAGTGTTTAAGAGTGTCACTTGAGTATGTACACTAGAGGTTAAATGTACAATTTTGGCACCATAACTGAATTACCCTATAGTGGGTAACATATAGAGGTTGCCATCTTCTACTAGTTCACTTGTCATTGATCCCTTGCCTTTTGCTATATGGGGCATAGATTTCATTGGAGCTCTCCTTATGGCCCTTGGCTAAATCAAATATTATATCATAGTTATGGAATACTTTACCAAGTGGGTTGATTCAAAGCCATTACCCTTGATAACAGCCCCTTAGATCATTAAGTTCCTATGGAAAGATATAATTTGCCAGTTTGGATGGCCTCAAGCATCATCGTAGACAACATGAAGCAGTTTGACAATCAACAGGTCCCTTAATTCATGGGAATGAAAGGCAACCATCTTTACTTCACACTTATGCCTCATCCCTATTCGAACAGATAAGTAGAGGTTATCAATTGAACCATAAAAGAAGGCTTAAAGAAAAGACTGGGAGAAGCTCAAAGGAAGTGGGTAAATGGACTGCCTAGCATCCTCTATAACTATATGACAATGATGTGAAGGCCCATTAGTGAGTCCCCTTTCACCACGGTCTATGGGATAAATGCAATAATACATGTACTATTTACCTTACCTTAAGGGTTCAAATGTACAAGACCAATGAATATGGAAAGGTACTTGAAGGGAGTTGGATCAGCTGGATGAGTTAACAAATGATATGAGCATCTATATGAGTGCCTTCAAGCAACAGGTGGCCTTGACCCATAGCAGACATGTAGAAAAAGAAACTATGCAACATATGAAAATGGGCCTCATTGGGGCAGAACTAATAGGGAGGAACCTAGGCCATGAATCAGAGATGAGGTCTTTGAATTATCGACACTAGAAGGAAGAACGATGCATAGGACATACCATTCAGATGACCTACTATCTTACATTGCATAATGATGATGTCACTACACTTTATAAAGTGAAATGAAGGTGCTAAATCTACTTGACTTCATTTTCAATAGACTTATTCATCAGATGATCTGATTACCATGCTTTCTATAAACACAATTTATAAACCTACTTATTCTTGTAAATCTACCTTCTCGACAGATTAATTAACAAGGTCCTTTACTTGGCTGTCTGTAACACAAACAAAAGAAATGAATTGATAAAAAGTAGAAGGATCAATAAAATGAGTTAAACTGAGGGTTTTCAAAGGAATGGCCCCCCTTACCGGTATGAGGCTAACCCAGATTCATGATAGAGAAAGGCCAAAATGATAAAGCCAAAATAACAATGGTCATAGAATGATAGATAGACAAAGAGGGTAATGACCCCTTTAAACTCCTCAAAACTTATGCCTCAATATGTGGCTATAGATGAAACAGATTTGAGTTGGCACAATAATCAATTCCAGAAGCATAAAAAAATAGGAAATATGAAACAAGCAATCCATGAACATAATTACTCAAACCTTTTACCAAAGTCTTTATTGCCATACATAGAACCCTAAAAGAGAGCACGATGAATTAGATGTTAGGACCATCCCTTAGTACTTGGCTTAGGCCAAGAATTTAGAAAAACACCAATTTAAAACATGAGGGACTTGATTGAAAATGAGGATAATGGTGTAAGTGTAAACCTAAGAAAGTTTGGATTCTAAGTGTGCATGGAAAATTAGACCATGATGTTTTGGCATGAAATAAAGTTGGAGGACTACAATGTACACTTGAACTAGTGATGCAAATGAAACTATGAAACTTAAATTAGCAAATTCGGCCATGCAAATAAGTGCAAGGAGAAATAAGGAATTAGACCAATTCCTTTTTTACTTTGATGGCCAGTTATGATTATGCTTTCCACCAAGATTTATACCATTATTTATATGGTTAATTAAGCTAGGTAAAATACCGAAAATATGCATCGGCTAATAACCATTTATAGCCATTTTGATTAAAGCTTGGCAATGTAGGCCATGAGCTAAGATTAATGCCGAAATGAACATGTATTCTAGTGACTAAAGTAAAGCCATGGAGACTTGAGGGGTGAAGTGATCCATGCAAAATAGTTTAGGACCAAGAGTGACATTAAGCCAAAAGAAGGACATGTGGCCATAACTAGTTAAACATGATTCCACTTAGCAAACAAGGAAATTAATTTTGGCCAAAAGCTTTCATTTGTGTCCTTGACCGAGTTTAGAGGGCTTGAGTTGTTCTTGGAGTGTTCTTGATGTTTTGATGCCAAATTAAGGTAAAAGTGAAGCTTGATTACGAAACCAAGCTTGGAATCCTCAATTTCGGAGGTAGGCAACCTTGAGTTCAAGTTTGGAGCTTGAAAATTGGAGAACAAGGTTTGGCCGAGAGCTTTCAAGCTCAAATTTGACGTAAGGCTCATGATTCACTTGAAATTCTTGGTAAATGTCCATGATCAAGTGATTAGAATGGCTAAGTGATGGCCTTGTTATGCTAGGCAACCTTGATTGGAAGCTTAAAGATATACTCAACCAAGAGCTCAAGCTTGTGTTTGAGAAGGTAGGGTTTCACGGTTTACTTGGATTCTTGGTTATACTCCATGATCAAGTAAATAAAGTAACTAAGTGATGGTTGAAATTTGCTATGTGATCTTAGTTGCATGAAGGGCATATTGAGAAGCGTTTGGGCTTGTATTATTTGGCTAGCTAGTCAAGGTAATGGCATGTGTTAGAATTCCTAGTGAGGGAGGCCAACTTGCTTGTGAATTCGGAGCTCTAGTGGAATGGGAGTAAAGTTGTGTAAATGGAAGTGCAAAAACTGCACATGGACACATGCTAGTGAATATGGCCGAATGTATCTTGTGGTGTGTGTGTGATTTTTGTGTCCTTGGTTGTCTGTTTGTGCATGCTAACCCATATATTGTTGGTTTATGGTGATTATATGTCTCGGCCTCTTTGTGCTTTCCTTGTTTTCATGTTTTTCTTGTAGGACAAGTATGCTTGTGGAGGTTAAGTCATGGACTTAACTAAATAGACCTTATATGGTCGTTTGTGAATCCCTACTGAGTAATTGTTACTCATTGCCCATACATTTTTGTTTCAGGAAAGGATATATAGCTTGAGTAGTTTGCTTGAGTTGCTAGTTTGTGTGCTAGTTAGTACACTTATTGCTCAAGGTATGTGCCAACTCAATCTTGGCTTGGTTACTTGCATTACAAGTCTTATGGTTTAAGGCCGAAACTTATATTCTAAGTTTTGTAGGCTTGTGTAGTTGTGGGACCAGTGTAGGTGCAGGATGGATGTGTGGACTATGGCTCTGATTGTAGTGTTCACTTTCATGACCATGAACATGGTCATTGGGTTAGTGCTTCAGTGTGTGCTATTGTATTGCACACTTAGGTATCTTCTTGGGGAGTAAGGGTACATGGCTTGTAAAACTTAACCTTGGCTATTTTGGACTTGTAGCATCCTTGGTATGTTTCCAAGCTAGTGATGCTTGTACTTAGGCTATTTTGTGTGTATATGTAGCCTTGTTTGTACATGGTTTTGTATGTACATATGTGGGATGCTTATGTGCCAAGTTATGTTAAGTTTATGAGCATATGGTTATGTTTCATGAAGATACCTCTTAAGATACTTTGCTTGGCCGAATATACATGTGCATGGAAACCTTGATTTTCAAACTACAAAGATGTGGGCTTCTTGGTTGTCATTCATGAAAGTAGCACACTTGATGAGCACACATCCTAGACACTTAACAGATTAAGTGTATGCCTTGCTTGTATTGCAAGTTATTGATTTACAGCCTTGTCTTGTGTTGTAAGTTAGTGGTTGGGCCCTACTTAAGCTGTAGGTAATTGTTCTAAATAACTCATAAGCCTCCTAGGACACCTCCCAGCTCTCAGCTTAAGAAAATAAGACTTAAAAGTACCTAACAAACAGCAGTTAAAATAATAGGTAGTTAATAACACCTAAACTTAAGAGTATCCAAATAACTCTTGGCTAAATTGGTGAGTGGCACTGAGAGTAACATCCTTAATTACTTACGAAGGACTAAGGATGCATGCATCTTGGTCTTTGGGTGCAAAGATGAGCTCAATGTAAGGAAGTTACATCAATGCTAGCTTCCAATCCGATAAGAATGATTTTAGATAGTAATCTGGTTATGTGTTTTGTATTAGTGGTGGTGCTGTGAGCTGGAAGAGTTCAAAGCAAGAGATAGTAGCTGACTCTACAATAGAATCTGTGAACATTGCCGCCTCTGATGCTGTGAAAGAGGCAGTTTGGATCAAGAAGTTCACCACTGAACTTGGAGTGGTTCCAAGCATTGCCGACCCGATAGAGCTCTATTGTGACAACAATGGAGCAATCGCACAGGCTAAGGAACCTCGATCTCACCAACAATCCAAACACATACTCTGACGCTATCATCTCATCAGGGAGATCATCGAGAAGGGTGATGTAAGGATATGCAGGACTTCGACAGACAGCAACATTGCTGATCCACTGACAAAGCCTCTTACACAGCAAAAGCATGATAGCCATTCTAGGTTCGTTGGTATTAGATACATGGATGATTGGCTTTAGTGCAAGTGGGAGATTGTTAGTGTTGTGCCCAAAAGCCAATCATGAGATGATTGTATTTTTTGCACATTGAGTCATGATATTTTATTAAGGCATTAATCCAGCAATTATGTTTGTTGTTTTGTTTCTGCGTAACTTAATAAACATAATTGTAACCCTAGAATAATGATATTCTCAAACGTCCCTGGTCTAGTATTATTGTGGAGCGGGTTGCAATAATACATAACGACTAGCATATGTGCGACGCACACTCACTATCACATATTTATGTAGAGTCCTGACTTAATGGGTACAAGTAGGGTAGAACTTGGTTACGGTAGTCCAACCCCCCGATTGAGAACAACTACATGCTTTGTTATATGTAGTTTGTCATAAGTGATTCTCATTAATTGTATCATGTGTATATGTATGTCCCTCCCGACCTAAGGGTTGTCATCAAGGATCCCTTACATGTGAGTCACATACTCTTGATACCTCCCTTTGTTGCTCTTGTAACTGAGCGCATACTTGAAGTGAGGTTCATTGAGGTCCAGATGTCAATATTATCTGATGGACGGGAATTTGTATGATCAAAAAGAATGTTCTATTTGTGGGCGGGAAATTTTTGTCCCTCATATGTAACGAGAGTGGTATTCTTTGCGGCCTTTTGAGTGTAGATGTAAGACTGTTAGATAAATTGCATCGCCCTGTTCGTAATGAGTTGTAGTATTTTGATACTCAAGTTTTATCAAGTAACTGTAAGTTGTGTATTGGTACTCGAGTAATCAAGAAACCAAAGTATTCGGGGCTTAGTATCACGAGACGGATGACACATTCCATGGTGTCATGCCTAGTCTTGATATCTCGGCACAAATAGAGGAGGGATCCCATGACTATATATCGGTTGATGATTTCATAAAGGTTTAGGTCGAATCACCGACAATCTTGTCACTTGGGTATCCACAATGACATGGTGCTATGACACCACTCATTTACTTATGAACATGAAATGTGATTCCCACATTTTTGCCAACGTGGTAATACAGCCCTATTGGGTCGCATGCACATGTATCACTATTTGGATCGTTAAAGTGCATTGGATTATTTGGGTTATGGTTTCACAACAATTTCGTGGGCCTAATTGTTGAGCCGTTATTAAGCCCGAAAACATGGCCTAAGTGGCTTTGAAACCCATTAGGCCTGGAAGTTGAGTCTCACTTAAATACAACTTTTAATGAGAAATTCACAACTTTTGGTTGCCTTCCCAAAGTTCAAGCAGCCATCTTTTTTTGCCATTCCTTACAGGACATAAACTAGCGCTGTGAGCGCAAGAGGAAGCACAGCGGAATTTAACCGAAACTCTTAAGGATCCAAGTGAAACGGGGTAAACCGGGTGTTCGAATTTTCATACCTAATTTTCGGTTGAGATCTCTTACTCAACTGTAGAGTCGAATCACAAACTTGAACAGTTGACGTGTTCAAGCTTTCTATGGTATCCACACGAGCCTCTCAGGATCACCACGCTTCCACCGTGTCTCGGCAGATGCGTTTCTCTTACGCTCGCAGTGCTAGCTTACGTCCTCCAAGGAATTGCAAGAGAAGAGTGCAGCTGTCCTTTTTGGAAGGCTAGGGCAAGGAGACCTACGAATTTCTCACTAGAAGTTGTATTTATAGTAAGACTCAACTTCCAGACCTAATGGGTTTCAAAGCCCTAATCTAATTAGGTTTTAATTTCGGGCTTAATAATGGCTCAACTATTGGGCCCATTATTAATACGACATTATTGTGAACCCAAAACCCAAATTATTAGCTCATGCACTCTAATGATCCAAATAGCTCTATGTGTGCGACCCAATAGGCTTTTACCACGTTGGTAATGATCATAAATCACATTTATGATCATAAGCAATGAGCGGTGTCTAGCAACACATCATTGCTACCCAAGTGACAAGATTGTCGATGATTCGACTAAACCTTTATGATCATCCTCGATGTATGCCATTGTCCCTTTGTCCAAGATATCAAGACTAAGCATGAGACATGGAATGTGTCACTCTCGTATAGCCCAATCTTTGGTTTCTTGATTACCGAGTAGACCAACTTAAAATAATGACATTGATATCGTATATCAACTCATCCGAGCATGGCCATGCATTTTTCTAAGTCTTACTCTATCAAGGGGCCCGAAGATATCACTCCCGTTGCATAGGAGGGACAAATCCCATCTTGATCATACAAATCCCTCTGCATGATATGTGGCATACCCAATGATATCCTTCAAGTTCACTCAGTTACGAGCAACAAAGGAAAGTATCAAAGTATGTGACTCACATGCAGGGAACCTTGATGATCTTAGGTCGAAGGACTACATATACCATGATCACTATGAGAATCACTTATGACACTCATATAACGATCCATGTAGTGTTCTCATGGTGGGTCGGTCCAGTACACAAGTTCTCCAACTTGTACCCATATGTAGACTACATATTTCATATTAGTCTCCACATATGCTAGTCGTTATGTATTATTGCAACCCGCTCCACAATAATACTAGACCAGGGACGTTTAAGAATATAATTGTTCTAGGGTTACAATTATGTTTATTACATTACGTAGAAACAAAAAATAACGAACATAATTGCTGGATTAATGGCTTAATAAAATATCATGACTCAATGTGCAAAAATACACTCATCTCATAATTGGCTTTTTGGGCACAATACTAACACTGGAAACCTTACATTTTCACGACCTTGTTCATGAACTAGAAGATTTCAAAACATCATGATAACTTGTTTGGTGCCACAACTTTTCATGTACATGAAATGGAAACATTCACAACTTGTTTGGAATGAAATGAAAACATTCACAACTAGTTTGGAATGAATAATAAAACATTCACATATTTGTTTGCTAAACAAAATGGAAACATTTCACAACTTGTTTGGAAAATGAATGGAAACATTCACAACTAGTTTGGAATGTAAAAATGGAAACATTGCTACAACTGTTTGGAATGAAATAAAAACATTCACAACTTGTTTGGAATTGAAATGGAAACATTCACAACTTGTTTGGAATGAAATGGAAACTTTGCACAAGTTTGGAATAAATGGAAACATTGGTTTAGAATGAAATGGAAAAATTCACAACTTGTTTGGAATGAAATGGAAACATTCACAACTTGTTTAAAATGAAATGGAAACATTCACAATTTGTTTGGCAATGAAAATGGAAACTAATCACAACCTGTTTGGAATGAAATGGAAACATTCACAACTTGTTTAGAATGAAATCAAAACATTCACAACTTGTTTACAAATGAAATGGAAAGAATTCACAACTGATTTGGAATGGAAACATTCACAACTTGTTTGGAATGAATGGAAACTATTCCAAAACAATCACCACTATTTTCTTCAATGGAAACATTCACAACTTGTTTGGAATGAAATGGAAACATTCACAACTTGTTTGCAATGAAATGGAAACATTCATAACTTGTTTGGAATGAAATGGAAACATTCACAACTAGTTTGGAATGAAATGAAACATTTACAACTAGTTTGGAATGAAATGGAAACATTCACAACTTGTTTGGAATGAAATGGAAACATTCACAACTTGTTTGGAATGAAATGGAAACATTCACAACTTGTTTGGAATGAAATGGAAACATTCACAACTTGTTTGGAATGAAATGGAAACATTCACAACTAGTTTGGAATGAAATGGAAACATGAACAACTTGTTTGGAATGAAATGGAAACATTCACAACTTGTTTGGAATGAAATGGAAACATTCATAACAAGTTTGGAATGAAATGGAAACATTCACAACTTGTTTAGAATGAAATGGAAACATTCACAACTAGTTTGGAATGAAATGTAAACATTCACAACTTGTTTGGAATGAAATGGAAACATTCACAACTAGTTTGGAATGAAATGGAAACATTCACAACTTGTTTGGAATGAAATGGAAACATTCACAACTTGTTTGGAATGAAATGGAAACATTCACAACTTGTTTGGAATGAAATGGAAACATTCACAACTAGTTTGGAATGAAATGGAAACATTCACAACTTGTTTGGAATGAAATGGAAACATTCACAACTAGTTTGGGAATCAAATGGAAACATTCACAACTAGTTTGGAATGAAATGGAAACATTCACAACTTGTTTGGAATGAAATGGAAACATTCACAACAAGTTTAGAATGGAATCAAAACACTCACAAACTTGTTTGGAATGAAATGGAAACATTCACACGTGTTGTTTGGAATGAAAGGAAAAGATTCACAACTTCAAGTTTAGAATCAAATGGAAACATTCACAACTGGTTTGGAATGAAATGGAAACATTCACAACTTGTTTGGAATGAAATGGAAACATTCACAACTTGTTTGGAATGAAATGGAAACATTCACAACTAGTTTGGAATGAAATGGAAACATTCACAACTTGTTTGGGATTGGAAATGGAAACATTCACAACTACTTTTTGGCTCAAATGGAAACATTCCCCAACTAGTTTGGAATGAAATGGAAACATTCACAACTAGTTTGGAATGAAATGGAAACATTCACAACTTGTTTGGAAGCAAATGGAAACATTCACAACTTGTTTGGAATGAAATGGAAACATTCACAACTTGTTTGGAATGAAATGGAAACATTCACAACTAGTTTGGAATGAAATGGAAACATTCACAACTTGTTTGGAATGAAATGGAAACATTCACAACTTGTTTGGAATGAAATGGAAACATTCACAACTTGTTTGGAATGAAATGGAAACATATCACAACTAGTTTGGAATGAAATGGAAACATTCACAACTTATTTGGAATGAAATGGAAACATTCACAACTTGTTTGGAATGAAATGGAAACATTCACAACTTGTTTGGAATGAAATGGAAACATTCACAACCAGTTTGGAATGAAATGGAAACATTCACAACTAGTTTGGAATGAAATGGAAACATTCAGAACTTGGTTTGGAATGAAAAGGAAACATTCACAACTTAGTTTGGAATGAAATGGAAACATTCACAACTAGTTTGGAATGAAATGGAAACATTCACAACATGTTTGGAATGAAATGGAAACATTCACACCTTGTTTGGAATGAAATGGAAACATTCACAACTAGTTTGGAATGAAATGGAAACATTCACAACTTGTTTGGAATGAAATGGAAACATTCACAACTTGTTTGGAATGAAATGGAAACATTCACAACTAGTTTGGAATGAAATGGAAACATTCACAACTTGTTTTGGAATGAAATGGAAACATTCACAACTTGTTTGGAAAGGAATGGAAACATTCAGAACTAGTTTGGAATGAAATGGAAACATTCACAACTTGTTTGGAATGAAATGGAAACATTCACAACTTGTTTGGAATGAAATGGAAACATTCACAACTTGTTTGGAAAGAAATGGAAACATTCACAACTAGTTTGGAATGAAAGCAAACATTCACAACTTGTTTGGAATGAAATGGAAACATTCACAACTTGTTTGGAATGAAATGGAAACATTCACAACTTGTTTGGAATGAAATGGAAACATTCACAACTTGTTTGGAATGAAATGGAAACATTCACAACTAGTTTGGAACGAAATGGAAACATTCACAACAAGTTTGGAATGAAATGGAAACATTCACAACTTGTTTGGAATGAAATGGAAACATTCACAACTTGTTTGGAATGAAATGGAAACATTCACAACTTGTTTGGAATGAAATGGAAACATTCACAACTTGTTTGGAATGAAATGGAAACATTCACAACTTGTTTGGAATGAAATGGAAACATTCACAAACTGTTTGGAATGAAATGGAAACATTCACAACTAGTTTGGAATGAAATGGAAACATTCACAACTAGTTTGGAACGAAATGGAAACATTCACAACTTGTTTGGAATGAAATGGAAACATTCACAACTTGTTTTGGAATGAAATGGAAACATTCACAACTTGTTTGGAATGAAATGGAAACATTCACAACTTGTTTGGAATGAAATGGAAACATTCACAACTTGTTTGGAATGAAATGGAAACATTCACAACAGGTTTGGAATGAAATGGAAACATTGACAACTAGTTTGGAATGAAATGGAAACATTCACAACATGTTTGGAATGAAATGGAAACATTCACAACTAGTTTGGAATGAAATGGAAACATTCACAACTAGTTTGGAATGAAATGGAAACATTCACAACTTGTTTGGAATGAAATGGAAAATAATCACAACTTGTTTGGAATGAAATGGAAACATTCACAACTTGTTTGGAATGAAATGGAAACATTCACAACTTGTTTGGAATGAAATGGAAACATTCACAACTAGTTTTGGAATGAAATGGAAACATTCACAACAAGAGGAATGAAATGGAAACATTCACAACTTGTTTGGAATGAAATGGAAACATTCACAACTAGTTTGGAATGAAATGGAAACATTCACAACTAGTTTGGAAAGAAATGGAAACAATCACAACTAGTTTGGAATGAAATGGAAACATTCACAACTAGTTTGGAATGAAATGGAAACATTCACAACTAGTTTGGAAAGAAATGGAAACATTCACAACTTGTTTGGAATGAAATGGAAACATTCACAACTTGTTTGGAATGAAATGGAAACATTCACAACTTGTTTGGAATGAAATGGAAACATTCACAACTTGTTTGGAATGAAATGGAAACATTCACAACTAGTTTCGAATGAAATGGAAACATTCACAACTTGTTTGGAATGAAATGGAAACATTCACAACTAGTTTGGAATGAAATGGAAACATTCACAACTTGTTTGGAATGAAATGGAAACATTCACAACTTGTTTGGAATGAAATGGAAACATTCACAACTATTTTGGAATGAAATGGAAACATTCACAACTAGTTTGGAATGAAATGGAAACATTCACAACTAGTTTGGAATGAAATGGAAACATTCACAACTTGTTTGGAATGAAATGGAAACATTCACAACTAGTTTGGAATGAAATGGAAACATTAAAAACTTGTTTGGAATGAAATGGAAACATTCACAACTTGTTTGGAATGAAATGGAAACATTCACAACTAGTTTGGAATGAAATGGAAACATTCACAACTTAGTTTGGAATGAAATGGAAACATTCACAACTTGTTTGGAATGCAATGGAAACATTCAAAACTAGTTTACAATAAAATAGAAACATTCACAACCTGTTTGGAATGAAATGGAAACATTCAAAACTAGTTTGCGAATGTAAATGAAATCCAATTGACAACTTGTTTGAAAATCAATGGAAACGTTCACAACTTGTTTTGAATTGCAAATTGGAAACAACCATAACTAGTTTAGAATGAAATGGAAACATTCACAACTGGTTTTGGAATGAAATGAAAACATTCACAAATAGTTTAGAAAGAAAGGAAAATATTCACTAAAATGTTTGGATTGAAAATAAAACATTCAAACTTGTATAGAATGAAAGCAAAATATTCACAATTAGTTTGGAATGAAATTGAAACATTCACAACTTGTTTAGAATGAAATAAAAACATTCACAACATCTTTGGAACAGATACATCAATCGCTTTTTTCTAATGGTAACATTTACAACTAGTTTTGAATGAAATGAAATTGAAACATTCACAACCTAGTTTAGAATGAAAATGGAAACATTCAAAACTATATTTGGAATGGAAGTTGGAAACATTCCCAACTTGTTTGGAATGGAAAGAAACATTCACAATAAGTTGTTGTGAATGGCAACATTCATAACTTGTTTAGATTGAAATGGACCCTTTCACAACTAGTTTGGAAATGGAAACATTTATAACTTGTTTAGAATGAAATGGAAGCATTCAGAACTTGTTTAGAATCAAATGAAAACATTCACAACTCTTTTGGAGGAAATGGGAACATTTACAACTTGTTCAGAATTTAGAAACATTCACCATTGGACATAATTAAGCTTTGAAATAGTTTAGAATGGCAAACCATTACAACAACGCTGTTTAGAATGAAAATGTGAAAACATTCACAACATTGTTTGAAATGAAACTATTCATAATGGAAACATTCACAACTAGTTTGGAATGGAAATGTGTCATAACTTGTTTAGATTGAAATCAAAACATTCACAACTTCACTCAAGTGGAAATATGGAAAACTTGTTTGGAATCAAAACATTCATTTGTTATGATGTTGCAACATTCATAACTTGTTTGGAATGGAAAATGGAAACTTTAACAACTCCCTTGAGGAAGCATTCAAAACTAGTTTCAATGGAAACATTCACAAATTGTCTTAGAAATAAAATGGAAACATTCAAAACTTTTTTGCAATGGAATAGAAACATTTACCATTGGTCTGTAGTATGCTTTCACAAATAGTACAGACTGGGAAATCATTCACAACCTGTTCAAATATGAAATGGAAACATTCACAACTTGTTTACAATGGAATGGAAATATTCATATAAGTGAAGAATATAAACATTCCGGAAAACCTGTTTGGAAAAGGAGATATTCAGAACTAGTTTTGAATGGAAACAGTCACAATCATGTATAGAGTGAATTGGAAGCATTCACAACTTCTTTTGAATAATGTGGAAATAGTCACAACTTATTTGGGATGGAAACATTGGAAGCATTCACAACTAGTTTAGACATTAATGAAATGGAAACATTCACAACTTGTTTAGAATGAAATGCAAACTTTCACAACTTATTTATAATGAAATTGAAACATTCACAACTAGTTTGGAATGAGATGGAAAGATTTACAACTTGTTTTAGAATGAAATGGAAATATTCATAACTAGTTTGAAAAGAATGGAAACATTCACAACTTGTTTAGAATGAAATGGAAACATTGACAACTAATTCGGAATGAAATGAAAACATTCACAAGTTGTTTTGAATGAAATGGAAACATTCACAACTAGTTTGCGGGAATGTCACTCGCTTAGAAAAACATTCACAACTAGTTTGGAATGAAATGGAAACATTCACAACTAGTTTGGAGTGAAATGGAAGCATTCACAACTTGTTTGGAATGAAATGGAAACATTCACAACTTGTTTGGAATGAAATGGAAACATTCACAACATGTTTGGAATGAAATGAAAACATTCACAACTAGTTTGGAATGAAATGGAAACATTCACAACTTGTTTGGAATGAAACAGAAACATTCACAACTAGTTTAGAATGAAATGGAAACATTCACAACTTGTTTGGAATAAAATGGAAACATTCACAACTTGTTTAGAATGTAATGGAAACATTCACAACATTCACATTTCGTTTGGAATGGAAACATTCACAACTTGTTTCGAATGAAATGGAAACATTCACAACTTGTTTAGAATAAAATGGAAACATTCACAACTAGTTTTCCAACAGAATGGAAACATTCGCAACTTGTTTAGAATAAAATGGAAACATTCACAACTATGTTTGGAATGAAATGTAAACATTTAGAATGAAATGGAAACATTCACAAGTTTGGTTTAGAATGAAACAATGGAAACATTCACAACTTACTTAGAATGAAATGCAAATATTGACAACTTATTTGGAATTGAAACTTTCACAACTTGTTTAGAATGAAATGGAAGCATTCACAACTAGTTTGGAGTGGAAACATTCACAACTTGTTTTAGAATTAAATAGAAACATTCACAACTTGTTTGCAATGAAATGGAAACATTCACAACTTCTTTTGGAATGAAATGGAAACATTCACAACAAGTTTAGAATGAAATTGAAACATTCACAACTAGTTTGGAATGGAAACATTGACAACTTGTTTAGAATGAAATGGAAGCATTCATAACTAGTTTGGAATGGAAACATTCACAACTTGTTTTGAATGAAATGGAAACATTCACAACTTGTTTGCAAAGAAATGGAAACATTCACAACTTGTTGGAATGAAAAGAAAACATTCACAAACTATTTGGAATAAAATGGAAACATTCACAACTTGTTTGGAATGAAATGGAAAAACACTCACAAACTAAAGATTCAAAGCCTGTTTGGAATGGAAATATTCAAAACTTATGTATATTGAAATTGAAACATTCACAACTTGTTAAGAATGAAATTGAAACATTCACAACTTGTTTGGAATGAAAAGCAACCTTCACAACTTGTTTGGAATGAAATGGAAACATTCACAACTAGTTTGGAATTTAAATGGAAACATTCACAACTTGTTTATAATGAAATGGAAACATTCACAACTTTGTTTGGAACTATGAAATGGAAACCACTTCACAACATGGTTTGGAATGACATGAAAACATTCACAACTACGGTTTCGAATGATGTGAACATCGGGAACACAATTCATAACTAGTTTGGAATGAAATGGAAATAAAAACTATTCACCTTAACCCGTCTTTGGAATGACAATGAGTAGAACATTGACAACTAGGTTGGACTGAAATGGTAAAAACAACATTTGGACAACTTGTTAAGGATGAAATTGAGATATTGACAACTAGTTTGGAATGCAAACATTCGAAACTAGTTGGAATAAAATGGAAACATTCACAACATGTTTGGAATATGGAAACATTCACAACTTGTTTGGAATGAAATGGAAACATTCACAACTTGTTTGGAATGAAAATGAAACATTCACAACTAGTTTGGAATGAAAATGGAAACATTCACAACTTGTTTGTTTGGAATGAAAACATTCACAACTTGTTTGGAATGAAATGGAAACATTCACAACTTGAATGGAATGAAATGGAAACATTCACAACTTGTTTGGAATGAAATGGAAACATTCACAACTTGTTTGGAATGAAATGGAAACATTCACAACTTGTTTGGAATGAAATGGAAACATTCACAACTTGTTTGGAATGAAATGGAAACATTCACAACTTGTTTGGAATGAAATGGAAACATTCACAACTTGTTTGGAATGAAATGGAAACATTCACAACTTGTTTGGAATGAAATGGAAACATTCACAACTTGTTTGGAATGAAATGGAAACATTCACAACTTGTTTGGAATGAAATGGAAACATTCACAACTTGTTTTGGAATGAAATGGAAACATTCACAACTAGTTTTGGAATGAAATGGAAACATTCACAACTTGTTTGGAATGAAATGGAAAACATTCACAACTTGTTTGGAATGAAATGGAAACATTCACAACTTGTTTGGAATGAAATGGAAACATTCACAACTTGTTTAATGAAATGGAAACAATCATGGAAACATTCACAACATTCACAACTTGTTTTGGAATGAAATGGAAACATTCACAACTTGTTTTTGGAATGAAATGGAAACATTCACAACTAGTTTGGAATGAAATGGAAACATTCACAACTTGTTTGGAATGAAATGGAAACATTCACAACTTGTTTGGAATGAAAAATGGAAACATTCACAACTTGTTTGGAATGAATGAAATGGAAACATTCACAACTTGTTTGGAATGAAATGGAAACATTCACAACTTGTTTGGAATGAAATGGAAACATTCACAACTAGTTTTTGAATGAAATGGAAACATTCACAACTTGTTTGGAATGAAATGGAAACATTCACAACTTGTTTGGAATGAAATGGAAACATTCACAACTTGTTTGGAATGAAATGGAAACATTCACAACTTGTTTGGAATGAAATGGAAACATTCACAACTAGTTTGGAATGAAATGGAAACATTCACAACTTGTTTTGGAATGAAATGGAAACATTCACAACTTGTTTGGAATGAAAAATGGAAACATTCACAACTTGTTTGGAATGAAATGGAAACATTCACAACTTGTTTTTGGAATGAAATGGAAACATTCACAACTTGTTTGGAATGAAATGGAAACATTCACAACTTGTTTGGAATGAAATGGAAACATTCACAACTTGTTTGGAATGAAATGGAAACATTCACAACTTGTTTGGAATGAAATGGAAACATTCACAACTTGTTTGGAATGAAAGTTTCACAACTTGTTTGGAAATGGAAACATTCACAACACAACTTGTTTGAATGAAAATGGAAACATTCACAACTAGTTTTTGGAAATGGAAACATTCACAACTTGTTTGGAATGAAATGGAAACATTCACAACTAGTTTGGAATAGAATGGAAACATTCACAACTTGTTTGGAATGAAATGGAAACATTCACAACTTGTTTTGGAAAAAATGGAAAACATGAAACATTCACAACTTGTTTGGAATGAAATGGAAACATTCACAACTTGTTTGGAATGAAATGGAAACATTCACAACTTGTTTGGAATGAAATGGAAACATTTCACAACTTGTTTGGAATGAAATGGAAACATTCACAACTTGTTTGGAATGAAATGGAAACATTCACAACTTGTTTGGAATGAAATGGAAACATTCACAACTTGTTTGGAATGAAATGGAAACATTCACAACTTTGTTTGGAATGAAATGGAAACATTCACAACTTGTTTGGAATGAAATGGAAACATTCACAACTTGTTTGGAATGAAATGGAAACATTCACAACTTGTTTGGAATGAAATGGAAACATTCACAACTTGTTGGAATGAAATGGAAACATTCACAACTTGTTTGGAATGAAATGGAAACATTCACAACTTGTTTGGAATGGAAACATTCACAACTTGTTTGGAATGAAATGGAAACATTCACAACTTGTTTGGAATGAAATGGAAACATTCACAACTTGTTTGGAATGAAAATGGAAACATTCACAACTTGTTTGGAATGAAATGGAAACATTCACAACTTGTTTGGAATGAAATGGAAACATTCACAACTTGTTTGGAATGAAATGGAAACATTCACAACTTGTTTGGAATGAAATGGAAACATTCACAACTTGTTTGGAATGAAATGGAAACATTCACAACTTGTTTGGAATGAAATGGAAACATTCACAACTTGTTTGGAATGAAATGGAAACATTCACAACTTGTTTGGAATGAAATGGAAACATTCACAACTAGTTTGGAATGAAATGGAAACATTCACAACTTGTTTGGAATGAAATGAAAAACATTCACAACTTGTTTGGAATGAAATGGAAACATTCACAACTTGTTTGGAATGAAATGGAAACATTCACAACTTGTTTGGAATGAAATGGAAACATTCACAACTTGTTTGGAATGAAATGGAAACATTCACAACTTGTTTGGAATGAAATGGAAACATTCACAACTTGTTTGGAATGAAATGGAAACATTCACAACTTGTTTGGAATGAAATGGAAACATTCACAACTTGTTTGGAATGAAATGGAAACATTCACAACTAGTTTGGAATGAAATGGAAACATTCACAACTAGTTTGGAATGAAATGGAAACATTCACAACTTGTTTGGAATGAAATGGAAATGTTCACAACTTGTTTGGAATGAAATGGAAACATTCACAACTTGTTTGGAATGAAATGGAAACATTCACAACTTGTTTGGAATGAAATGGAAACATTCACAACTTGTTTGGAATGAAATGGAAACATTCACAACTTGTTTTGGAATGAAATGGAAACATTCACAACTTGTTTGGAATGAAATGGAAAATCACAATGGAAACATTCACAACTTGTTTGGAATTTGAGAATGAAATGGAAACATTCACAACTTGTTTGGAATGAAATGGAAACATTCACAACTTGTTTGGAATGAAATGGAAACATTCACAACTTGTTTGGAATGAAATGGAAACATTCACAACTTGTTTGGAATGAAATGGAAACATTCACAACTTGTTTGGAATGAAATGGAAACATTCACAACTAGTTTGGAATGAAATGGAAACATTCACAACTTGTTTGGAATGAAATGGAAACATTCACAACTTGTTTGGAATGAAATGGAAACATTCACAACTTGTTTGGAATGAAATGGAAACATTCACAACTAGTTTTGAAGAATGAAATGGAAACATTCACAACTTGTTTGGAATGAAATGGAAACATTCACAACTTGTTTGGAATGAAATGGAAACATTCACAACTTGTTTGGAATGAAATGGAAACATTCACAACTTGTTTTGGAATGAAATGGAAACATTCACAACTTGTTTGGAATGAAATGGAAACATTCACAACTTGTTTGGAATGAAATGGAAACATTCACAACTTGTTTGGAATGAAATGGAAACATTCACAACTTGTTTGGAATGAAATGGAAACATTCACAACTTGTTTGGAATGAAATGGAAACATTCACAACTTGTTTGGAATGAAATGGAAACATTCACAACTTGTTTGGAATGAAATGGAAACATTCACAACTTGTTTGGAATGAAATGGAAACATTCACAACTTGTTTGGAATGAAATGGAAACATTCACAACTTGTTTGGAATGAAATGGAAACATTCACAACTTGTTTGGAATGAAATGGAAACATTCACAACTAGTTTGGAAAGAAATGGAAACATTCACAACTTGTTTGGAATGAAATGGAAACATTCACAACTTGTTTGGAATGAAATGGAAACATTCACAACTTGTTTGGAATGAAATGGAAACATTCACAACTTGTTTGGAATGAAATGGAAACATTCACAACTTGTTTGGAATGAAATGGAAACATTCACAACTTGTTTGAATGAAATTGAAACATTCACAACTTGTTTGGAATGACATGGAAACATTCACAACTTGTTTGGAATGAAATGGAAACATTCACAACTTGTTTGGAATGAAATGGAAACATTCACAACTTGTTTGGAATGAAATGGAAACATTCACAACTAGTTTGGAATGAATGGAAACATTCACAACTTGTTTGGAATGAAATGGAAACATTCACAACTTGTTTGGAATGAAATGGAAACATTCACAACTTGTTTGGAATGAAATGGAAACATACACAACTTGTTTTGAATGAAATGGAAACATTCACAACTAGTTTGGAATGAAATGGAAACATTCACAACTTGTTTGGAATGAAATGGAAACATTCACAACTTGTTTGGAATGAAATGGAAACATTCACAACTTGTTTGGAATGAAATGGAAACATTCACAACTTGTTTGGAATGAAATGGAAACATTCACAACTTGTTTGGAATGAAATGGAAACATTCACAACTTGTTTGAATGAAATGGAAACATTCACAACTTGTTTGGAATGAAATGGAAACATTCACAACTTGTTTGGAATGAAATGGAAACATTCACAACTTGTTTGGAATGAAATGGAAACATTCACAACTTGTTTGGAATGAAATGGAAACATTCACAACTTGTTTGGAATGAAATGGAAACATTCACAACTTGTTTGGAATGAAATGGAAACATTCACAACTTGTTTGGAATGAAATGGAAACATTCACAACTTGTTTTGGAATGAAACATTCACAACTTGTTTTGGAATGAATTCATTCACAACTAGTTTTGAATGAAATGGAAACATTCACAACTTGTTGGAATGAATGAAATGGAAACATTCACAAAATGGAAACATTTGTTTGGAATGAAATGGAAACATTCACAACTAGTTTGGAATGAAATGGAAACATTCACAACTTGTTTGGAATGAAATGGAATGGAAACATTCACAACTTGTTTGGAATGAAAAATGGAAACATTGGAATGAAAAACATTCACAACTTGTTTGGAATGAAATGGAAACATTCACAACTTGTTTGGAATGAAATGGAAACATTCACAACAACTTTGGAATGAAATGGAAACATTCACAACTTGTTTGGAATGAAATGGAAACATTCACAACTTGTTTGGAATGAAATGGAAACATTCACAACTTGTTTGGAATGAAATGGAAACATTCACAACTTGTTTGGAATGAAATGGAAAACATTCACAACTTGTTTGGAATGAAATGGAAACATTCACAACTTGTTTGGAATGAAATGGAAACATTCACAACTAGTTTGGAATGAAATGGAAACATTCACAACTAGTTTGGAATGAAATGGAAACATTCACAACTTGTTTGGAATGAAATGGAAACATTCACAACTTGTTTGGAATGAAATGGAAACATTCACAACTAGTTTGGAATGAAATGGAAACATTCACAACTTGTTTGGAATGAAATGGAAACATTCACAACTTGTTTGGAATGAAATGGAAACATTCACAACTTGTTTGGAATGAAATGGAAACATTCACAACTAGTTTGGAATGAAATGGAAACATTCACAACTTGTTTGGAATGAAAATGGAAAAACATTCACAACTTGTTTGGAATGAAATGGAAACATTCACAACTTGTTTGGAATGAAATGGAAACATTCACAACTTGTTTGGAATGAAATGGAAACATTCACAACTTGTTTGGAATGAAATGGAAACATTCACAACTTGTTTGGAATGAAATGGAAACATTCACAACTTGTTTGGAATGAAATGGAAACATTCACAACTTGTTTGGAATGAAATGGAAACATTCACAACTTGTTTGGAATGAAATGGAAACATTCACAACTTGTTTGGAATGAAATTGAAAATTCACAACTTGTTTGGAATGAATTGAAATATTGACAACTTGTTTGGAATGAAATGGAAACATTCACAACTAGTTTGGAATGAAATGGAAACATTCACAACTTGTTTGGAATGAAATGGAAACATTCACAACTTGTTTGGAATGAAATGGAAACATTCACAACAAGTTTGGAATGAAATGGAAACATTCACAACTAGTTTGGAATGAAATGGAAACATTCACAACTAGTTTTGGAATGAAATGGAAACATTCACAACTTGTTTGGAATGAAATGGAAACATTCACAACTAGTTTGGAATGAAATGGAAACATTCACAACTTGTTTGGAATGAAATGGAAACATTCACAACTTGTTTGGAATGAAAAAACATTCACAACTTGTTTGGAATGAAATGGAAACATTCACAACTTGTTTGGAATGAAATGGAAACATTCACAACTTGTTTGGAATGAAATGGAAACATTCACAACTTGTTTGGAATGAAATGGAAACATTCACAACTTGTTTTGGAATGAATGGAAACATTCACAACTTGTTTGGAATGAAATGGAAACATTCACAACTTGTTTGGAATGAAATGGAAACATTCACAACTTGTTTGGAATGAAATGGAAACATTCACAACTAGTTTTGAAATGAATGGAAACATTCACAACTTGTTTGGAATGAAATGGAAACATTCACAACTTGTTTGGAATGAAATGGAAACATTCACAACTTGTTTGGAATGAAATGGAAACATTCACAACTTGTTTGGAATGAAATGGAAACATTCACAACTTGTTTGGAATGAAATGGAAACATTCACAACTTGTTGGAATGAAATGGAAACATTCACAACTTGTTTGGAATGAAATGGAAACATTCACAACTTGTTTGGAATGAAATGGAAACATTCACAACTTGTTTGGAATGAAATGGAAACATTCACAACTTGTTTGGAATGAAATGGAAACATTCACAACTTGTTTTGGAATGAAATGGAAACATTCACAACTTGTTTGGAATGAAATGGAAACATTCACAACTTGTTTTGAAATGAATGGAAACATTCACAACTTGTTTGGAATGAAATGGAAACATTCACAACTTGTTTGGAATGAAATGGAAACATTTCACAACTTGTTTGGAATGAAATTTGGAAACATTCACAACTTGTTTGGAATGAAAAAATGGAATGGAAATTCACAACTTTTTGGAATGAAATGGAAACATTCACAACTTGTTGGAATGAAATGGAAACATTCACAACTTGTTTGGAATGAAATGGAAACATTCACAACTAGTTTGGAATGAAATGGAAACATTCACAACTTGTTTGGAATGAAATGGAAACATTCACAACTTGTTTGGAATGAAATGGAAACATTCACAAACTAGTTTGGAATGAAATGGAAACATTCACAACTTGTTTGGAATGAAATGGAAACATTCACAACTTGTTTGGAATGAAATGGAAACATTCACAACTTGTTTGGAATGAAATGGAAACATTCACAACTTGTTTGGAATGAAATGGAAACATTCACAACTTGTTTGAATGAAAATTCACAACTTGTTTGGAAAATGGAAACATTCACAACTTGTTTGGAATGAAATGGAAACATTCACAACTTGTTTTGAATGAAATGAAAATGAAAAACATTCACAACTTGTTTGGAATGAAATGGAAACATTCACAACTTGTTTGGAATGAAATGGAAACATTCACAACTTGTTTGGAATGAAATGGAAACATTCACAACTTGTTTGGAATGAAATGGAAACATTCACAACTTGTTTGGAATGAAATGGAAACATTCACAACTTGTTTGGAATGAAATGGAAACATTCACAACTTGTTTGGAATGAAATGGAAACATTCACAACTTGTTTGGAATGAAATGAAAACATTCACAACTTTTTTGGAATGAAATGGAAACATTCACAACTTGTTTGGAATGAAATGGAAACATTCACAACTTGTTTGGAATGAAATGGAAACATTCACAACTTGTTTGGAATGAAATGGAAACATTCACAACTTGTTTGGAATGAAATGGAAACATTCACAACTTGTTTGGAATGAAATGGAAACATTCACAACAAGAAATGAAATGGACATTCACAACTTGTTTGGAATGAAATGGAAACATTCACAACTTGTTTGGAATGAAATGGAAACATTCACAACTAGTTTGGAAATGAATGGAAACATTCACAACTTGTTTGGAATGAAATGGAAACATTCACAACTTGTTTGGAATGAAATGGAAACATTCACAACTTGTTTGGAATGAAATGGAAACATTCACAACAAGTTTGGAATGAAATGGAAACATTCACAACTTGTTTGGAATGAAATGGAAACATTCACAACTTGTTTGGAATGAAATGGAAACATTCACAACTTGTTTTGAATGAAATGGAAACATTCACAACTTGTTTGGAATGAAATGGAAACATTCACAACTAGTTTGGAATGAAATGGAAACATTCACAACTTGTTTGGAATGAAATGGAAACATTCACAACTAGTTTGGAAATAAATGGAAACATTCACAACTTGTTTGGAATGAAATGGAAACATTCACAACTTGTTTGGAATGAAATGGAAACATTCACAACTTGTTTGGAATGAAATGGAAACATTCACAAGTAGTTTGGAATGAAATGGAAACATTCACAACTTGTTTGGAATGAAATGGAAACATTCACAACTAGTTTGGAATGAAATGGAAACATTCACAACTTGTTTGGAATGAAATGGAAACATTCACAACTTGTTTGGAATGAAATGGAAACATTCACAACTTGTTTGGAATGAAATGGAAACATTCACAACTTGTTTGGAATGAAATGGAAACATTCACAACTTGTTTGGAATGAAATGGAAACATTCACAACTAGTTTGGAAAATGGAAACATTCACAACTTGTTTGGAATGAAATGGAAACATTCACAACTTGTTTGGAATGAAATGGAAACATTCACAACTTGTTTGGAATGAAATGGAAACATTCACAACTTGTTTGGAATGAAATGGAAACATTCACAACTTGTTTGGAATGAAATGGAAACATTCACAACTTGTTTGGAATGAAATGGAAACATTCACAACTTGTTTGGAATGAAATGGAAACATTCACAACTTGTTTTGGAATGAAATGGAAACATTCACAACTTGTTTGGAATGAAATGGAAACATTCACAACTTGTTTGGAATGAAATGGAAACATTCACAACTAGTTTGGAATGAAATGGAAACATTCACAACTAGTTTTGGAATGAAATGGAAACATTCACAACTTGTTTGGAATGAAATGGAAACATTCACAACTTGTTTGGAATGAAATGGAAACATTCACAACTTGTTTGGAATGAAATGGAAACATTCACAACTTGTTTGGAATGAAATGGAAACATTCACAACTTGTTTGGAATGAAATGGAAACATTCACAACTTGTTTGGAATGAAATGAAAACATTCACAACTTGTTTGGAATGAAATGGAAACATTCACAACTAGTTTGGAATGAAAATGGAACATTCACAACTTGTTTGGAATGAAATGGAAACATTCACAACTAGTTTGGAATGAAATGGAAACATTCACAAAGTTTGGAATGAAATGGAAACATTCACAACTTGTTTGGAATGAAATGGAAACATTCACAACTAGTTTGGAATGAAATGGAAACATTCACAAACTAGTTTGGAATGAAATGGAAACATTCACAACTTGTTTGGAATGAAATGGAAACATTCACAACTAGTTTGGAATGAAATGGAAACATTCACAACTTGTTTGGAATGAAATGGAAACATTCACAACTTGTTTGGAATGAAATGGAAACATTCACAACTTGTTTGGAATGAAATGGAAACATTCACAACTTGTTTGGAATGAAATGGAAACATTCACAACTTGTTTGGAATGAAATGGAAACATTCACAACTTGTTTGGAATGAAATGGAAACATTCACAACTAGTTTGGAATGAAATGGAAACATTCACAACTAGTTTGGAATGAAATGGAAACATTCACAACTTGTTTGGAATGAAATGGAAACATTCACAACTAGTTTGGAACAGAAATATTCACAACTTGTTTGGAATGAAAAGGAAACATTCATAGCTTGTTTGGAATGAAATGGAGACTTTCATGACTTGTTTAAAATGAAAACATTCACAACTTGTTTAGAATGAAAATGAAGCTTTCAAACCTTGTTTGGAATCATGTGGAAATGTTACCCACTCCTGGGTAGTCCAATTATGGTGCCAAAATTGTGCATTTAGACTCTCAGGATTGGTAATATTTTGTAGGCCATCAGAACACTACCCTTAGTGTGCATACCCAAGTGGCCTTCTTGGCCACTATGTAAATACATGCATATTGATCCAACCATCACACACGTATTCACATTTCATGCACACCATGGCAGTAAAGAAGGAAAACACTAGCACAAGTCTTAATCTCAGCTACCACACATTAGGCAATCTTGTTAAGTTCTAGTGACCAGCCACTGCACCTGTAACTTCCACTAATAAACTGTATCATTCTAGCCATATACCCCCTATTTTATTTTCTCCGTTATCAATTAGAGACTTATAGAAAACCAAGGGATTTTTTTTTTACATCAATAGCCCACCTATGGACCAAGTTATGGATTTTTTAATTTGGTTACAAATTTCTGACCAAATGAACAGTAACTTAGCCAACTTTGAAACATCATATCTTTGGCTACAGGGATCCAAATTTACAAATTTCAAATTCCAGTTCAACCTCTAGATGTGATCTAGGTGTGATCAAAATTTTATACCAAGATTCATTCTACACAAGGAGTTATAGAACTTTAAGTGTAGAGTCAAAATTCTGGTCACTTTATGACCATTTTGCCCATACAAAATTTCATAAGTGTGCAAACACTTCATTCACAAGGGGAAAGCCCTCCAAAGCTATCCCATATATGTCCATTACACATAGGAAATACATTCCCTTGAATTTAACAACTTTATGTGGCTAAAACAGAATTTACAAGTAAGCAGCCCATCATTCACACTTAGGCAGCTTTGCACCACATCACTTACATAGCCAAAACATTACTCAAATGTTCACATACTTGTCTCATTTTACATACACTACATGTAAATGCATACATACACTACAAAATGGTCTTAAATCAGCTAAATACACACCCTAGGTTACAGGAGTGCCTGAGACACAATGGACTCCAGAACAGGATGCTGGACAGCTGCTGCACAACACAATAAGTACCACCATTAAAAATACCAAATGTGCTCCTAAAATCACCAAAATTTCCAGATCATAACTAGACATATGGAAGTTCATGTACCTGAAATTTCAGATCAAAACTCAAACCAGAAAGGTCAGTTTGAAGTTGATCTTTCAGCTGGACCTGAAATGACAGAATTGAGGGGAGTAAGTTTCATTGAGAAACTTAGTAAGGGTAGCACTTGGATTCAATAGGCAATGTAACCATCATTAAAACCTGCATCCAAAGACACTAAAGCACAAAAACCACAATGCATATATACAATATATAGCAACCAAATGCAGCAGCCATTCACAACCAACAAACACATGAAATGCAGCAGCAACATATAACCATAGATTAGTCCATAAAACACATAATAAACATAACCAAATCACTATGGAAGCCCTCCTCAAGCTAATTCTTGGTCTTAGGAGGATTTTAACACTAGTTAGTACTAACTTTGGGCTCTAGAAACCCTCATTTCACTGCCATCTTTGTGCACTTCACACTAGGTCACAAAACCTTCAATAAGTGCACTCCCCTCACTAAGCTTGGTTCATCAAGCTCATGGCTCTCTTCCAAGCTTAGCCCTAGCTCCATGGTTGCTTGAAAATATAGAAAACAACCCATGAGAGCAAGAGAACCCTTACCAAAGTGGGTAGGCCAAAAATCAAGCTTGATCCTTGAAGCATCCAAGCAATAGCTCTAGTTTGCTTCCAATTGCTTCCTTTTGCCTTCAATTTCAATCAATTGCAAGTTTGAAGGTGTGGTGGCTATGGAGGAAGTGTGGCTGTGTTCTTGGGCTGGAGGAGGATGAAAATGGGAGAGAGATAAGTGATTTGGCCACTTAAATGGCCTTAAATGAGCTTAAGGGCACAAAACACACTTAAACAAGCTTAACCTTGCTTTATGTCATTTTCCTTCTCACTAATTATGGTTTCTTTGTCTTAAACTCATTGGTACACATGTGCCCAATATTTTTTACTATTTATCAAGTCTTGGCTGCCTCCCCCATGGTGGGATAACCCCACAATTCCACCCTTTGACTTAAGTCAAAAGCTTGAACACCTTAAGGTTTACACTAGGACATTTAGGTCCTTAATGCCTTTAGTGTTTCCTTTGTCCAAACTTGTCTTCCATGAGCAATTTGGTCCTCCAATAGCACTTTCATACCATTCATATCCTTCCCATAACTCTCCAAGTCTCTTTCTTGAGAGTTTTGCAATTGAGTACCCGAATTTCCAAAACCTTACAAAAAAGTCCATAGGTTGCTTGACAAACAAGCAATCCTTAAGGCTTTTCTTGGGGGCCAAGTTACCAACTTGGAACACTTTTAAGGAGGTGTTGATCATGCCTTTTACCCCCCACACTTCAATCACTATGGTGAGAATTACACAATATAATGGTTTTTAGCCATTATGACACACTTGTAATTCTCCCATTTTTGTGAGGTGGTAACAATCCTCCCCCCCTTAAAAATTTTGGTCCTCCAAAATAGCCTTTAGCTTCAGGTATTCTTCAGGATACCTTTCCATAAGGTCTTTTTCAGTTTCCCAGGTTGCTTCTCTTTCAAAGTGGTGTGACCACTGAACTTTAACCATGGGAATAAGTTTGTTTCTTAACCTTCTGGTATCCTTGGCTAAGATAGCTATAGGTTTCTCTTCATATGTCAAGTTAGGTTCCAACTGTATGTCTTCCACTACAATAGCATGCTTTGTGTCCAATAGACACTTCTTAAGCATACTGATGTGAAAAACATTATGAACACTTGACATGCTTGGCGGTAGAGCTAACCTGTATGCTACCTTGCCAACTCTGTCCAAGATCTCATAAGGACCTATGTATCTTGGAGCTAACTTGGTTCTTCTGCCAAATCTGACAGTGCCTTTGGTTGGTGCAACTTTCAGCCAAACATTGTCACCAACCTCAAATTCCAAGTCTCTCATTCTTTTGTTCACATAGGTTGTGGTCCTTTCATTGGCTGCCTTTAATCTCTCTTGAATTTTCTTGATTTTGGCAGTTGTCTCTTCAATAATTTTGGGACCCAACTCTAGCCTGTCTGAGGCTTCCACCCAACAGTGGGGTGTCATGCACCTTCTTCCATATAATGCTTCATAAGGTGCCATGCCAATGGTGCTTTGGTAACTATTGTTATATGAGAATTCCACCAATGGCAAGTGTTGGTCCCATTCACCTTTGAAATCCAACACACAGCTCCTGAGCATGTCTTCCAGTATCTGTATCACCCTTTCAGATTGCCCATCTGTCTGAGGATGATAAGCAGTACTCAGATGGATTTTGGTTCCTAGTGCTTTATGAAAAGCACTCCAAAACCGAGCTGTAAATCTTGGATCTCTATCAGATACAATGGAGTCTGGCACTCCATGTAGTCTCACTATCTCCTGGACATACATCTGAGCTAACTTCTCCAAGGAGTCTATGAGTTTCATAGGTAAGAAGTGGGCACATTTGGTTAGCCTATCCACAATGACCCAGATTGTATCATGCCTTAATCTGGTCATAGGCAACCCAGTCAAAAAGTCCATGGTTATGTTGCCCCACTTCCTCACTGGTATAGGTAGAGTCTGTAGGGTACCAGCTGGCTTCTGGTGCTCTACCTTTACCCTCTGGCATGTGGCACATTTGGAGACATAAGTAACTATGTCTCTCCTCATGTTTGGCCACTAGAAGTGAGTCTTCAAGTCTTTATACATTTTCTCACTTCCTGGATGGATGTTCAACTTGCTTGTGTGAGCTTCTTCAAGTATTTCATCCTTGAGCTTTGCTCCTTTAGGTACATAGATTCGGTCCTTGAAGTACAGTAATCCTTGCTTGTAGGCAAAGGATTGATACAAGGAACCTTTTTCCTTTCCTGAAATCTTTTTCAGATCAGGATCTGTCTCCTGTGCCTTTCTGGCTTCTTCAATCCATCTAGACTGAATTGTCAATGTGTAAATTTGGGCTTCCTCCCACTTATGCCATTTATGCCATAGGCATAGCAGACTATTCTACTCATCATGATCAGTTATGGATCCTCCTTTCAGAAGTCCTGTGTACTTCCTGCTCAAGGCATCTGCTACTAGATTGCCTTTGCCCTCTGTGTACTCTATACTGTAGTCATAGTCCTTGATGTACTCTAACCATCTCCTTTGCCTCATGTTCAACTCTTTCTGAGTGAACAAGTACTTTAGGCTCTTATGGTCAGTGTAGATCACAAAGGAACTACCCATCAAGTAATGCTCCATTGCTTCAGAGCAAAAATCAATGTTGTTAGTTCTAGGTCATGGGTACGATAATTTTGCTCATAGGGTCTCAACTGCCTTGACCCATAAGCAATGACATTTCTGTCTTGCATAAGCGCACAACCTAACCCAGATCTAGATGCATCTGTATAGATGATGAAGGCTTACTTGGATCAGGAAGAATCAACACTGGAGCTTCAATCAACCACTGCTTGAGCTCCTAGATCTTCTCTAATGGCCTTCCTCAATCTCATTCTTAGTGGAGGAATGGTCATGGACTGAGGGATTGGTCCTGGACACCTGACCAACCTTAGTCTTCTTCCTCTTGGATTTCTCCTATCCTCATCTTCCTCTTCAATGGTCTCATCATTTGAATCTTCTAAGCTTCCAGAAGGAACATATTCAAATGTGTTCCAAGTATTGTCTTCTGGTTGCTGTTGTGCATCCTGAACTGGTTTTGCTAAAGCTACTTGAACTCCTTACTGTTGTACTTGAATCAGCCTCATTAAGTTTTCATTAAGTAAAGCTAAGTTCTCTAAAGTTCTAACCAAACTTGAGTCACTTTAGGGTTTTGGTACCCCCTATTGCCCTTCATTCCCTCTATTCTGTCCATTTCATTGTCGCCCGGAATTAGTAGAAGGCCTTCAGGGTGGTTCCCCTCTCTTTGTGGAAACCATGTTTACTTATTGCATTGATGATTCATCACAGAGCACATATAAAGATAATAGGTATTTGAATGGTACTTAACACTAACAGTTGACCAAACTGAGTTCATGTATGTAAATGCATTCAATACAACTATACGGTATGTACATGTACAACCTATGCTCTAACCAAGCTCTGATACCAACTTTTGTTACCCACTCCAGGGTAGTCCAATTATGGTGCCAAAATTGTGCATTTAGACTTCCAGGATTGGTAATGCTCTGTAAGCCATTAGAACACTACCTTTAGTGTGCATACCCGAGTGGCGCTCTTGGGCACTATGTAAACACATGCATATTGGTCCAACCATCACACACATATTCACATTTCATGCACACCATGGCAGCAAAGAAGGAGAACACTAGCACAAGCCTTAATTTGGCTACCACACATTATGCAATCTCATTAAGTTTTAGTGACCAACCACTGCACCTGTAACTTCCACTAATAAACTATATCATTCTAGCTATGTGCCCCCTTGTTTTCTTTTCTCTATTATCAAGTAGAGACTTAGAGCAAACCAAGAATTTTTTTTTTACGTCAATAGCCCACCTATGGAACAAGTTATGGACTTTTTAAATTGGTCAAAAAATTCTAACCAAATGAACAGTAAATTAGCCAACTTTGGAACATCATTTATTTTGCTACAGGGCTCTAAATTCAAAAATTCTAAATTCCAGTTCCTAGGTGTGGTCAAAATGTCATACAAATATTCCTTCTACACAGGGAGATATAGAATTTTAAGTGCAGAGTCAAAATTCTAGTCACTTTACGACCATTTTTGTCCATACAAAATTTCATAAGTGTGCAAACACTTCATTCACAATGGGAAAACTCTCCAAAGCTATCCCATATATGTCCATTACAAATAGGATTACATTCCATTGCTTTTAACAACTTTATGTGGCTAAAACATAATTTACAGGTAAGCAGCCCATCATCCACACTTAGGTAGCTTTGCACCACATCATTTACATAGCCAAAACATTACTCAAATGTTCACATACTTGTCTCATTTTACATACACTATATGTACATGCATACACATACTACAAAATGGTCTTAACTCAGCTAAATATGCACCCTAGGTTACAACAGTGCCTAAGACGCAAAGGTTTCTTTGTCTTCAACTCATTGGTACACATGTGCCCAACATTTGACTATTTGTCAAGTCTTGGCTGTCTCCCCCATGGTGGGATAACCCCGTAATTCCACCCATTGACCTAAGTCAAAAGCGTGAACACCTTAAGGTTTACACTAAGACATTTAGGTCCTTAATGCCTTTAGTGTTTCATTTTTCCAAACCTGTCTTCCATGAGCAATTTGGCCCTCCAATAGCAGTTTCATACCATTCATGTCCTTCCCATAACTCTCCAAGTCTTTTTCTTGAGAGTTTTGCAATTGAGTACCCAAATTTCCAAAACCTTACAAAAAAGTCCATAGGTTGCTTGACAAACAAGCAATCCTTAAGGCTTTTCTTGGGGGCCATGTTACCAACTTTGAACATTTTTAAGGAGTTGTTGATCATGCCTTTTACGCCCCACACTTCAATGACTGTGGTGAAAATTACATAATATAATGGTTTTTAACCATTATGACACACTTGTAATTCTCCCTTTTTTGTGAGGCGGTAACAGAAAACATTCATAACTTGTTTGAAATGGAAACAGTCACAACTTATTTGTAACGAGATGGAATCATTCACAACTTGTTCGGACTGAAATGGAAACATTCACAACTTGTTTAGAATGAAATGAAAACATTCACAGTTTATTTAGAATAAAATGGAAACATTCACAACTAGTTTAGAATGAAATGGAAACATGCACAACTAGTTTCAAATGAAATAGAAACATTCACAACTTGTTTAGAATGAAATGGAAATATTAACATCTAGTTTGGAATGAAATGGAAACATTCATAACTTGCTTACAATGAAATGGTAACATTTGGAACTTGTTTAGAATGGAAACGTTCACAACTTGTTTAGAATAAAAAGGAAACATTCACAACGTGTTGGGAATGATATGGAAATATACATAACTTGTTTTAAATGAAATGAAAATCTTTACAACTAGTTTAGAATGAAATGGAAATATTGACAACTCATTTCAAATCAAATGAGAAAATTCATAACATGTTCAGAATGAAATGAAAACATTCACAAATAGTTTAGAATGAAATGGAATGATTCACAACTGGTGTGAAAAAATTGGAAACATTCAAAACTTGTTAGAAACGGAAGCATTCATAACTTGTTTGGAATGGAAACAATCACATCTTGTTTATAATGAAATGCAAACATTCACAAGTTGCTTAGAATGAAATGGAAACACTTACAACTTATTTGTAATAAAATGGTAACATTCATAACTTGTTTAGAATGAATGGAGAGTTTCACATCTATTTTAGAATACGTTGGAAGCACTCACAACATGTTTAGAATGAAATGGAAAGATTCATAGCTTGTTCAGAATGAATGAAAACATTCACAACTTTTTTGAAATTGAAGCATTCACAATTTATTTGGAATGAAATAGAAACATTTACAATCTGTTTGGCATAAATTGAAAACATTCTGAACTTTTTTAGAATGAAATTGAAACAGTCATAACTTGTTCAGAATAAAATGGAAATATTCATAACTTATTTAAATTGGAAACATTCACAACTTGTTCAGAATGAAATGGAAACATTCACAACTTGTTTGGAATGTAAATATTCACAACGTGTTTAGAATGAACTGGAAGCTTTCATACCTTGTTTGAAATGTAAACATTCACAACTTGTTTGAAATGGTAACATTCATAACTTGTTCAAAATGAAATGAAACCATTCATAACTTGTTTCAAATGAAAACACTCACAACTTGTTTGGAATGGTAACTTTTGCAACTTGTCTAGAACGAAATGGATACATTCACAACTTGTTTGGAATGGAATGGAATGCAAATAGTCACAACTTGTTTGGAATTAAAGGAAACATTAAAAACTAGTTTAGAAGAAAATGGAAAGATTCAACACATGTTTAGAATGGAAACATTTACAACTTGTTTAGAAGGAAAGGGAAACATTCGCAACTTGTTTAGAATGAAATAGGAAACATTCACAACTTGTTTAGAATGAAATAAAAACATTCACAACTTGTTTAGAATGAAATGGACACATTCACATCTAGTTTGGAATGAAATGGAAACATTCACAACTTATTTAGAGTGAAACAGAAAGATTCAGAACTAGTTTGAAAAGGAAACATTCATAACTTGTTTAGAATGAGAATGAAACATACACAAATTGTTTAGAATTAAATGGAGACATTCACAACTTGTTTTTAATGAAATGGAAACATTTAGAACCTTTTTAAAATGAAATGGAAACATTCACAACTAATTTAGAATGAAATGGAAACATTCACAACTATTCACAACTTAGTTTAGAATGAAATAGAAAGATTCACAACTAGTTTAGAATGAAATGGAAACATTCAGAACTTCTTTAGAATGAAATTCAAACATTCATAACTTGTTTGGAATGAAATGGAAACATTCAGAACTAGTTTAGACTGAAATGGACACATTCCCAACTTGTTTAGACTACAATGGAAACATTCACGACTTCTTTAGAATAAAATAGAAACATTCACAACTAGTTTAGACTGAAATTGAAACAAACACAACTAATTTCGAATGGAATAGAAATATTCACAACCTAATTAGAATGAAATGGAAAGATTCACATCTAGTTTGGAATGAAATGAAACACTCACAACTTGTTTAGAGTGAAATGGAAAAATTCACACAACTTCTTTAGAATGGAAACATTCACAACTTGTTTAGAATGAAATGGAAATATTTACAACTTGTTTGAAATGAAATGGAAACATTCACAACTTGTTTAGAATGAAATGGAAACATTCACAACTAGTTTGGAATGAAATGGAAACATTCACAACTTGCTTAGAATGAAACCGAAACATTAACAAGTAGTTTGGAACAGAAACTTTCACAATTTATCTAGAATGAAAAGGAAAAACTCAGAACTTGTTTGGAGTAAAATGGAAACTTTTACAACTTGTTTGAAATGGAAATATTCACAACTTGCTTAGAGAGAAAATGATGCATTCACAACTATTTAGATTGAATGGAAAATATTCACAACTAGTGTAGAATGAAATGGAAACATTCATAACTTGTTTCAAATGAAATGGAAACATTCATAACTAGTTTAGAATGAAATGAAAACATTCACAACTTGCCTAGAATCAAAAGGAAACTTTTACAACTTGTTTCGAATGAAAAGGAAACATTCACAACTTGTTTGAAATTGAAACATTCACAACTTGTTCAAAATGAAAATGAAGCATTCACAAGTTGTTTCGAATGAGAAGAAAACATGCACTACTTGATTTGAATGAAGGGGAAATGTTCACAAGTTGTTTAGAATGAAATAGAAACATTCACAACTAGTTTAAATTGAAATGAAAAGATTCACAACTAGTTTAGACTGAAATGGAAACATTCAAAACTTGTTAAGAATTGAAACATTTATAACTTGTATTGAATGGAAACAATCACAACTTGTTTAGATTTAAATGCAAACATTCACAGCTTGTTTAGAATGAAATGAAAACACATACAACTTGTTTGAAATAAAATGGTAACATTTACAACTTGTTTAGAATGAAATCGAGAGATTAACATCTAGTTTAGAATAAGATGGAAACATTCACAACAAGTTTAGAATGAAATGCAAATATTCACAACTTGTTTAGAATGAAATGCAAATATTCACAACTTTTTTAGAATGAAATGGAATCATTCATAACTTGTTCGAGATGGAAGCATTCAGAATTTGTTGAAAAAGAAATAGTAACCTTCACAGTTTATTATGAATGATGTGGAAACAATCTCAAGTTATTTAGAATGAAATGGAAACATCCATAACTTGTTCAGAATGAAATGCAAATATTCACAACTTGTTTAAAATGGAAACATTCACAACTTGTTCAGAATGAAATGGAAACATTCACAACTTGTTTGGAATCGAAACATTCACAATGTGTTTAGAAAGAAATGGAAACATTCATAGCTTGTTTGAAATGGAAACATTCATAACTTGTTTGAAATGGAAACATTTATAACTTGTTTGAAATGAAAACAATCATAACTTGTTTAGAAATAAATCGAAACACTCACACCCTTTTACAATTCGAAACATTCACAACTTGTTTGGAATGGCAACATTCACATCTTATTTAGAATGAAATGGAAATATTCACACCTTGTTTCAAATGAAAACACTCACAACTTATTTAGAATGAAATCGATACATTCACAACTTGTTTCGAATGAAATGAAATGGAAATATTCACACCTTGTTTCAAATGAAAACACTCACAACTTGTTTAGAATGAAATCGATACATTCACAACTTGTTTTGAATGAAATGGAATGGAAAGAGTCACAACTTGTTTTGAAGAAAATGGGAACATTCACAACATGTTTTGAATGCAAACATTCACAATTTGTCTAGAATAAAAGGAAAACATTCGCAAAATGTTTAGAATGAAATAGATACATTCATAACTTATTTATAATTAAATGTGAACATTCACATCTAGTTCTGAATGAAATGGAAAGATTAACACCTTCTTTAGAATTAAATGGAAACATTCACAACTTGTTCGGAACAGAAATATACACAACTTGTTTAGAACGACATGGAAACATTCACAACATCTTTGGAGTGAAATGGAAACTTGCACAACTTGTTTAAAATGGAAACATTCACAACTTCTTTTGAATAAAATGGAAACATTCACCACTTGTTTGGAATAAAATGGAAACATTCACCACTTGTTCAGAATGAAATGGAAACATTCACAACTTGTTTGGAATGAAGTGGAAACTGTCACAACTTCTTTTGAATGTGTTGGATAAATTCAGATCTTGTTTGGATTGGAAGCATTCACAACTTATTGAGAATGAAATGGAAACATTCACAACCTATTTAGAATGAAATAGAAATATTCAGAACCTGTTTAAAATGGAAACATTCATAACCTGTTTCAAATGAAATGGAAACATTTATAACTTGTTTAGAATGAAATAGAAACTTTCATAACTAGTTTGAAAAGAAAACATTCATAAGTTGCTTAGGATGAAATGCAAACATTCACAAATTATTTGGAATGAAATGAAGACATTCACAAGCTATTTTGAATGGAACAAAAACATTCACAGCTTGTTTGGAACGGAAACATTCACAACGTGTTTAGAATAAAGTGGAAGCATTCATAACTTGTTTGAAATTGAAACATTCACAACTAGTTTAAAATGAAATAGAAACATTTACAACTTGTTTGGAGTGAAGTGGAAACAATAACAACTTGTTTGGAATGAAGTGGAAACATTCACAACTAGTTTAGAAAGAAATGGAAAGATTCACAACGTGTTCGGAGTGGAAATTTTTCACAACTTGTTTTGAATGAAATGGAAACATTCACAACCTATTTGGAATGAACACATTCACAGCATGTTTTGGAATAAAATGGAAACATTCATAACTTGTTTTCATTGAAATGGAAACATTCACAACTTTTTTGAAATGGATAGACTCACTGGTTGTTTAGGATGAAATTCAAACATTTGCAAGTTGTTCGGAATAAAATGAAAACATTCACAGCTTGTTTGAATTGGAATCATTTGCAACAGGTTTAGAATGAAATGGATGCATTCACATCTTGTTTAGAATGATGTGGGAGTATTGACAACTTGTTACCCACTCCAGGGTAGTCCAATTATGGTGCCAAAATTGTACATTTAGACTCCCAGGATTGTTAATGTTCTGTAGGTCATCAGAGCACTACCTTTAGTGTGCGTACCCAAGTGGCCCTCTTGACCACTATGTAATGACATGCATATTGGTCCAACCATCACACACATATTTACATTTCATGCACACCATGGTAGCAAAGAAGGAAAACACTAGCACAAGTCTTAATCTAGGCTACCACACATTAGGCAATCTTGTTAAGTTCTAGTGACCAACGACTGCACCTGTAACTTCCACTAACAAATAGTATCATTCTAGCTACGTACCCCCATGTTTGCTCCATTATCAAGTAGAAACTTAGAGCAAACCAAGGATTTTTTTTTTTACATCAATAGCCCACCTATAGACCAAGTTATTGACTTTTAAAGTTGGTTACAAAATTCTGACCAAATGAACAGTAACTTAGCCAACTTTGCAATGTCATATCTTTGGCTACAGTGCTCCAAATTCAAAAATTTCAAATTCTAGTTCAACCTATAGTTTTTATATAGGTGTGGTCAAAATTTCATAAAAATATTTCTTCTACACAGGGAGATATAGAACTTTAAGTGTAGAGTCAAAATTCTGGTCACTTTTGACCATTTTGCCCATACAAAATTTCATAAGTGTGCAAAACTTCATTCACAAGGGGAAAACCCTCCAACGCTATCCCATATATGTCCATTACACATAATAATTACATTCTCTTACTTTTAACAACTTTATGTGGACAAAACAGAATTTACAAGTAACAAGCCCATCATTCACACTTCGGCAGCTTTGCACCACATCACTTACATAGCCAAAACATTACTCAAATGTTCACATACTTGTCCCATTTTACACACACTACATGTACATGCATACATGCACTACAAAATGGTCTTAACTCAGCTAAATATGCACCCTAAGTTACAGGAGTGCTTGAGACACAATGGACTCCAGAACAGGATGCTGGACAGCTGCTGCACAACACAATAAGTACCACCATTAAAAATACCAAATGTGCTCCTAAAATCACCAAACTTTCTAGATCATAACTAGACATATGGAAGTTCATGTACCTAAAATTTCAGATGAAAAAATCAAACCACAAATGTCAGTTTGAATGTGATCTTTCTGCTGGACCTGAAATGACAGAATTGAGGGGAGTAAGTTTCATTGAGAAACTTAGTAAGGGTAACACTTGGATTCAATAGGCAATGTGACCATCATTAAAACCTGCATCCAAAGACACTAAAACACAAAAACCACAATGCATATATACAAGATATAGCAACCAAATGCAGCAGCCATTCACAACCAACAAACACATGAAATGTGGCAGCAACATAAACCATAGGTTAGTCCATAAAACACATAATAAACATAACCAAATCACTATGGCAGCCCTCCTCAAGCTAATGCTTGGTCTTAGGAGGATTTTAACACTAGTTAGTACTAACTTTGGGCTCTAGAAACCCTCATTTCACTGCCATCTTTGTGCACTTCACACTAGGTCACAAAACCTTCAATAAGTGCACTCCCCTCACTAAGCTTGGTTCATCAAGCTCATGGCTCTCTTCCAAGCTTAGCCCTAGCTCCATGGTTGCTTGAAAATACAGAAAACAACCCATGAGAGCAAGAGAACCCCTACCAAAGTGGGTAGGCTGAAAATCAAGCTTGATCTTTGAAGTATCCAAACAATAGCTCTAGTTTACTTCCAATTGCTTCCTTTTGCCTTCAATTTCAATCAATTCCAAGTTTGAAGGTGTGGTGGCTATAGAGGAAGTGTGGCTATGTTCTTGGCCTGGAGGAGGTAGAAAATGGGAGAGACATAAGTGAATTGGCCACTTAAATGGCCTTAAATGAGCTTAAGGGCACAAAACACACTTAACAAGCTTAACCTTGCTTTATGTCATTTTCCTTCTCACTAATTATGGTTTATTTGTCTTAAACTTATTGGTACACATGTACCCAACTTTGTTGACCCATTTATCAAGCCTTGGCTGCCTCCCCCATGGTGGGAAAACTCCAAATTGCTCCATTTGACTTAAGTCAAAAACATACACATCCTAAGGCCTACATTAGAACACTTAGGTCGTTTATGCATTTTTGTGTTTTCTTTGTCCTTAGTTTTCTTCCATAATCAATTTGGTCCACCAATAGCACTTTCATACCATTCATATCCTTCCCATAACTCTTTCTTGAAAGTTTTGCAATTGAGTACCCGAATTTCCAAAACCTTACAAAAAAGTCCATAGGTTGCTTGACAAACAAGCAATCCTTAAGGCTTTTCTTGGGGGCCAAGTTACCAACTTGGAACACTTTTAAGGAGGTGTTGATCATGCCTTTTACCCCTCACACTTCAATCACTATGGTGAGAATTACACAATATAATGGTTTTTAGCCATTATGACACACTTGTAATTCTCCCATTTTTGTGAGGTGGTAACAATCCTCCCCACCTTAAAAATTTTGGTCCTCCAAAATAGCCTTTAGCTTCGGGTATTCTTTAGGATACCTTTCCATAAGGTCTTTTTCAGTTTCCCAGGTTGCTTCTCTTTCAGAGTGGTGTGACCACTGAACTTTAACCATGGGAATAAGTTTGTTTCTTAACCTTTTGGTATCCTTGGCTAAGATAGCTATAGGTTTCTCTTCATATGTCAAGTTAGGTTCCAACTGTATGTCTTCCACTACAATAGCATGCTTTGTGTCCAATAGACACTTCTTAAGCATACTGATGTGAAAAACATTATGAACACTTGACATGCTTGGCGGTAGAGCTAACCTGTATGCTACCTTGCCAACTCTGTCCAAGATCTCATAAGGACCTATGTATCTTGGAGCTAACTTGGTTCTTCTGCCAAATCTGACAGTGCCTTTGGTTGGTGCAACTTTTAGCCAAACATTGTCACCAACCTCGAATTCCAAGTCTTCTCATTTTTTTGTTCACATAGGCTGTCGTCCTTTCATTGGCTGCCTTTAATCTCTCTTGAATTTTCTTGATTTTGGCAGTTGTCTCTTCAATAATTTCAGGACCCAACTCTAGCCTGTTTGAGGCTTCCACCCAACAGTGGGGTGTCATGCACCTTCTTCCATACAATGCTTCATAAAGTGCCATGCCAATGGTGCTTCGGTAACTATTGTTATATGAGAATTCCACCAATGGAAAGTGTTGGTCCCATTCACCTTTGAAATCTTCCACATAGCTTTGTAGCATGTCTTTCAATATTTGTATCACTCTTTCAGATTTCCCATCTGTCTAAGGATGATAAGCAGTACTTAGATGGATTTTGGTTTCTAGTACTTTATGAAAACCACTCCAAAACTGAGCTATAAATCTTGGATCTCTAACAGATATAACAGAGTCTGACACTCCATGTAGTCTCACTATCCTCTGGACATACTTCTGAGCTAACCTCTCCAAGGAGTCTGTGAGTTTCATAGGTAAGAAGTGGACACACTTGGTTATCCTATCCACAATGACCTAGATTGTATCATGCCTTAATTTGGTCATGGGCAACCCAATCAAAAAGATCATGGTTATGTAGCCCCATTTCCTCACTGGTATAGGTAGAGTCTATAGGGTACCAACTGGCTTTTAGTGCTTTACCTTTACCCTCTGGCAGTGGCACATTTGGAGACATAAGTAACTATGTCTCCCCTCATGTTTGGGCACTAGAAGTGAGTCTTCAAGTCTTTATACATTTTCTCACTTCCTGGATGTATGTTCAACTTGCTTGTCTGAGCTTCTTCAAGTGTTTCATCCTTGAGCTTAGTTCCTTTAGGCACATAGATTTGGTAATCCTTGCTTGTACGCAAAGGATTGATACAAGGGACATTTTCCCTCTCCTAAAATCTTTTACAGTTTTTGGTCTTTCCCATTCTTGCACTGCCTTGACCTTTTTAGGGTCTGTGTCCTAGGAAAGACACTTCCCTTATTCAAAATTCACACTTGGATAATGTGGCATAAAACTAATGTTCCAATAGAGTCTTTAGGACAACCTTCAGATGATGTTCATGTTCATTTTCATCCTTGGAATACACAAGGATGTCATCAAAGAACTGAACAAAAAATTTGTCCAGATATGGTCTGAACACCCTGTTCATCAGGTCCATAAAAGTAGCTACGCCATTAGTCAAACCAAATGGCATGACTGTATACTCATAATGCCCATTTCTGGTCCTAATTGCAGTCTTAGGAATGTCTTTTTCCTTTACTCTCAACTAGAAGTATACAGATCTCAAATCTATCTTGGAGAAGATCTTAGCTCCCTTGAGTTGATAAAAAAAATCCTCAATCCTAGGGGGGTGGATACTTGTTCTTGATAGCCACTGCATTAGGCTTCCTGTAGTCAATGCATAGTCTCAAAGATGCATCCTTTTTTTTTACAAAGAGAATAGGAGCTCCCAATGGTGAAACACTTGGCCTTATGAACTGATGCGAACCCCTTAATGACCATGAAATGTGCCCAAGATGAGATTCAAGCTCCACAAGACATCAAAAAGACTGGGTTTAAAACCCCCACCCCTAATCAACCTGTGATTAGAAACGAGAAGTATAGAACTCCAAGAACACAAGCAAACTTGTGCACCAAGGTAGTCCGCCAAGAACCAAAGAGAAAAACCTCTCCAAAGAGCAATATTATTTTGGCATAAATCTGTGTTTACATCCAGAATATGTGCCTTTATATAGGCCTAAACTAGGGTAAAAATCTGGGCAAAATTCGCAGCCCAAGTCACCTAGGAAACCTAGTTACAAAGGACTTAAGAAAACCTAGTCCAATTAAGACTTCTAAACCCTTTCTAACTTGTTTTGTGTATGCAGCGTATGCCACCTGTCCTAAGCGACCTGAATTAATTTCATAGCCTAAATAACATCCTAAATAATGTATCTAAACAGGAATTGAACGAAAATAAAATGCAAATACAAGATTAAACCCGAAAACCCCCAAATAGCCTTTTCGGGTGCATTTTTGGGCACTTTAGGGCTTTCACTTGTATCTTCAGCTCCCAGCTTGAATCTTTGAGTTCCAATGACATGAATCTTCCTCTTAGATGTGGAAAAAGAGGTCTGGAAAGTTAGAGCTCAAAAATCCAGCTTATGGGCACAAAATGCATCAAGAACACTTAAGGTGGCTCAAATGGTGCACTTTGAGTGATGTCCTTGGTGTCCTTATTTTGTGACTTGTCTAAGCACTCCAGAACTGAGTACCAAGCATATCCATCATCTCCATATGGTGTCTTGAAAGTTCCAGCAGCTCCTTGTGAAGTTTCATGTCCATTCTCCATGAAGAAACTTGAAACAAAGGCTTGTAGTGCACTTGAGAGCTCCTTAGCTTTCTTCCTTGTCATAGGTCCACTAGAAACCTTCAATGGGTCCTTGCCTTCTCCATGTGTGCCTTCCTTGATCATATCAACTCCCCCCTCCTTAGAAGGATTCATCCACGAATCTGCATGTTCAAACAAAGATAAATCAGAAACATTAAAAGTAGCACTCACATTGTACTCACCCGGCAAGTCTAGCATGTATGCATTGTCATTGATCTTCTTAATGACTTGGAATGGTCCATCTCCTCTTGGATGAAGCTTAGTCCTTCTTGCAGCTGGAAATCTTTCTTTTCTCATGTGTAACCAAACCCAATCTCCAGGTTCAAACACAACTCTCCTTCGGCCTTGGTTGGCTTTCTTAGCAACTTGTTGATTTTTTAGTTCAATTTGTTGCTTAACCTTCTCATGCAACCTCTTGATGTTCTCAGCCTTCTTACTACCATCCAAGCTAGATACCTCATGAGTAGGTAATGGCAAAAAATCCAATGGAGTTAAAGGATTAAAACCATAAACAATCTCAAAAGGTGACAAATTAGTAGTAGTATGCATGGACCTATTATAAGCGAACTCTACATGAGGCAAACAATCTTCCCAAGCTTTCAAATTTTTACCAATGATAGCTCTAAGCATGGAACCTAAAGTCCTATTAGTTACCTCAGTTTGCCCATCAGTTTGTGGGTGACAAGATGTAGAAAACAAAAGCTTAGTTCCTAACTTACCCCACAAAGTCCTCCAAAAGTGGCTTAGAAACTTAGTATCTCTATCCGAAACTATAGTTCTAGGAACACCATGAAGTCTAACAATCTCTTTGAAAAACAATTCAGCCACATGAATAGCATCATCAGTCTTATTGCATGGAATAAAATGAACCATCTTAGAAAACCTATCAACTACAACAAAGATTGAGTCACGGTTTCCCTTAGTCCTAGGCAATCCAACAATGAAGTCCATAGAAATATCTACCCATGGATGACTAGGTGTAGGAAGTGGTGTGTATAACCCATGTGAAGTGTGAGTGGATTTTGCCTTCCTACAAGTAATGCATTGCTCACATACCTTCTTCACATCTCTTACCATATTCGGCCAATGGTAATGTTCCTTCAAAGTATGCAAAGTCTTGGCTTGTCCAAAGTGTCCCATAAGTCCTCCACAATGAGCTTCCTTTGTCACACCTCACTCAGGCCCTGGCCTATCATTTACTAACTTAACTCCCAAACCCAATATTTAATCTCAAAGTGTTTGGTTCGGCCAATCAAGTAATGGCAACTTTTAAGTCTTATTTTCTTAAGTTAAGAGGCCTGGGAGGTGGCCCAGGTGGCTTTAACAAGACCCATTATCATCTTGCAGCAAGGGCAAGGCCCAAAACCCCTAACTTGCACAACAGGCAAGGTTTCAATTAATGACTTGCATAACAAGCAAGGCAACACTTAAATGCAATTTAAGTGCATACATGGTGTGCATCAAGTGTACTAACTATATGGCAACCAAGAAGCCCACAAGGTTGGTTTAGATTTCTGAAAACAACCAGTAAAAATGCATGATGCTCTCGGCCAACTAATGTACATGCCATTGTGCACCACAGTTCCACATAACTAGGTCCATAACCATTCACATAAAAGTGGCAACTTAGGCCCATAATATCCAGCATACATAGGCAAGCATAATGCCATCCATAAGTCCATACATAACTTGGCATCCAAAATCCACAAAACATCCACAAACTAGGTATCCAAGACTACATATATGTACAAGTCAAAATGGTAGTCTACCTAGTATCTACCATGGCTATAAATGCCAAGCATCCATAAGTTGTTCATGCCAAGTTACATACAACCCGAGACCATTCTCCTAATGGTCAAACAAAACCTTGAGAATCCCATACAGAAGTACACACTGCAACACCAAACCTATGGCCATATTCATGGTCATAAAGGTGAATATCACAATCAGAGCTAAAGTCCAAGTATCCATGCTCTCCTAGATAGTTCCCACTCTACAGCCTGCAAACTTAAAACATAAGTCTCGGCCAACCATAGGTAAATAAGACTTGTAATGAAACCAAAATGCTACACCAAGCACACATTGGCACATACCTTCGTAACTAAGCAAATAAACACTAAGCACACACATAAGGCAGCTTAGCACTACTCAGGCCGAATATCCTTGCCTGAAAAATAAAGGATGGGCAGTGAGCATATAACTCAGTAGGATTCACTTTAAACATATACAACTCATATTGAGTCTATTTAGTTAAGCTGAGTAATCACTCAAAGCTTAACCTCCCATTAGTTAGCTCAACCTGCAAAACAAACACCAAGACAAAAAAAACAGACATATACATATACAAGACAGATAAATAAGTCAAATATTTCATAAGTGGGGCTAGCATGCACAAGGAAACACCAAAGCACACAAGTACACACACACACTCCACAATGTTGCTCTCGGCCATATAAGCCATACATGTACCCATCTGCATTTCTTGCACACAAACTTACCAATACACCAATTCCATTTGGAGCTCCCAAAATGCCAAGCAAATAGGCCACATTTACTTGCATTTTTAGTACATGTACCATAGTTAATTAGCTAATCAACAAAATGACCAAGTATAACCATTAAGCCCATCAAGCAACTAAGGTCATTTGGCAAGTTTTAACCATCACTTAGTCACTCTAGACACTTGAACCATGGTGTATAATACCAAGCAATATCAAGTGCCAGTGAACCCTACCTCAAATAGCTCTCGGTCTCAACCAAGTTTCAAATGTCCATGTGCTCTTCAACTCCAATGCCTAGCATAACAACATATAGGCATCATTATACAAATCCATGGATTAACCTACCATGACTCAATTGAAGAACACTAGAATGCACACACTTTAGCTCTCGGCGAAAGTGTCCAATATGTCCATATATGTACTGCCCATCATTCTGTCATTCCATATGATGTTCTAGTCATCAATGTACATCATCCATGGCATCATTGCCAAGTAACCAAGTGAAATGCACTATGTTATCATAAACTAAGCTCTCGGCTAAAATGCCCATAATCACATCACAATGTGCTTCATCAATTTAGTTCATCATATAATCACCAAATCACCACTAAACATGTTTCATGGCATCATTACCATGTATTCAAGTAATGGAAACTAAATTATACCACTTCAAGCTTTCGGCCATAAAACCCAACCTCACATAACAATGCTCTCCACCCATTCAACTTAATATATGATCACTATATGATCAATAATCAAAGCTCATGGCATCAATGCCATGTAATTAGAGGTAGAACATGAATTACCTCAAATCCAACTTTCGGCCAATACACTAACTTCCACAAACTTGGTGTTCTTCACCCCAACAACCTAACACAAGGTGAAATAATCATCAACAAGCATCACACATGGATTAATTTCCATTAATTCCAAGAAGAACACCAAGAACACTTGTTCATCACAATTGGCCAACATTTCACTTTCATACCGAAACATTTCTTGCTCATTTAACTTAATACATCTTCAATTGAGCACTTAGGGTCCTTGTACATGGAAGAACTACCATGAATTCAAGGAGATATGGACTTTACCTCAAAACCTAGCTTAATTGGCTCGGCCTTCCTTCAACCTTCAAGAACAAGCTTGATTTCCAAGTGAACTAAGGCCGAAACAAGTCTCCCAAGCTTGAATTCTTCAAAAGCTTCCAAGATTAGCTAGATTTTGAGGAAAAATTTGGATGAGCACTCAAGGTAGAACTCTCGGCCAAACAAAGCATGGAAACCCGAAAATGAACTAAGTAAAATGGCCTTGGTAGTTTCGGCCGAATGTCTTTAAGTTTTGTTAGCTAAAATGCTAACTTTGGCCTTCCAATAAAATGCATGGTGCAAAGTAGTCTTCCAAGCTTACAAGCCCACAAAACCGCCACTAAATCCTTGATTCCAATGACACTTTAGTCCATTCTTGGCCCAAGATGCCAAGCAAATAAACAACACAAGTACCAAGGTGTTATATACACACATGCATAACCGGCCATGACTAGATCACAAACTAGTTAGTTTGTTTAGTTAACTAGTGAATAGTACACTTAGTGGTAGACAAGAATGTGACTAGCAATCATTGTTGTCTCCCAAAAATGGTCTAGTCTTGGACTAGCCATCACAGAATTTTGCATGGCCAACAATGCCATCCTTAAGTTTGTGGTTTCACTTGTACCACTCAACTTAGTGCTCAATTTAGTCCCCTTTCTCTGTTTTCTGTCAGCTTCCCCATAGTACATTTTCTATGTGCAATTAAGTTCTGAAAGTCTTCAGTTTTGCACATAAGTCACTGTACCAGTCTCCAGAGCTTCTCTTACTTTCCCTTTCTGTTCTCTCTCATTTTCCTTGGTTTTCCTTGATATTCCTTGGCCTAAGCCAAGCACTTAGGAGGTGCCTAACATCCTTTGTGAGCAATTCCCTCAAAGATGTCTTTGGATTTGAAAAGAAACCCATTAACTTGATAAAACTTCTCAAAAGAAAACGTAGAACACTTAGAATAAATCTCACCGAAATCATCATCACTAGCATATAAATCCTTCAAGTGTTCAAAACCCAAAACTTTTGCATCTAAAGCTGAAAGTAAAGCATACCTTCTTGAAAGTGCATCCGCCACTACATTATCCTTACCTTGCTTGTATTTGATAACATATGGGAATGACTCAATAAACTCTACCCATTTAGCATGCCTCCTATTCAACTTACCTTGCCCACTAAGAAACTTAAGGGCTTGGTGATCAGTGTGAATCACAAACTCTCTTGGCCACAAATAGTGTTGCCAAGTCTCCAAAGCTCTTACCAAAGCATAGAGCTCCTTGTCATATGTGGGATAGTTCAAGCTAGCACCATTCAACTTCTCACTAAAGTATGCAATGGGGCGGCCTCCTTGCATCAATACAGCTCCAATGCCTATACCTGAAGCATCACACTCAACTTCAAAAGTATTAGCAAAGTTAGGCAAAGCTAAAAGTGGTGCATGGCATAACTTTTCTTTTAACAACCCGAAAGCATCTTCTTGAGCTTTTCCCCACTTAAATCCCACATTCTTCTTTATAACTTCAGTTAGAGG
>SMDT01000960.1:0-122410 GCA_005392925.1 Aquilaria sinensis
GACTTGAGAGTCATGGAGTACCGTATCCGCCACTTAACCGGGAAGAAATGGATCCAACTTTTTGACAATTTTTAAAGGCTTTATAGAATGCATGTGTGTCTTTAAACAAAGAGGGCCAATGAAATCTATACTGCAAAATCTTTATAGCTATTTTCTTTGACAAAAAATTCCCTCCACACATTTCAAAATGAGAAAATTCAATGACACTTTTTACCTTATCCTTAGGTATACATCTCATAAATATTTGGTCAGGACAGTATTTGAAAAGATAAGAGTGATCCCAACAAAAATTGTTCACCTCATGTAGAAATTTCTTCTTATCTTGGATATTCCATTGAGTTGGCATCTGTCCTATCACCAAAAAATTGACAATATTAGCAAACCAAGGTACTGTAGTGACAGGAAGTAGAAATTTGTTAGGAAAATAATAATTTATGGGTGTAGCCTTAATTGTTGAATCCGTTCTCAGCCTTGATAAATTGTCAACAACAACATTTTTTATGCCTATCTTATCCTTGACCATAGTGTTGAATTCTTGGAGTAATATGATCCAGCATATCAGCCTTGACTTAGCATCTTTCTCTGACATTAGGTACTTCAATTATTTGGGCAAAAGCTTCCACTTTGTTGTGTGAATTTTATTTTGCTCTTCAACTTTAGGTTTTCCCAACTCTTTAATTTTTGGTGTCCAACATGTGTTCCCCTCTGCCTGTGAAGAATCAAACAATGCACAAATGTCAAATGTATCCTGATCTACATGCATATTTGATTCAAATGAAATAACTAGCCTATTTTCTAGAGGATCAGAGATACTCCCTTCTTGGATATAGTTTTCCTTAGCTGCGTTAATAACGTAGACATCTTCACCTTCATCTTCTTTTTCAGGAGGTTGCTTAAGCAATTGAAAATATTTAACTCCAATGTCATATTTCCAAATGTCAGCTTCATCAATCCATTCCTGCAATTAATCAAAGCATTAGAAGTTGCTAAAAATGGACGTCCTAAAATAACAGGTATTGAATTCTTAATTTTCACCGGTGGTATGTCCAAAATAATAAAATCCACAAGATATATTAATTTATCAACTTGGACTAACACATCTTCAATGACTCCTCTGGGCACTTTCACTGATCTTTCAGCAAACAAAAGACTTTCCAGAGTTTAGCCGGAGAACGTACGACTAGACGGCTTAGGAGTCTTTGACACACCATACTTGTACGGCCCCCGACACACCGTCCCCAGACACGCTCTGACACGCTGTTCTCGAGTAGTACAGGCTTTCGGCCGAATGGCCTATGATCAGCTAAAAGCCCCCCTAAAGGTACGAATCACATCCAGCCGGACACGTGTCATGATCTGAGCAGCTGGTGGCAAGTGAACCTCTCCTGTCTACCTCTTATAAATATGGGTGGCATCGCAGGTAAAGAGGGACTCTGGACATAGGATTACGTTCACCTCCTTTACTTACTACACACTAACTTGGGCGTCGGAGATTCCTCCCCGGAAAAACACTCCAGGGACCTCCTAGCCTTTGCTTCCTTTGTATTCCAGGTGGTCATCTCAGGACGCATTCTCCATGAACGCTCCTCCGCACCGAAGGTTCTTGCCACCCTTACCATGACACACAGTGGAGATGCTGATGGGCATCATATGGCACCGTCTGTGGGAAATCTCCCTCGGGTCGCTGTCGTGGAGATAAGGCGCTCAAAGGACAAAGGGCTCCCAAGGTCAACCTCGGCGCTCGGGGCTCAGCAGGCGACCACCCAGCTTGTGGCAGAAACTTCTGTACCGGAAGACGACCGTCCTCTGATGGTGACGATGGGTTTTCTGCGAGACTTCCAATGCTTCATCGTCGCTGAAATGACTCAGCAGCTTGATCAGAGGTTGCCTCAACCTCCTCTGGTCCGAAGGGCCTCTCCCCCGGCTGTTTGTCGGGAAAGGAGTTCAAGGTCCACACACCAAAGTTCGGGGAGTGGGGACTCCCTTGATGCGTCCTCAACAGAAAACAAAGCTGTTGAGGCGCGATCCATCAGGGTAGGAGCTCCAAAAGAGACTAGGGCCTCCTGCCAACGGAGCGCATCCCCTTATCGAAGGTCCTAGTCTCCTCACCGTCGAAGTCACTCCCTGAGGAAGAGAAGAAATTCACCATTACCGCCGAACACCAGGCAACAAGGAGAAGTTAACACAGCTGTCCTCATGGAGAAAATTCTAGGAAGACTGGAGAAGGTTGAGAGGCAAATCTCCCGAAAGCCAGTCTGGTCCAGGCTGTCTGACTCTTACACTGAAGAAGAGTCACCATTTGTGCGCGAGGTGGTGGAGGCGCCCATGCCCAGTGATTTCAGGGTGCCACACCTAGAAACTTACGATGGGCGTAGTGACCCTCAGGCGCACATGACAAAATATAAGCGAAGCATGGTACTCCATGGCGCAGATGACGCCACTCTCTGTAAGTGTTTTGAAGTAACACTATCTGGTCTAGCAACGACATGGTATAACTCTCTGGCCCATGGAAGCTTGCTAAGCTTTCAAGAGTTATCCACTGCCTTCACCCAGCAGTTCATCAGCAGTAGGCCAACCGCCAAAATGCCAGTGCAAATGTTCGACATAGCCCAGCGAGGTGGGGAGACCGTTCGCGACTATGTTGAAAGGTTCAACTAAGAGGCGTTGAGCGTGCCCGATTTCAGGCCAAAAATTCGCATCCTTGCAATGATTAGGGGACTTCGAAGGGACTTCCAGCTATTCTATGAGTTTTCCAAAGATCCCCCAGACACTCTAGGGGAGTTCTATAGAATGGCCGAACAGCATATGACAGCCGAGGAGCTTAGAATGAGAGGACCTAAAGGAGAGCACCCATGGCTCGAAGGGCCTAGTCATCAGCCTCGACATCAAAATGAGGGGGAAAGGCCCCAAAAGCAATGGGGGAAAAGGCCAATGACATTCACTCCCTTAAACACCACAAGAGCTAGCATCCTTATGGCGCTAAAAAGGCAAAGAACCACAGTTCCAAGACCAAAGGCCATGACCTCGGAAAACAAGAAGAACATGAAGAAATTCTGTCAATTTCACCGAGATCACGGCCACGACACTGAGGATTGTTTTCAACTAAAGAAATATATCGAGTCCCTGATCAAGCAAGGTCAACTCCGACGATACTTGCGGATCCCTTCGCCAAAAGGAAGGAAGGAAGAGCAAAGGAGGGTAGACGATGAAGAGTATGATTCAGATAGACGTCAGGACCATAGTCCTCAAAAAAATCTGCCACCATCAGCGGGGGTTATCCAAACCATCACTACCGGAATACCCTCGGCAGAGAGGAAAAGAAAAATAAGGGAAATCTCCATAATGGAGTACGGGAACTCGCCGAATAGACTCACTCGTAGAGATGGGTCTACAGTAAAGTTCCCCCACGACGACCCACTCCTTGTCATGGCAAGGATAGGAAACTGGGACGTCAAAAGGGTACTCCTCGATGATGGCTCAAATACCGATGTCATCTTTTCCCATCTGCTGCCTAAGTTGGGCATTCCAAGAGGCGATCTCAGTACAGTCAATTCCCCCACCTTCGGCGTAGGACCCTCCGAACTTCCGGTTCTCGGATGTATCGACCTGCCTTTGATGCTGAAAGGGATCTCGCCCCATAGCCAGAAAGAGTTGATCGCCTCCGTCATGACAAGATTTATTGTCATCGATGTGCCGTCGGCTTACAATGCTATCCTTGGAAGGCAGACTCAAGGCAACCTCCACATCCGCCCGGACGTAAAATACCTAACGGTCACCTTCACGACCGAAGACGGGGACGCAGAGATCTTCATTGACCAAACCGACGTCAGAAAGGTCTTCACAAAAGCCAGACAAAGCCCAGCAAAGATCCAAGTGCAAACTTCGGTGAAGGACAAAACAGTCATGATGGGCGAAGAAACAGTGAAGGAGGAAAACGAAAGCCTGGAAAAAATAGAAACAGAGGATGTAGAATTGATCCCTGGCCAAAGCACCCGAATCGGGAAAAAATTGGCCGAGGATGACAAAAAGAGGCTTGTATCCTTCTTGTTCATGAACAAAGATCTATTTGCCTACTCGCCGAAGGATATGCCTGGGGTCGACCCCAGCATAATCCGCCACAGCCTTAGAGTGCGACCGAATGCCAGACCAGTTCGGCAGAAGAAATGGAGTCTATCGGCTCGTAAGAATTCCTTTGTTAAAACCGAAGTCAACCGCCTCATCAAGGCCGGAGTAATAAGAGAAGTTAAATACCCTGAATGGCTCAGCAACGTGGTTATTGCCACGAAAGAGGGGAGTGAAAAACTCCGAATGTGCATCAACTTCCGAAATTTGAACGACGCCTGCCCAAAGGACTCTTACCCATTTGCCAGCCATAGATCAGCTGGTGGGTGCAACTACCGAATACGGGCTGCTTAGCTTTTTCGATGCCTTTAGCGGATATCATCAAATCCGAATGAACCCCGAAGATGAGGAAAAAATGTCCTTCATCACGGAGATAGGTACCTACTATTATATCAGGATGCCATTCGAGCTTAAAAATGCAGGGGCTACCTATCAAAGGCTGATGAATAGGGTATTTGATTCTCAGATTGGGAGAAACATGGAAGTATACGTTGATGATATGATAGTCAAGAGCAAAATGCCTGGTAATCATATCACTGACCTAGCCGAAACCTTCCAACGACTTCGAGAGTTTGGCATACGTCTTAATCCCGAAAAGTGTGTGTTTGGAGTAAGTGCAGGAAAGTTTCTCAGGTTTATGGTATCAGAAAGGGGAATAGATGCCAACCCTGAAAAAGTCAAAACCCTGCTGAATTTCCGAACACCTACATCCATCAAAGACATACAAAGCCTTACCGGAAGAATCACCTCCCTTAGTAGATTCATCTCCAGGTACGGCGACCGATGTCGCCCATTCTTCAAAGTACTCACCAAAGTCCCCAAGGGCGACGACACTTTCGAGGCCCAGGAGCATCCATGGAACTCAGAATGCCAGAAAGCTTGGGATGAGCCTAAAAGCTACTTAACCCACCTGCCAATGCTTCGGGAACCCCAAGAAGGAGAACCCCTCATCCTCTACCTCGCGGTTACTGAAAAGGCGGTTAGTTCGGTCTTACTAAAAGAAGAAGGTGGGAGGCAATGGCCAGTATATTATGTAAGCAAGCCCCTGCATGGCGCTGAGGTCAGATACCCATTGCTCCAAAAGGCCATCTACGCCTTGATACTCGCAGGCAGAAGGTTGCGACCTTACTTCCAAGGACACGCTATCACTGTCCGGAGTAACCTGCCTCTGCTCGACGTCATGAAAAGAGTAGAGCATTCGAGAAGATTATCAAAGTGGTGCATCGAACTCAGAAAGTATGACATCACTTACGAGCCTAAAAGAGCAATAAAAGCCCAGGCCTTGGCAAACTTCATAGTCGAAATCCCAGAAATGGAGAATGCTGAAACCAACGAGGAAGACCGAGCAAAGGTAGATCCAGAGTGGAAACTCTTTGTCGATGGAGCCTCAAGCACAGAACATCAGGGCGCTGAAATAATCCTCCGAGGGCCCAAAGGCATGGAGGCCACAAAAGCAATCAAATTTGGTTTCGATGTTACCAATAACATCGCTGAATATGAGGCACTGATAGCAGGACTAAAGCTGGCCAGAAAAGTCGGCGTAAAAAACTTCATAGCCCACAGTGACTCATAGCTAGTAGTCTGGCAAACGAGAGGGGAGTACGCGGTGAAGGATCCAACATTGGCAAAATATCATGACCTCGTCAAAAAACTTATTGGGGAGTTCGACTCTGTACAAATAAAAAACGTGCCCCGAAGTGATAATAGACAAGCTGACACCTTGGCCAAATCCAAGGAACCCTGTGAGGTGCTGAAGCAAGCTAGTACAGAATTGATGTGCATAGCAACCTCGGGGGAAAGATGGCAAGACCCCATCAAGAAGTATCTAGCAACTTCGGAACTCCCTAAGGATCCCAAAGAGGCCGAAAGAGTATGAAAGCGCTCGGGAAGGTACTTCCTCATTGGAGAAGAACTATATAGACAAGGGTATGCCAGCCCCCTACAGAAATACGTAAGCAAAGATGATGTCAGAACAATACTCGAAAAAGTCCACGGAGGAGCCTGTGGCTCCCATATAGGAACAGACGCCCTTGTTGGAGTATTACTTCGCCAAGGATACTTTTGGCCTACCTTGAGGAAAGATACAAGGCAATTTGTCCGAACATGTGACAATTGCCAAAAGCACGCCAACATCCAAAGGTTACCTTCGGAAAGAATAACTTCAGCAAATTATCCCTGTCCCTTTGTCGTATGGGGTATTGATCTCATCGGACCTCTTCCAAACACGCCCGGTGGGGTAAAGTTCTGCATTGTCGCAGTGGACTACTTCACTAAGTGGATAGAAGCGGAGCCACTGGCATCTATCTCAGCAAAGGATACCCAAAGGTTCGTGTGGAAGAACATTATATACTGATTTGGCATACCAAGGGTAATAGTGGCCGACAACAGAACCCAGTTCACGGATAGAGGATTCCACTAATTCGCGGCCAACCTCGGCATAAAAATGCATTTCACTCCAGTAGCCCACCCTCAAAGTAATGGGCAAGTCGAAGTATCCAATTGGACAATAAAAGATGGCTTGAAGAAGAGGCTAAAGGAAGCAAAGGGGAAATGGCCAGGAGAGCTCCCAAGTGTGCTATGGAGCTATCGTACGACTCCTCGAAGGGCCACCAGGGAAACCCCTTTCACTCGTGTATGGGACAGAAGCCATCATTCCCATTGAGGTCACATAGCCTTCGATAAGAATACAAGTATTCGACGAAGGAGGAAATAATCTCGACTTGAGAACAAAACTAGACCTCGTCGAGGAACATCGCAAAATGGCCGAAGTAAGGAGAAAGGCTTTTCAACAAAGAATAGCTCACACTGCTAACATACACATAAGAAGGAAAGAGATCAAAAAAGGCGACCTTGTTCTCCAAAAGACCGAATTTGAGCCAAGAAAGCCATCATAAGGGGTACTTCGGGCAAACTGGAGTGGACCTTATTTGGTCCTCGACAAAGTCCGCCCAGGGGTCTACAAATTGGGTGATACCGAGGGAGTAGAGTTGAAAAATACTTGGCATTCAGACTCTCTGAAAAAATTCTACACTTAGACAATTTTTCAGAAAGAAAACTTGTAGTCACCCGTCCCTGAAGTCGTCAATAAAAGCATAGGCCGAATATGGTCGCGTTACCGAAAAAAGGTTCCTTAATGGTTTTCCTTTAGGAACTAACTCCTTGTTGGAGTCTAAAAAACCCCGCGGAGTACAGGAAAGGTCTAAAATGACTCTTTCCAAAGAAATAAGTACGAACGTTCGCCAAAAATACACACTTAAGATTACACTGATTTCTGAAGAATCATATTCGGAAGGAAGAATGTAGATTGGAGAAAAAATCTTCATTAAAAATCTTAAGGCAAAGTACAAAGGAGCAGGATTACAAAAAAGAAAAAAGAAGCTTAAGGCTGAGCAGGGGCATCCGACGTCTTTTCGGCGTCATCATTTTCAATTGGCTCAGCAGGAGGCACGGGCCCGGCAGGTGGAAGGTTGAGAAACTCTAGCTTAGACCATGTCCACCTGGGCTCTTTAGGAAAATCTAGAGCAGACAGGTGGGAGAGGTAGAGCTCAGGGTATTGAAGAAGGACCTGATGACGTGCCAAGCAGAAGCCGTCTTGATAAGACACCTTCGTCATCTGGTCAGACTGATCCTTCCAGGATCTGAGGGCTGACAGCTCAGTTGTGAGCTCATCAATCTTCCCCTCCAGCTTCTTCTTCTTCTTGCTTTTTGCCTCCTTCTTCAGAGAGTCAACCTCAGCCTGGAGATCAGCATTCAAAGCAAGCATCTTCACAAGGTTCTCGCTATCTTCAGCGTTCTCCATCCGAAGGGCCTCGTTCTCCGAAGAGATAACGGCACACCTTAAGCCGAGGTCCTCGACCTTGGCTGTGAAGTCGACAAGGAGCTCCTGCTTACTCGCCGCGAGCTCGGCCCGAAGATTCACAATGTCCTCCTTGGTGATCTTGTTCAGATCGCTGTACTTAAGGACGTATTTGGCGCAGAACTCCTTTGTCTTGCGCAAAGAATCTTCGGACCGAGAACGAGACTCCGTTTGCTTTGCTGCCTAGGCACGGAAGTACCCGCTGTATGCCAAAAGCTGCAAAAAATGGGGCCCTAAATGAGTATCAGAAGACGGTAGAAACTTAGAAGAAAATTTATCTAAGTAAGAGAGAAGAGAGAACTACCTGGGCGGCATGCTCAGTCATCCTCGCCGTAAGGATCTCTTCATTGGGGCATTTGGTGACAAGTGACTGGAAAGTGGCACTGGTCATCACCCCCGTCGCCATCAGGGGAGCCTTCAGCTGGCTATCCTTAGAGAACAAATTCATGCCCTCTGTGAACATCCAGAAGGGCTCCCTCGGCACCTTATCCTGTGGGATCCACCTATTCCGAAGAGCCCTCCGACAGGCGTGAGTCTCCATCCAAGGAGAAACAGGCATGTCCTCTGCAATATCACGTTGAAGTTCCATCAGTACGTCATCCCTTAGCCATTCATCTAAAAAATCGTAGATGCGAAAAACGCTAAGATTTGTAGAAGAATGGCTAAGGAACCAACCTCGTGGAACTTCGGCGACATCATCTTTAGACTCGCCTCCCCGGACTTCATCGGGAACATTCTTCCCCTTCCTTCTTCTGCTCTCTTCGAGCTCCTGAGCAGATCTTCGCTCGGCCGAAGTCTCGGCCATAAGAACGGAGCTTAGTGCTGCCCCGAAGAGGGCAGGATCCGGAGGAGGATCCAAGGAGGTCAGAGGTTGGGCAGGGGATCGATCTTGCACCTCAACCACATCTTCGAGGGGGAGCAGGAGTGGTAGCCTTAGCCTTCTTTGTAACGACCTGGGCAATTACCAAGCTGATGCGAACCCCGATAGTATAAAGACCATGAAACGCGCCCAAGATGTTTTTCAAGCTCCACAAGGCATGAAAGAGACTGGATTTGAAGACCCCCACCCCTAATCAACCTGTGACTAGAAACGAGAAGTATAGAACACCAAGAACACAAGCACACTTGTGCACCAAGGTAGTCCATAAAGAACCAAAGAGAAATTCTCTCCAAAGTAGCAATATTATTTCATGTCATGGCTGTTGTTTTACAACCAGAATATGTGCCTATTTATAGGCCTAAACTAGGGTAAAAGACTAAGCAAAATTAGCAGCCCAAGTCACCTAGGAAACCTAGTTACAAAGGACTCAAGAAAACCTAGTCAAACTAGGATTCCTACACCCTTTTAACACATGTTTAAGGTGTGCAGCGAATTCCATTTATCCTAAGTGACCTAAATCACTTCCATGGCCTAAATAACATCCTAAATAATGTAAATAAACAGGAACATAAAATAAAATACGTTACAAAATAAGATTGGCCATAAAAACCCCAAAATAGTCTTCTCAGGTGGTTCCTGCTTGTGTCTTCAACTTCAAGCTGAAATTCGAACTTGATGCAGCCATGATTTCTCAAAATGCAAAGCATGAAAGTTGTAGATCTCTTTCTTAGCTTTGAAATGACACCTGAACCACACAAAACGGACATCTAAAGCCAAAGATATGCCCAAAATACTGCAACTGCTTCTGAACCAGTGATAACTCACAAATCGTGACTTTGAAGCTAAATTGGACCTCCTTAACGTGCAAACTGGGTTTCATGGTCTTCATATGATTTGTAGCTCTAGATGTTAGCTTTCCAATGAATCAAGAATCACTCAATTCTGATCTGTTTAGCTCAAGATATGATTTTTCTACCAGAACACCAATCTGTCAACATCCAAGCTTGGCCATCATCTCCATATGATCTGAAATTCAACATCCATGAAAAAGCTTGAGACAAAAGCTTGAAGTGCACTAGTGAGCTCCTTAGCCTTCTTCCTTGTCAATGGTCCACTAGTTATCTTCAATGGATCCTTGCCATCCTTGGTTGTGCCTTCTTTGATCATATCAGCTCCCCCCTCCTTAGAAGGATTCATCCTCGAATCAAAACCTGCATTAGAAAAGGGAATTGAATCAATAACAATGAAATAATCAACACATAAGCACTTACCTTTCACATAAGCACCAATAGCATGGAATGCTTGTGTATGGAGCTTTAATCTTGTGAAAAACCTGAACCAATATCCAAAAATGATAATTTTGATACCTCCAGGGTCAAAAACAAAGTTAGAAACAATTAGCACAAAAAATCTGAAATGTTTGCACAATTTTCATCTTAACTCTAGGCATCACTTTCATTGCCTTTGCCATCTCAAAAACATTATTCCCATAACTAGGAAAGGTGTTGGAAGAATTTACCTTAGGGATGCTGTATGCACTCAAAACAAATGTACCTAAACTCACACAAGTGTTATGGTTATGAAAAACACAAGTTATGCATGTCAAAACAATAGTTTGCATAGGCCATTCAAACAAACAAGAATTGAACACAATGTGGCCTAAACTAATAACAAAACTAGGATGCATGAATTTCACAAAAATCCTAAGCATTTTAAATGAAACAAGATTGGAGTAGATAGGATTAAGTGAAACCAATTCAGTAGCAAACTTATTTTTGCATGTATATGCACAACAATGCATGAAAATTGTGAATATGTATGAAATGTGACACAAAACAAAGGACTCAACATACCTCCTTAAAAGGCTGAATTTAAAACCAGAATTTTCACTCAAAATAAAAACTTTCAGGTTTGGACATAAAGCAAAATGATCAAGGCTCAAAAGTTTGTGTAATGCATGTGTCATGACAAAAAAATGCTTGCTGAAAATTAAAGATTGATGCACAAAAATGGGCGGAACATGAATGTGAATCAAAGAAATATTTAATGCATGTGTAAGAACCAATTTATGCATGCAAAATTCCAAAGAAGTAGATTTAACTTGAGACAGAACCAAACAATGTGAAATGGATGCAAAACAAACAAATTCAAAAACAAAGACTCCAAAACATATTGTTCTTTAGAGAAACTCAAGCAATTCCAAAGAGGATTTCACAAAACCAAAGAATTAGAAGCTTTAAAACCATATTTTGTCAAAGTTTCATGCTTACTTCCTTCTCTTAATCTAGTTTCATGAAAACCATTCTTCAAAATAACATTGCAAGCAAACACATATTGTTTGAGATTTTCATGCAAAACTACATCAAATCTAGGCGTTAGGAAGAAATACATTACAGTGGTTGGACTTAGTCTCCAAGTATCTTCCTTTGGAACCACAAAATTTTCACCTTTGCACTTAATCACTTTGGTTGGAGTTGCATTAATTTCATCCCCTTGAAACATAGGATAAGAAACAATGTTAGGCAAACTTTTGCATATGAAATCACTTGGACTTACCTCAAATTGTTCCTTCTCAACCTCCTTTGTTGGTTTGATGCATGGGACATGACTTGGAATATTGGGAACACCAACTTCTTTAATGGGCAGCAACTCACTTGATTCTTGTAGCTCATCTCCACTTAAGTCCTGAAAAGAAGACAACACAACACTAGAAAAAGACTTTGTTATGTTAGATGAAAGTATGGCTTCTCTGTAGGTCTTTCTCTCTTCACTCGGCTTGGGTTCATTGCACTCTTGTCTTCTCTCAACTTCGCACTCAATTTCTTCTCTCGGGAACTCTCCACTCTTCTTCCCCTCATGTTCACTCTTCTCACTTAATCTCTCGGTTGTTCTCTCAGCTTTCCCCTCATCACTCTTGCCCTCAACTTTCCCCTCTTTTTCTTTTCTCTCAACCTCACTTTGAAATTTTCTTTGATCCTCCAAGACTTGTTGTGGTGAAAGTGGTACAAGCATGATTGACTTTTCTTGTTGAGGTTGAGACAAGTCTCCTTTTGTGGCCTCCACTTTTGGCTTGGGTACTTCTCTCACATCCTTGCTCCATGCTCCTCTCCATGTGGAAATTCCTCCTTGACACATCTTGGATGCCTTTGCTCTCTTGATGCTCCTCTCAGCCTCGGTGGCATGGTGAAGCAAGTCCTCCATATTGAAATAAGGCACCATTTCCAATTTGTTGGCTATCTCATGGTTGAGACCATTGATGAATCTAGCAATGGTGGTCTCTTCATCCTCAATGATGTTGGCTCGAGTCAAGGTTATCTCCAAGTCTTTGTGGTAGTCCTCCACACTCCTTTGGCCTTGCACTAGCCTTTGAAGCTTAAGGCGTTGATCTCTAGTGTAGTAGCTAGGAACAAATCTCCTCCTCATCAAGGCTTTAAGGGCTCTCCATGTGTGTATGGGCTCCTCCTCATTCCTTCTCCTAGAAATAACATCCTGATTCCACCATACAAGAGCATAATTAGTGAACTTTATGGTAGCCAATTTAACCTTCTTTTCCTCGGAGTAATGATGGCAATCAAACACCATCTCAATCTTTTGCTCCCACTCCCAATATGCATCGGGATCACTCCTCCCTTGGAAGGATGGAATGGTAAGCTTGATGGAGTTGAGATTGTTGTCCTCCCTTGGCTCACACCTCCTTGGAAACCCATGGTCATGCCAAACTCTTTCTTCCTCCTCGGGTTCTTCTCTCCTTGGACCTCTCCTTGGTTGCAAGATGGGATTAGGTCTCCTTGGCAACCTCAAATCAATGTCCTCAATCCTCCCCACAAGTCTATTGAGAGTTTCTTGAAATTCTCTCATGGTAGGCTCCTCATTGTGTCTCACTTCCATTCTCCTATCCTCCTGGCCCTCCATACTCCTGAAAACAAAGATCCTCACAAACACTCACCTCACGTGTTTCACTCAAAAGATGAACACTCAAACACTCAATTTGTTAGTGAGATATTGCTATTCAAAGAGTTCTCAAAAGTTCTAAGAAAACTGTCCTCAAAGCACACAAGAAAACTTGAATTCTTAAAGAACTATTTTGACTCCAAAAGAGGTGGGCTAAACAAGCTTTAAAAGACTCTAGGAAGCTCTTGCAATTGATGATCACAAGAACCACAAAGAAAGCTTTTTGGCTCAAAAACAATGGGATAGGTTTTGGGGCTCAAAACTTTCAACACTTTGAGAAAACTTCTTTTTTGCAAGCTCTTTTCTTTTCTTTTCTTTTTCTTTTCTCTTTTTTTTTTTTTTCTCTTTTTTTTTTCCTTTTTTTTGCTTGCTGTTTTGATGCTAAACAAACATTCTCCTTGAAATTCCTTGCTGCCAAAGACAAAAAGTCAGTTTTCTATTCGGCCAAAACAAGAAACTATTGAAACTTGCACAATTTTGAAACAACTTTTTGATACCGAAACTTCCTGAACTTGGATCCTTCTTTTTTTGGTGTTTTCTTGACTCTAGGATGCTGGAAACAATGAAAACAAGAAAGATTAATAGGGCTGGACACGAAACAGAAAGATAAGAAACAAACAAGAACAAATGAATTGAAACCGAGAACACTAGACAACACGGATTGACTTCTTTTTGTTGTTTTTGTGATTTTTGGACTTGAACAAGGATGGAATAAAAAGGACAGACCTGAAACAAGAAGAAAAAGGATTAAAATAGAGGATTAAGACATGAAATTACTGGAAAAAAATTGAAAGAAAACCGAAGATAAACAAGAACACAAGATATGTCCTTCAATGGAACTTGTGGCTCTGATACCAACTGATGCGAACCCCGATGGTATAAAGACCATGAAATGTGCCCAAGATGTTTTTCAAGCTCCACAAGACATCAAAGAGACTGGATTTGAAGACCCCCACCCCTAATCAACCTGTGACTAGAAACGAGAAGTATAAGAACACCAAGAACACAAGCACACTTGTGCACCAAGGTAGTCCACAAAGAACCAAAGAGAAATTCTCTCCAAAGTAGCAATATTATTTCATGTCAAGGCTGTTTTTTTACAACCAGAATATGTGCCTATTTATAGGCCTAAACTAGGGTAAAAGACTCAGCAAAATTCGCAGCCCAAGTCACCTAGGAAACCTAGTTACAAAGGACTCAAGAAAACCTAGTCAAACTAGGATTCCTACACCCTTTTAACACATGTTTAAGGTGTGCAGCGAATTCCATTTATCCTAAGTGACCTAAATCACTTCCATGGCCTAAATAACATCCTAAATAATGTAAATAAATAGGAACATAAAATAAAATACGTTACAAAATAAGATTGGCCATAAAAACCCCAAAATAGTCTTCTCAGGTGGTTCCTGCTTGTGTCTTCAACTTCAAGCTGAAATTTGAACTTGATGCAGCCATGATTTCTCAAAATGCAAAGCATGAAAGTTTTATATATCTTTCTTATCTTTGAAATGACAGCTTAACCACACAAAATGGACATCTGAAGCCAAAGATATGACCAAAATCCCACAATTGCTTTTGAACTAGCGATAACTCACAAATCAAAATTTTGAAGCTGAATTGGACCTCCTTAACGTGAAAACTGGGTTTCATGGTCTTCATATGATTTGTAGCTCTATATGTTAGCTTTCCAATGAATCAATAATCACTCAATTCTAATCTATTTAGCTCAGGATATGAGTTCTCCACCAGAACATCGACAATCTGTCAACATCCGAGCTTGAAGTGCACTAGTGAGCTCCTTAGCCTTCTTCGTTGTCAATGATCCAATAGTTATCTTTAAGGGATCCTTGTCATCCTTGGTTGTGCCTTATTTGTTCATATCACAAGCCCTTTGGGCCGAACCCACCAGCATTGCTATAACTGGCCTGGGCACTTAGCAAGCCACTTAGTGGCCCAACCCACCGGCGTCAGACAGACCGAAGCCCGTAAAGCGTATTGTCCTCTTTGGTACCAACGGGTGATAGAGTCGAACCTGTGACCTCAAGGATTTACTCTCCCTGGGCCAAGACACGTCTAACCATTAGGACTAGAGGTTAGACGCGTCTTCCCCGGGGAGAGTAAATCCTTGAGGTCGCGGGTTCGACTCCATTGCTCGTTGGTACCAAAGAGGACAATACGCTTTACGGGCTTCGGTCCGTCTGAAGCCGGTGGGTTTGGCCACTAAGTGGCTTGCTAAGTGCCCAGGTCAGTTATAGCGATGCTGGTGGGTTTGGCCCAAAAGGCTTGGTAAGCGCCCAGGTCATTACTGTTGGGTTTCGGGAGCCAAACAGCGCAGCAGAATTTAACCGAAACCCTCCAGGATCCAAGTGAAACGGGGTAAACCGGGTGTTCAAAAATTTTCATACCTAATTTTTGATTGAGATCTCTCACTCAACTGTAGAGTCGAATCACAAAACCTAAACAGTTGACATGTTCAGGCTCTCTATGGTATCCACACGAGCCTCTCGGGATCACTACGCTTCCACCACGTCCCAGTAGATGCGTTTCTTTTGCGCTCGCAGTGCTAGCTTGCATCCTTCAAGGAATTGCAAGAGAAGAGTGCGGCTGTCCTTTTTGGAGGCTAGGGCAAAGAGACCTCCGAATTTCTCACTTAAAAGTTGTATTTATAGTGAGACTCAACTTCCAGGCCTAATGGATTTCAAAGCCCTAATCCAATTAGGATTTAATTTTGGGCTTAATAATGGCTCAACTCTTGGGCCCATTATTAATACGAAATTAAAGTGAAACCATAACCCAAATAATTAGCCCATGCACTCTAATGATCCAAAATGCTCTATGTGTGCAACCCAATAGGCTCTTATCACGTTGGCAATGATCATAAATCACATTTATGATCATAAGCAATGAGCGGTGTCTAGCAACACATCATTGCTACCCAAGTGACAAGATTGTCGATGATTCGACTATACCTTTATGATCATCGCCGATATATGCCATTGTCCCTTTGTCCAAGATATCAAGACTAAGCACGAGACATGGAATGTGTCACTCTCGTATAGCCCAATCTTTGGTTTCTTGATTACCGAGTAGACTAACTTAAACTGATGACATTGATATTGCATATCAACTCATCCAAGCATGGCCATGCATTTTCTAAGTCTCACTCTATCAAGGGGCCCGAAGATATCGCTCCCGTTACATAGAAGGGACAAATCCCATCTTGATCATACAAATCCCTCCGCGTGATATGTGACATACCCAATGACCTCCTTCAAGTTCACTCAGTTATGAGCAACAAAGGAAAGTATCAAAGTATGTGACTCACATGTAGGGAACCTTGATGATCTTAGGTCGAAGGACTACATATACCCTGATCACTATGGGAATCACTTATGACACTCATATAACGATCCATGTAGTGTTCTCATGGTGGGTTGGTCCAGTACACAAGTTCTCCAACTTGTACCCATATGTAGACTACATATCTCATATTAGTCTCCACATATGCTAGTCGTTATGTATTATTGCAACCCGCTCCACAATAATACTAGACCAGGGAGTTTTAAGAATATCATTATTCTAGGGTTACAATTATGTTTGTTAAGTTACGCAGGAACAAAACAACAAACATAATTGCTGGATTAATGCCTTAATAAAATATCATGACTCAATTGTGCAAAAATACAATCATCTCATGATTGGCTTTTGGGCACAACACTAACAGTTACACCTTCTTCAATATAATACTTCATAAGGTGTCATGCCAATGATGCTTTGATAACTATTATTATATGAAAATTACACCAATGGCAAGTGTTGGTCTCATTCACCCATGAAATCCAACACACAGCTCCTAAGCATGTCTACCAATATTTGTATCACCTTTTTAGTTTGCCCATCAGTATGAGGGTGATAAGCAATACTTAGGTGGATTTTGGTACCTAGTGCTTTGTGAAAAGCACTCCAAAATTGAACTGTAAATCTTGGATCTCTATTAGATACAATAGAATCTCGTATTCCATGTAGCGTCACTATCTGTTGGATATACATCTGAGCTAAATTCTCTAGAGAATCCGCGAGTTTCATATGTAATAAGTGGGGATATTTGGTTAGCCTATCCACTATGACTGAGATTGTATCATGCCTTAATCTGGTAATAGGCAACCTAGTCAAAATGTCCATGGTTATGTTGCCCCATTTCCTGATTGGTATAGGTAGAGTCTGTAGGATAACTGCTGGCTTCTAATGCTCTACGTTTACCCTCTGGCATGTGGCACATTTGGAGACATAAGTAACAATGTCTCTCCCCATATTTGGCCACCAGAAGTGAGTCTCCATGTCTTTATACATTTTCTCACTTCCTGGATGGATGTTCAACTTGCTTGTGTGAGCTTCTTCAAGTATTTCATCCCTGAGCTTTCATCCTTTAAGCACATAGATTCAATCATTGAAGTACAGTAATCCTTGCTTTTAGGCAAAGCATTCATACAAGGAACCTTTTTCTTTTCTTGATATCCTTTTTAAAATAGGATCTGTCTTCTATGCCTCTCTAACCTCTTCAATCCATTCTGATTGGATTGTCAATGTGTAGATTTGGGATACGTCCCACTTATGCCATTTATGCTGTAGGCATGGTAAAGTATTCTGCTCATCATGATCAGCCATGGATCAACCTTTCAGAAGACCCGTGTACTTCCTGCTTAAGGCATCTGCTACTAGATTGCCTTTGCCCTATGTGTACTCTATATTGTAGTCATAGTCCCTGACGTACTCTAACCATCTCCTTTGCCTCATGGTCAACTCTTTCTGAGTGAACAAGTACTTTAGGCTTTCATGGTCAGTGTAGATCACAAAGGCACTACCCATCAAGCAGTGTCTCCATTGCTTCAAAGCAAAAATCACTCCTGCTAGCTCTAGGTCATGCGTAGTATAGTTTTGCTCATGGGGTTACTGCCTTGACCCATAAGCAATGACATTTTCGTCTTGCATAAGTACACAACCTAACCCAAATCTAGATGCATTTGTATAAATGATGTAAGGCTTGCTTGGATCTGGAAGAATTAATACTGGAGCTTCAATCAACCTCTTCCTGAGCTCTTGGAAACTCTTTTCACATTTCTTAGTCCACTCAAATCTTTGACCCTTCTTGGTCAGATGAGTAAGAACTGAGGCAGTCATGGAAAATCCTAATGCAAATCTTCTGTAGTAGCCAGCTAATCCTAAGAAACTTTTGATTTCCTTTACAGTCTTTCGTCTTTACCATTCTTGCACTATGTTGAACTTTTTAGGGTCTGCCTTAAGGTCTTGTGCATTTATGATGTGTCCTAGGAATGACACTTCCCATGACACGGCCCCTTATGGCCCTACCTAGGAAGCCTATGAGAACAAGTCTCATGTTGGCTGTAATTGGCTAGTTAATTATGTGTACCTTGATTAAAACTTCATGCCACTAGTTGTTTAACCTAAGAATAGAATTACGCATGCAAGAGTTGCTTTGACTTAAGAAAATGTAAAATCATAAAACATTTTTGTAGCCTAGGCATTTCCATAAAAACCAATGTTCAAATAGTCAAAGCATACAAAAATTTTATAGCATCAACATGAATGCTACACATAATTAACCGTGTCTAGGCATTTAAATAATCATAGACTATGCCCTACACCTAAAGGCAACCCTAAAGTCCATAACTCTATTCATACACATTAGAGGCCACTACCATAAATTATAAATACATAGGGCTAGTACTACTGAGATCCAATCAACTAGCTTTCACCTTATATGAGAGATCCCAGTGGCAAGCCTCAATGATCCTCTACGTGCTCACTAGCCTCTGTGGGCAAAAAAACTATCGTTAGTAATGCAGATTAACCAACAAGCAACTAAATAAACTAGAATCTCAAGGATTCTCAAAGCAATCTATGTCTAATGAAAGCTACCATGACAACCCTCAATGGTTGTTGGGTCCAACAACCTCTGTATCCGCACAACATGAAACTAAGGGAGTGAGAATCCTAAAATTCTCAATAAGGGATCTTCAACCAGCAAAGAAAACACTAAGCACCACACATATATATGTAAATGTAATCTACTGCGAGCTCATAGAATGTGAGGGTCTAACATATGTGCATATATCTAGGCCCCTTGGGACCCCTCCTTATCCTAGTCCTCTAAAGGCCGTCACTCCATGCCTTGCAAGTTTTGGCCCTTAACTCGCTCCTAGTAAGCCTTAGCTTACTGATGTAATAAGTTTAACCTTCCCTTGATTGTTGTGCAAGTGAACATGGTGGATGCGCCTCACTTAAGTTCCAAGGAACTCACTAGGTGTACTAAGCTTCCACATAGTGTTGGGTTTCGGGAGCCAAACAGCGCAGCGGAATTTAATTGAAACCCTCCAGGATCCAAGTGAAACTGGGTAAACCGGGTGTTCAAAAATTTTCATACCTAATTTTCAGTTGAGATCTCTCACTCAACTGTAGAGTCGAATCACAAAACCTGAACAGTTGACGTGTTCGAGCTCTCTATGGTATCCACACGAGCCTCTCGGGATCACCACGCTTCCACCACGTACCGGCAGATGCGTTTCTCTTGCGCTCGCAGTGCTAGCTTGCGTCCTCCAAGGAATTGCAAGAGAAGAGTGCGACTGTCCTTTTGGGAGGCTAGGGCAAGGAGACCTGCGAATTTCTCACTTAAAAGTTGTATTTATAGTGAGACTCAACTTCCAGGCCTAATAGGTTTCAAAGCCCTAATCCAATTAGGATTTAATTTTGGGCTTAATAATGGCTCAACTTTTGGGCCCATTATTAATACGAAATTAAAGTGAAACCATAACCCAAATAATTAGCCCATGCACTCTAATGATCCAAATTGCTCTATGTGTGCGACCCAATAGGCTCTTATCACGTTGGCAATGATCATAAATCACATTTATGATCATAAGCAATGAGCAGTGTCTAGCAACACATCATTGCTACCCAAGTGACAAGATTGTCGATGATTCGACTATACCTTTATGATCATCACCGATATATGCCATTGTCCCTTTGTCCAAGATATCAAGACTAAGCACGAGACATGGAATGTGTCACTCTCGTATAGCCCAATCTTTGGTTTCTTGATTACCGAGTAGACTAACTTAAACTGATGACATTGATATCGCATATCAACTCATCCGAGCATGGCCATGCATTTTCTAAGTCTCACTCTATCAAGGGGCCCGAAGATATCGCTCCCGTTACATAGGAGGGACAAATCCCATCTTGATCATACAAATCCCTCCGCATGATATGTGACATACCCAATGACCTCCTTCAAGTTCACTCAGTTATGAGCAACAAAGGAAAGTATCAAAGTATGTGACTCACATGTAGGGAACCTTGACGATCTTAGGTCGAAGGACTACATATACCCTGATCACTATGGGAATCACTTATGACACTCATATAATGATCCATATAGTGTTCTCATGGTGGGTTGGTCCAGTACATAAGTTCTCCAACTTGTACCCATATGTAGACTACATATCTCATATTAGTCTCCACATATGCTAGTCGTTATGTATTATTGCAGCCCGCTCCACAATAATACTAGACCAGGGACTTTTAAGAATATCATTATTCTAGGGTTACAATTATGTTTGTTAAGTTACGCAAGAACAAAACAACAAACATAATTGCTGGATTAATGCCTTAATAGAATATCATGACTCAATGTGCAAAAATACAATCACCTCATGATTGGCTTTTGGGCACAACACTAACACATAGTGCCTCAAGTCCAAAGACTTGCCTAGGTCACTTGTGTACTAAGCTTCCACCTTAAACCCTTAACAAGAGTGTGCTAGGTTTTCACCTGCACCTTAAGTAATCTTGCCTAGGATACAAGTGCACCAAACCTTCACTCAAGGCATAAACTTGTCTACCATCACTTGGTTCACACTAGTGGAGTAGTAATAACCATGGTTGTACTCATTTACTAGGTTCTTTGGAACCTACCTAGGTGCACTAAGGTTTCTACATTAGAACCTCAAACCCGAAGGCCTGTCTAAGCTCTCAAAGGTACTAAACCTTGAATCCAACTAATGGTGCTTTCTTGTGGCCAACCATGCCTTCACTTTGAACTAAAATAAGTCTAAAGCTAGGCATATATAGGCTTTGGGAAGGCACGAAAATGGTATTTCTCCCCCTTAGGTTCAAGTGGAGTCTTGAATCGCCTTAATCCAATGCCCCAATGAAATGTTATGGTGAAAGGCCCACAGCATGTTAAAGTTGTCGAGTGCTGGCTCCTAGGTGCTAGGAGAGGTGCCACTGAGGCTAACCACCAGAAGCACCCTACTCTATGAACAGAAAAATGCACCTTGGGCACTAAGGCACCAGGTGGTGCTTAGGCTCCAGATCCCCATGCCCTGAACCAAGAAAAAACCTCCTAAGCCTCTTTTGAGGCTTCTTTACCCCTTCAAACCTCCATGTGGCACCTCCAAACTATTCCCACATGTAATACATAAACATTAGGCCACAATTCACCATTTGAACCAAGCTAGAACAGCACATAAACAACACAAAAAGCTAGGTAAACATACTAGTCCACCATGATCGACACAACCCACCGACTAATACCATTCATCAAACTACTTGAATTTATCAAGAAAACAAGCTATGAATGGCATCAAACGTGCATCAATCTTAAATCCCTTACCTTAATTCCAACCTACAAGCAAAGATCAAGCAACCCATCACTAAGTAAATGGCTTGACTAAGTCTCACCTAGTTTCCAAGAAAATTCAAGGTTCATGTCATCAAAACAAGGGCAACCAAGCAAAACCCAAGCAACCAAGGCCCATACAAACAAGAAAACATCACGGAAATCAACTAACCTTTCGTGTAAGATAGGGCCGTAGCTGGAAAACATGATTTATAGATTCAAATGCACCAAACTCACATGAAATAAGCTATCCATTGCTTATACACCCATGGAACCTTCAATTTTCACCAAGAACTCCTGAATTTGTGCAATAATTGAGGTGGAAACCAAAGGGTAAAGAGAGAGCTCCGATTTGAAGAGGAAGAACATGAATAGTGGCAGACCAAGACCACCTTTACCATGTTTATAACCCTTCAACCCAACATGCCCCTAACTTTCTTTAAGTTGTAAAAAAAACCCCTTCCCCAAATAGTAACCTAAGGTCAAATCTTTGGTCAAACGCTCAATACTTAGTGAAACTTTGGGTCCTAAGCAGGGGTTAGGTTTTAAAACATGTTTTTGACTCATGGGACTCGGTTCGACACCTCGAGATGTAGAATTACCATTTTTCCCCCGGACCTCTTTTGATGGCATACTCTCCTCGGAACCTTGTGAACCTCAACTAACCTACTTGACCTTGCTAAATGATCTCAAAATGAGGTATTAAACTAGGGATTCATTCATTTATATGCCATTATTGTGCTTCTAGATAGGAGGGCTATAACATCCATTATCCAGAATTCACACTTGGATAACTTGGCATAAAGCTTATGTTCCAATAGAGTTTTTAAGGCAATCTTCAGACGATGTTCATGTTCATTTTCATCCTTGAAATACACTAGGATGCCATCAATGAACAGAACCACAAATTTATCCAGATGTGATCTAAACACCTTGTTCATTAGGTCCATGAAAATAGCTAGGGAATTTGTCAAGCAAATGGCATGACTGTGCATTCATAATGCCCATATTGTTAGTGTTGTGCCCAAAAGGCAATCATGAGATGATTGTATTTTGCACATTGAGTCATGATATTATATTAGGGCATTAATCCGATAATTATGTTTGATGTTTTGTTTCTATGTAACACAACAAAGATAATTATAACCCTAGAATAATCATAATCTTAAATGTCCCTGGTCTAGTATTATCATTGAGCGGGTTACAATAACACATAATGACTAGCATATGTGGAGACTAATATGAGATATGTAGTCTACATATGGGTACAAGTTGGAGAACTTGTGTACTAGACCGACCAACCATGAGAACGCTACATGGATCATTATATGAGTGTCATAAGTGATTCTCATAGTGATCATGGTATATGTAGTCCTTTGACCTAAGGTCATCAAGGTTCCGTACATGTGAGTCATATTCTTTGATACTTCCCTTTGTTGCTCATAACTGAGTGAACTTGAAGGAGGTCATTGGGTATATCACATATCATGTGGAGGGTTTTGTATGATCAAGATGAGATTTGTCCCTCTTATGTAACAGAAATGATATATTTAGGCTCCTTGATAGAGTGAGACTAAGAAAATGCATGGCCATGATCGGATGAGTTGATATATGATATCAATGTCATCACTTTAAGTTAGTCTACTCAGTAATCAAGAAACCAAAGATTGGGCTATACAAGAGTGACACATTCTATGTCTCATGCTTAGGCTTGATATCTTGGATATAGGGACATTGGCATATACGGATAATGATCATAAAGGTTTAGTTAAATCACTGACAATCTTGTCACTTGGGTAGCAATGATTTATTTCTAAACACCGCTCATTTCTTATAATCATAAATGTGATTTATGATCACTACCAATGTGGTATGAGCCTATTAGGTCACACACATAGAGCCAATTGGATTATTTCAGTGATGGGCTAATTTATTTGGGTTATGGTTTCATGATAATTTCATGTTAATAATTGGCCCAAAAGGTGAGCCATTATTAAGCTTGAAATTAAAGCCTAATTGGATTAAGGCTTTAAAATCCATTAGGCTTGAAAGTTGAGCCTCACTATAAATACAACATATGGTGAAAAATTCACAGCTTTTTGCCCTAGCCTCTCAAAGGTTCCAGCCACACTTTTCTCTTCCCATTCCTTAGAGGATGCAAGCTAGCACTATGAGCGTAAGGGAAATACATCTGCTAGCATATGGTGGAAGCATGGTAATCTCGAGAGGCTTGTGTGAATACGGTAGAGAGCTTGAACACATCAACTGTTCAGGTTTTGTGATTCAACTATATAGCTGGGTGAAAGATCTCAACTGAATTAGGCATGAAAATTCTTGAACACCCAGTTTACCTTGTTTCACTTGGATCCTGAGGGTTTTGGTTATATTCAATTGTGCTTGTTTGGCTCCCAAAACCTGATAGTGCTATTAAAGGTACTGGTGAAACCTTAAATCGGGATTGAATGTCAAATCAGATGATGTATTGTGTGTTCAGTTGCTTTTGATCATAATTAATTAGATTGATTTATGATGCATGAAATCAGAACTCATAATGCATGTATGAGATATATGAAGAACCAACACAAATTGGTTAGTAAGATTAACCCTAAATTGATTGCTGTGAGATACCTATACAGATTAGGATTCTTACAATAGTTGTGAAAACCCTAGCATGGATCGAATTTATGCAGTTCGGGCATCGAAGGTATAGCACTTTTGGTTGCCCGAATAGAGGCGTTTTGGGTACCTACTTGCTGACTTGCTAGCAGGACCGCCGTATGTGAGGTACGACATGAATAAAACTGGTTAATCAACACGGGTTAATTTGCATGCATTTTTGTTGAATGAGATTTGACATGTTGTGCTAATTGGTGGTTAAAGCATTGTACATGGTTAAAGCCCTTGATTGGTTGTACTTGAAAATACGGTCTACAAGTTGTGCCTTGTTCTTACTATTCTCACTGTACATTCTCTTCTCACCTTACTCCACTCGAATGTAACTCGAGGTTTCTATTATTGATGTAATGGTACATTATGGGATCATCTAAGGTGATGTGTCCAAGGAGGTGACAACAAAAGGGAAACCAAGCAAGAAGAAGAAGGAGCCTGTGAAGACCTTTTTCTTTTCTTAGGCTTTTATGATATTCTCATTGGCTTAAGAATATCGCATAGTTTGGGCTATAACCATTTCATGTTTACTTTCTTGTAAGCATGAGATGCATGTTTTATATTGGTATGTGATGCATGTATAAGACAACTAGAGATAATAATTGGTGAGCTCAAAAAGAGAAATCCCTCAGACAAAATATTAAGTCAATCAATGTGATGCCTCCCAAATGTTGGCACTCATCAAGACTTTGATCAACATTGGGTGGTTGCCAAAGCAAATCACCTATGTTCATCTTGGTAAAGCATAATTCCATAATAGTGATATCCAAATTACTAACTTTTGGTCCAACTTAACTGAGTTATCCCAACAGGATTGAGGACTTAGAGGTGTAGGGTTGGGCTTAAGTTCATGAGATGAGCTTGGACAGGTGTTGTTCACACAACTATCCAAGAGTTACATGGGATGCAATTAGCAAGGAGTTGCCTACCTAACTAACTGTAACTTGTGAGAATAGCCAAAGTTGACACAAGTTATGGTAAAATATGGATCTTGGCCCACTAGAATACTTTAGTGCGAAGGTGTTCCAAAATAATATCGAGAGTTATTATTTTGAGTAAAATAGTGGGAGTATTGTTTAACAAAAGCCCTTATTAAATGAATTAAAATGCATGACTCTTACACTGCTTATTTACTGTTGTAGATAACTGTGGCACAAAATACATCGACATTTTCATTGCAATCGGTCCTTGAGAAGGAAATAGTGAATGGGACCATCTTTCTCAAATGGGTTGAAAATTTGAGGATAGTCCTCAAGCAAGAGAGAAACGCTTATGTCCTAGAGCAGCCCATTTTGATTGAGCCTGCCACCAGTACTCCAAGAACTCAAAGGGATGGTTAGAAGAGGCATTCTAATGATGTTTTTTATGCCCATCAGCATCTCCACTGTGTGTCATGGTGAGGGTGGCAATAACCTTCGGTGTGGAGGAGCGTTCATGGAGAATGCGTCCTGAGATGACCACCTGGAAGACAAAGGAAGCAAAGGCTAGAAGGTCCCCGAAGTGTTATTCCAGGGAGGAATCTCCGACACCCAAGTTAGTGTCTAGTAAGTAAAGGAGGTGAAGGTAATCTTGTGTCCAGAGTCCCTCTTTACCTGTGATGCCTCCCATATTTATAAGAGGTAGACATGAGAGGTTCACTTGCCACCAGCTGCCCAGATCATGACACGTGTCCGGCTGGATGTGATTCGTACCTTTAGGGGGCTTTTAGCCGATCATAGGCCATTTGGCCGAAAGCCTGTACTGCTCGAGAACGGTGTGTCAAAGCGTGTCTGGGGGCAACGTGTCGGGGGCCATACAAGTACGGTGTGTCAGAGACTCCTAAGCCGTCTTGTCGTACGTCTTCGTAGCCCTTCTTGGTGACCGAACTCTCGGAAAGTCTAGGGGTATCCTGGAGGAGTAAACATCTTCGGAGGGAGTTCTTTTTTTTATATGAGATATCTCCGGCTAGACTTTCCCGAGGTTAGGTTCAGGTCCTTGGTGATGATATTCTCGAGGATATGTTCCGAAGACGGTCCAGAGAATATCCGAAGGTGGACTTGGACGCACAGAGTCATTCTGAGGTTATCCTCAGGAGGAGTAATAATCCTTTATGACCGAAGTTGGTCTGACGTGTTCCCAGAGGTGAGGTTTATCCAACTTGCCCAAGGGTGCTTAAGGCCCTCCCTTTACTGAGGTCTGATCACCTGTTCTTGGTCAAAGGTGATGCATTGGCTGAAGATGCCGTATACGCGCGAGATCCTTCGAGGGCGATTGCCCTTTGGGTATCATATGCCCCCCCTCGGAAAATCTGAAGATGTGTCTTCGGTTTGGGAGGCTTTTAGGAATTCTTTGAAGTTCATGTGATGTTCCTGGCGCTCCTGTCGAGGCCTTTGTCAGAGGCGTGCGATCGTTTCGTCTTCTCATTCAGACGGGCACGTTGCTTTGGGAAGTGCTATATAGGCTTGTTAGCTGTCAAGGGCATGCCCTCGTTTCTCACATCAGCTTGCATGTGGCTGTTGATGAAGGGTGCGTGGTTACGTAGGTTGTGTTAATTGCATCTCTTCGCCTTTGAGAGGCAATAATGACGACGCTTCGCTTACCCCCTTCGGTCTATATAAACACTTCTCGCCTCATTTCTTGTCACACTCCTCCCTTTTGCTCTCATCTGCTCTAGAGTTCTCTCTTGTCTTTTTCCTTCTTCCGGCGGTGGATTCTACGGCGGAGCGATTTCCGACAACCCTCACGGTGGCGTCCAGGAACCCCGATTTTGGCAAGACGTCCGGTGGGTGTTCTACTTTGTAGTTCTCTCTTTTTTCTTCCAAGGTTCTTTCTCTGAAGTCTTCCTGTTTCCTTTCTCTATTTTTCCCGAGGTCGTTCTTCTTTTTTCCAGAAAAATGTTGAATCCGACCCGTTGATGACTGTCCAGCCTCTCCCTGAAAGCTTTCTTCCTCTTGAATCTCACCCTTGTTCTACCACTTCGGAAAAAATGACGAAGTGGATGGCCAAATTTTACCTTTCTTCCTACGTTGTCCCAAGGTAACCTTTCCCTAGTACGTATGGTTTCATGGCTCATTTAGATGAGGTTACCGTTTACCGAGCTCAACTGAAAGCCGGTCATCGGTATCCTCCCCATCGCGTGATATGCAAATTTTGTAAGTTCCACGGGATTGCCGTGAACCAACTCCCCCCAAATTCTTACTCTTACTTTAATTCTTTCCTCTGCATGTGTGGGGTGTTTAAGATAAAGCCCCACTTTCTTTTCTTCATGCAGTATTACAAACTCCACCCGGGCCCGAAGAGCCGCTTTTACTTCCTGCTTCCTCGAGGGTTCGGGAGTAAAAAGTTTACCTTTACCTTCGACAACAAGGACAACTTGTTGAGGGTGGCAGAAGAAGTTTTTCTTCCTTCGAGTCCCCAAGTTTTGGAGCCGCGTGCCGATTAGATAGGCTTCGGGGACCCTGAAGATTGACGTCGTCGACCCCCGGAAGGTCCTAACTCCAAACCTGTCTACCGAGTTCGATAAGTTCGATAGACTTATCCGGGCTGTGGCAGACTGGGACCCCGAGGTCCCTCCGCGTTCATTCTACCATTTTCCCATCAAGTGGGACCTCATGACCGAGGAGGTCCTTCGGGAACTGGGAGTGGTGAATGCGCATAAGAGTGACCCCGGCATGCCCATGCCCATTCTTCCGGGGAAGAAGCCTTGGATAGTCATGCTCATTCGGGGTGAAATTTCATATGAGGCTTTTGCCGAGAGTAAGTCACTTTTCAGGGTTTGATATCTGTTTTCCTTTTAGACTTACACTGATATTTTGTCCTTTTGCAGAGATGGGCGATCAATCCGCTGACATCCACAAGTCGCTCTTCCTCGGCCAGGCCGAGAGGGGGGAGCAAGTGCGTAAGAAGGCGCCTGCCAAGAGGAAGAAAACGGCCAGCAGACCTTCTAAGTCCAAGAATGTAATGACCTGGGTGCTTACCAAGCCCTTTGGGCCGAACCCACCACATCGCTACAACTGACCTAGGCGCTTAGCAAGCCACCAAGTGGCCCAACCCACCAGCGTCAGACGGACCGAAGCCCATAAAGCGTATTGTCCTCTTTGGTACCAACGGGCGACGGAGTCGAACCCGCGACCTCAAGGATTTACTCTCCTTGGGGCAAGACGCGTCTAACCTCTAGTCCTGATGGTTAGATGTATCGTCCCCCGGGGAGAGTAAATCCTTGAGGTCGCGGGTTTAACTCCGTCGCCCGTTGGTACCAAAGAGGACAATACGCTTTACGGGCTTCGGTCTGTCTGACGCTGGTTGGTTGGGCCACTAAGTGGCTTGCTTAGCACCCAGGTCAGTTGTAGCGATGGTGGTGGGTTCGGCCCAAAGGGCTTGGTAAGCGCCCAGGTCGTTACAGAAGGTGCTTAACACCCTGAAGTTGGGTGGAAGCCTCAGATAGGCTAGAGTTGGAACCCAAAATTATTGAGGAAACTATTGCCAAGATCAAGAAGATTCAAGAAACATTAAAGGCAGCCAATGAAAGAACCATAACATATGTGAATAAAAGAAGGAGAAACTTGGAGTTTAAGGTTGGTGACAATGTTTGGCTAAAAGTTGCCCCAACCAAAGGCACTATTAGATTTGGTAGAAGAACTTAGTTAGCTCCAAGATATATAGCTCCTTACGAGATCTTGGACAGAGTTGGCAAGGTTGTTACCACCTCATGAAATAGGAGAATTACAGGTGTGTCATAATGGCTAAAAACCATTATATTGTGTAATTCTCACCATAGTGATGGAAGTGTGGGGGGTAAAAGGCATGATCAACACCTCCTTAAAAGTGTTCCAAGTTGGTAACTTGGCCCCCAAGAAAATCCTGAAGGTTGCATGTTTGTCAAGCAACCTATGGACTTTTTTCTAAGGTTTTGGAAATTTGGGTACTCAATTGTAAAACTCTCAAGAAAGAGACTTGGAGAGTTATGGGAAGGATATGAATGACATGAAAGTGTTATTGGAGGACCAAATTGCTCATGGAAGACAAGTTTGGACAAAGGAAACACTAAAGGCAATAAGGACCTAAATGTCCTAGTGTAAACCTTAAGGTGTTCAAGCTTTTGACTTAAGTCAAAGGGTAGAATTGTGGGGTTATCACACCATGGGGGAGGCAGCCAAGACTAAATAATTAGTCAAAAATGTTGGGCACATGTGTACCAATGAGTTTAAGGCAAAGAAACCGTAATTAGTGAGAAAGAAAATGACATAAAGCAAGGTTAAGCTTGTTAAGTGTGTTTTGTGCCTTTAAGCTCATTTTGTTAGTATTGTGCCCAAAAAGCCAATCATGAGATGATTGTATTTTTGCACATTGAGCCATGATATTTTATTGAGGCATTAATCCAGCAATTATGTTTGTTGTTTTGTTTCTGCGTAACGTAATAAGCATAATTGTAACCCTAGAATAATGATATTCTTAAACGTCCCTAGTCTAGTGTTATTGTGGAGCGGGTTGCAATAATACATAATGACTAGCATATGTGGAGACTAATATGAGATATCTAGTCTACATATGGGTACAAGTTGGAGAACTTGTGTACTGGACCGACCCACCATGAGAACACTTCATGGATCGTTATATGAGTGTCATAAGTGATTCTCATAGTGATCATGGTATATGTAGTCCTTCGACCTAAGATCATCAAGGTTCCCTACATGTGAGTCACATACTTTGATACTTTCCTTTGTTGCTCGTAACTGAGTGAACTTGAAGGAGGTCATTGGGTATGTCACATATCATGCGGAGGGATTTGTATGATCAAGATGGGATTTGTCCCTCCTATGTAACGGGAGTGATATCTTCGGGCCCCTTGATAGAGTGAGACTTAGAAAATGCATGGCCATGCTCAGATGAGTTGATATATGATATCAATGTCATCAGTTTAAGTTGGTCTACTCGGTAATCAAGAAACCAAAGATTGGGCTATACGAGAGTGACACATTCCATGTCTCGTGCTTAGTCTTGATATCTTGGACAAAGGGACAATGGCATATATCGGTGATGATCATAAAGGTTTAGTCGAATTCACCGACAATCTTGTCACTTGGGTAGCAATGATGTGTTGCTAGACACCGCTCATTGCTTATGATCATAAATGTGATTTATGATCATTGCCAACATGGCAAGAGCCTATTGGGTCGCACACATAGAGCTATTTGGATCATTAGAGTGCATGGGCTAATTATTTGGGTTATGGTTTCACTTTAATTTCGTATTAATAATGGGCCCAGGAGTTGAGCCATTATTAAGCCCGAAATTAAATCCTAATTGGATTAGGGCTTTGAAACCCATTAGGCCTGGAAGTTGAGTCTCACTATAAATACAACTTTTAAGTGAGAAATTCGCAGGTCTCCTTGCCCTAGCCTCCAAAAAGGACAGCCGCACTCTTCTCTTGCAATTCCTTGGAGGACGCAAGCTAGCACTGCGTGCGCAAGAGAAACGCATCTGCCGGGACGTGGTGGAAGCGTGGTGATCCCGAGAGGCTCGTGTGGATACCATAGAGAGCCTGAACACGTCAACTGTTCAGGTTTTGTGATTCGACTCTACAGTTGAGTGAGAGATCTCAACCGAAAATTAGGTATGAAATTTTCGAACACCCGGTTTACCCCGTTTCACTTGGATCCTGGAGGGTTTCGGTTAAATTCCGCTGCGCTGTTTGGCTCCCGAAACCCAACACATTTAAGGCCATTTAAGTGGCCAAATCACTTATCCCTCTCTCATTTTCGTCCTCCCCCAGCCCAAGAACACAGCCATACTTCCTCCATAGCCACCACACCTTCAAACTTGCAATTGCTTGAAATTGAAGGCAAAAGGAAGCAAACTAGAGCTACTTCTTGGATACTTCAAGGACCAAGCTTGATTTTCAGCCTACCCACTTTGGTAAGGGTTTTATTGCTCTCATGGAATGTTTTCTAAAATTTTCAAAAATCCATGGAGCTAGGGCTAAGCTTGGAAGAGAGCCATGAGCTTGATGAACCAAGCAAAGTGAGGGGAGTGCACTTATTGAAGGTTTTGTGACCTAGTGTGAAGTGCACAAAGATGGCAGTAAAGTGAGGGTTTGTAGAGCCCAGAGTTAGTACTAACTAGTTTTAAAATCCTCCTAAGACCAAGCATTAGCTTTAGGAGGGCTGCCATAGTGATTTGGTTATGTTTATTATGTGTTTTATGGACTAACCTATGGTTATTGTTGCTGCTACATTTGATGTGTTTCTTGGTTGTGAATGGCTGCCACATTTGGTTGCTATATCTTGTATATATGTATTGTGTTTTTTGCGTTTAAATGTATTTCGATTCAGGTTTTAATGAGGATCACATTACCTTAAGAATCCAAGTGTTACCCTTACTAAGTTTCTCAATGAAACTTACTCCCCTCAATTCTGTCATTTCAGGTCCAGCTGAAAGATCACCTTCAAACTAACCTTTTTGGTTTGATTTTTGATCTGAAATTTCAGGTACATGAACTTCCATATGTCTAGTTATGATCTGGAAATTTTGGTGATTTTAGGAGCACATTTGGTATTTTTAATGGTGGTACTTATTGTGTTGTGCAGCAGCTGTCCAGCATCCTGTTTTTGGAGTCCATTGTGTCTCAGGCACTCCTGTAACCTAGGGTGTGTATTTAGCTGAGTTAAGACCATATTGTAGTGCATGTATGCATGTACATGTAGTGTATGTAAAATGAGACAAGTATGTGAACATTTGAGTAATGTTTTGGCTATGTAAGTGATGTGGTGCAAAGCTGCCTAAGTGTGAATGATGGGCTGCTTACTTGTAAATTCTGTTTTGGCCACATAAAGTTGTTAAATGCAAGGGAATGTAATTCCTATGTGTAATGGACATATATGGGATAGCCTTGGAGGGCTTTCCCCTTGTGAATGAAGTGTTTGCATGGTTTGGAAAAATTGTATGGGCAAAATGGTCCAAAAGTTGCCAGAATTTTGACTCTGGACCTAAAGTTTAATATCTCCCTGTGTAGAATGAATCTTGGTATGAAATTTTGACCACACCTAGAGAACATCTAGAGGTTGAACTGGGATTTGGAATTTCTGAATTTGGAGCCCTGTAGCCAAAGATATGATGTTGCAAAGTTGGCTGAGTTACTGTTCATTTGGTCAGAATTTTGTAACCAACTTAAAAAATCCATAACTTGGTCCATAGGTGGGCTATTGATGTAAAAAAAAATTCCTTGGTTTTCTCTAAGTCTCTACTTGATAATGGAGCAAATAAAATAGGGGGTATGTGGCTAGATTGCCTAATGTGTGGAAGCCAAAACTAAGACGTGTGCTAATGATACAGTTTATTAGTGGAAGTTACAGGTGCAGTAGCTGGTCACTAGAACTTAACAAGATTGCCTAATGTGTGGAAGCCAAAACTAAGACTTGTGCTAGTGTTTTCCTTCTTAGCTGCCATAGTGTGCATAAATGTAAATATGTGTGTTATGGTTAGACCAATATGCATGTATTTACATAGTGCTCAAGAGGGTCACTTGAGTATGTACACTAAGGGTGTTGTTCTGATGACCTACAGGACACACCAAACCTGGGAGTTTAAATGCACAGTTTTGGCACCATAACTGGACTACCCCGGAGTGGGTAACAGAAGTTGGTATCAGAGCATGGTTTATACATGTACATAGCATATAGTTGCATTGCATGCATCTACATATATGAACTCAGTTTGGTCAGCTGCTAGTGTCAAGTACCATTGAAATACCTATGATCTTTATATGTGCTCTATGATGGATCATCAATGCAGGAAGTAAACATGGTTGCCACAAGGAGAGGGGAACCACCCCGAAGGCCTCCTACTGATTCTGGGCAACAAAGAAATGGACAGAATAGAGGGAATCAGGGGCAACAGGGGGTACCAAACCCTGAAGTGCCTCAGGTTTGGTTAGAGCTTCAGAGGAACTTAGCTCTAATCAATGAAAACTTAATGAGGCTGATTCAAGCACAACAGCAAGGAGTCCAAGTAGCTCCAGCAGAACCAGTTCAAGATGCACAGCAGCAACCAGAAGAGGATACTAGGAACACATCTGAATATGTTCCTTCTGGAAGCTTAGAAGACACAAATGATGAAACTGTTGAGGAGGAAGATGAGGATAGGAGAAATCCAAGAGGAAGAAGACTAAGGTCTGAGATTGGTCAGGTGTCCAGGACCAATCCCTCAGTCTATGACCATTCCTCCACTAGGAATGAGATTGAGGAAGGCCATGAGAGAAGATCCAGGAGAAGGCAGAGAGATCATAGAGAGCATCACCATACAGAGGGCTCTCACAGATCCAGGAGACATAGATCAGAGGATCTAGAAGGCCTAGATGAGGTCAGACTGTTGGAGAGGTTCCAAGGCCTAAGACCTCCACAGTTTGATGGAAGAGCTGGGCCAGAGAGAGCTGAGGAGTGGTTAATCTTCATTGAAAAGATGTTTGAGAGGATGCCACTCAGCTCCACCAAGAGAGTGTCACTGGCTACCTACAATCTGGTAGGCAGTGCAGAGATGTGGTGGAGAAACACCAGAGATAGGTATGCTTTCCAGAAGGGGAGAAGGCCAGGAAGAGATATTGAGATGAGCTGGCTAGAGTTCACACAGCTATTCCAGGAGCAGTACATCAGTGATGCCATCAAGGATATGAAGCAAGCTGAATTTGATGCTCTAAGGCAGGACAACCTCAGTGTCCTAGAGTATGAGCACAAATTCAATCAGTTGGTGAGGTATGCTCCTCAGTATCATGGACTAGAGGAATTGAAGGCCAAAAGATTTGTCAGAGGCCTAAAGTCAGACATTAGAAAGGCTGTTAGACCTTTTGGAGCAGTTACATACTATGAAGCAGTGCAGAAAGCTCTATTAGTAGAGCAAGAGGAGTATGAGACTAAGTACTTTCCCAGTGGACCAGGGGAAAGTAGTCAGGCAGGAGGCAAGCAGAAGAAGCCACCACATGGCAAGGGAATTGCCAAGAGTTCCCATTTTGGTGGTGAGGGCAAGGTTAAGGGGAAGTTCCCTGGCCTAAGGTGCCCTAAGTGTAGGAGGTTTCATGGAAAGAAACCTTGCTACTTTGATACCCAAGCGTGTCTAAGATGTGGATCCATGGATCATTGGATCAAAGACTGCCCACAGGCTCAAAGGAGGCCAGAAGACCAAGGTCCAGTAAGACCTATTGGGGCAGGACCTAGAGGAGGAGCACCAAGGGAGGGACAGCAGAGGCCAGTTCCTCCAGTGCCTCGGCCTCCAGTGCAGAGAGCTGGCAGAGTCTTCCAAGTGGAGAGGCCAGAGACATCAGAGCAGGGAGGAGCACTAAGAGGTAACATTTACCTTAATGGTATGCCTGTTAGTGTTCTATTTGATACTGGTGCATCTGTGTCTATAGTGGCTAGGAAATTTGTTGATGCCATGAAATTGCCTACTGAAATCATGCCTAGGATATCCTTAGTGAAAACAGCAGGTAGTCAATGTCTTTTCACTAATGACCTAGCTAAGGATTGTGAGCTAGTAGTAGGAAAGACTAAGGTTATGACTAATCTGCTAGTGTTGGACATTCCTAAGTATGATTTAGTGCTGGGTATGAATTGGCTTGCTATGCATAACATAAGAATTGATTGTGCTAAGAGGGAAATCACATTGCCTGATGGTGAAGTGCATGCATTAGTGAATTCTAAGGAATTAGTGTATGAAATGCATGGCATGGAGCTAGAGGTACTAGATGAGATACCTGTGATTTCTGAGCATGATTATTGTTATGCATTGAATCAATTGCACTGTGAAGAAGAAGTGGATAGAATACCTGTAGTGAGAGACTTTCCACAAGTCTTTCCTAAAGACCTGCCAGGTATTCCTCCACTAAGGGAAATTGAGTTTGAGATCAAGCTGCAACCAGGAGCTAGTCCAATATCCATACCTCCTTACAGAATGCCAATCACAGAGATGAATGAGCTCAAGAAACAACTTGATGAACTTCTTGAAAAAGGGTTCATAAGGCCAAGTGTTTCACCATGGGGAGCTCCTGTTCTCTTTGTGAAAAAGAAGGATGGATCTTTGAGACTATGCATTGACTACAGGAAGCTTAATGCAGTGACTATCAAGAACAAGTATCCACTCCCTAGGATTGAGGATCTGTTTGATCAACTCAAGGGAGCTAAGATCTTCTCCAAGATAGATTTGAGATCTGGATACTTCCAGTTGAGAGTAAAGGAAGAAGATATTCCTAAGACTGCATTCAGGACCAGATATGGGCATTATGAGTACACAGTCATGCCATTTGGTTTGACTAATGCCCCAGCTGCTTTCATGGACCTGATGAACAGGGTGTTCAGACCACATCTGGACAAATTTGTGGTTGTGTTCATTGATGACATCCTAGTGTATTCCAAGGATGAAAATGAACATGAACATCATCTGAAGATTGTCTTAAAGACTCTATTGGAACATCAGCTTTATGCCAAGTTATCCAAGTGTGAATTCTGGATAAGGGAAGTGTCTTTCCTAGGACACATCATAGATGCACAAGGCCTTAAGGCAGACCCTGAAAAGGTCAAGGCAGTGCAAGAGTGGGAAAGACCAAAGACTGTGAAGGAAATCAGAAGTTTCCTAGGATTAGCTGGATACTACAGGAGATTTGTATCAGGCTTTTCCATGATTGCCTCAGTTCTTACTCATCTGACCAAGAAGGGTCAAAGATTTGAGTGGACTGAGATTTCAAGAGGAAAAAGATTCCTTGTATGAATCTTTTTCCTACAAGCAAGGATTACTATACTTCAAGGACCGAATCTATGTGCCTAAAAGCCTATGTGAACAAAAGAAAGAGACTTGGAATTTGAGGTTGGTGACAATGTTTGGCTGAAAGTTGCACCAACCAAAGGCACTGTCAGATTTGGCAGAAGAACCAAGTTAGCTCCAAGATACATCGGTCCTTATGAGATCTTGGACAGAGTTGGCAAGGTAGCATACAGGTTAGCTCTACCGCCAAGCATGTCAAGTGTTCATAATGTTTTTCACATCAGTATGCTTAAGAAGTGTCTATTGGACACAAAGCATGCTATTGTAGTGGAAGACATACAGTTGGAACCTAACTTGACATATGAAGAGAAACCTATAGCTATCTTAGCCAAGGATACCAGAAGGTTAAGAAACAAACATATTCCCATGGTTAAAGTTCAGTGGTCACACCACTCTGAAAGAGAAGCAACCTGGGAAACTGAAAAAGACCTTATGGAAAGGTATCCTGAAGAATACCCGAAGCTAAAGGCTATTTTGGAGGACCAAAATTTTTAAGGGGGGGAGGATTGTTACCACCTCACAAAATGGGAGAATTACAAGTGTGTCATAATGGCTAAAAACCATTATATTGTGTAATTCTCACCATAGTGATTGAAGTGTGGGGGGTAAAAGGCATGATCAACACCTCCTTAAAAGTGTTCCAAGTTGGTAACTTGGCCCCCAAGAAAAGCCTTAAGGATTGCTTGTTTGTCAAGCAACCTATGGACTTTTTTGTAAGGTTTTGGAAATTCAGGTACTCAATTGCAAAACTCTCAAGAAAGAGACTTGGAGAGTTATGGGAAGGATATAAATGGTATGAAAGTGCTATTGGAGGACCAAATTACTCATGGAAGACAAGTTTGGACAAAGGAAACACTAAAGGCAATAAGGACCTAAATGTCCTAGTGTAAACCTTAAGGTGTTCAAGCTTTTGACTTAAGTCTAAGGGTGGAATTGTGGGGTTATCCCACCATGGGGGAGGCAGCCAAGACTTGATAATTAGTCAAAAATGTTGGGCACATGTGTACCAATGAGTTTAAGACAAAGAAACCATAATTAGTGAGAAAGGAAAATGACATAAAGCAAGGTTAAGCTTGTTAAGTGTGTTTTGTGCCCTTAAGCTCATTTAAGGCCATTTAAGTGGCCAAATCACTTATCCCTCTCTCATTTTTGTCCTCCCCCAACCCAAGAACACAGCCATACTTCCTCCACAGCCACCACACCCTCAAACTTGCAATTGATTGAAATTGAAGGCAAAAGGAAGCAATTGGAAGCAAACAAGAGCTATTTCTTGGATACTTCAAGGATCAAGCTTGATTTTCAGCCTACCCACTTTGGTAAAGGTTCGCTTGCTCTCATGGATTGTTTTCTGCAATTTTCAAACTGCCATGGAGCTAGGGCTAACTTTGGAAGAAATCCATGAGCTTGATGAATCAAGCTTAGTGAGGGGAGTGCACTTATTGAAGGTTTTGTGACCTAGTGTGAAGTGCACAAAGATGGCAGTAAAGTGACGGTTTCTAGAGCCCAAAGTTAGCACTAACTAGGGTTAAATTCCTCCTAAGACCAAGCATTAGCTTGAGGAGGGCTGCCATAGTGATTTGGTTATGTTGATTATGTGTTTTATGGACTAACCTTTGGTTATTGTTGCTGCTGCATTTCATGTGTTTCTTTGTTGTGAATGGCTGCTGCATTTGGTTGCTATATCTTGTATATATGCATTGTGGATTTTGTTGGGTTTCGGGAGCCAAACAGCGCAGCGGAATTTAACCGAAACCCTCCAGGATCCAAGTGAAATGGGGTAAACCGGGTGTTCAAAAATTTTCATACCTAATTTTTGATTGAGATCTCTCACTCAACTGTAGAGTCGAATCACAAAACCTGAACAGTTGACGTGTTCAGGCTCTCTATGGTATCCACACGAGCCTCTCGGGATCACCACGCTTCCACCACGTCCCGGTAGATGCGTTTCTCTTGCGCTCGCAGTGCTAGCTTGTGTCCTCCAAGGAATTGCAAGAGAAGAGTGCGGCTGTCCTTTTTGGAGGCTAGGGCAAGGAGACCTGCGAATTTCTCACTTAAAAGTTGTATTTATAGTGAGACTCAACTTCCAGGCCTAATGGGTTTCAAAGCCCTAATCCAATTAGGATTTAATTTCAGGCTTAATAATGGCTGAACTTTTGGGCCCATTATTAATATGAAATTAAAGTGAAACCATAACCCAAATAATTAGCCTATGCACTCTAATGATCCAAAATGCTCTATGTGTGCGACCCAATAGGCTCTTATCACGTTGGCAATGATCATAAATCACATTTATGATCATAAGCAATGAGCGGTGTCTAGCAACACAACATTGCTACCCAAGTGACAAGATTGTCGATGATTCGACTATACCTTTATGATCATCACCGATATATGCCATTGTCCCTTTTTCCAAGATATCAAGACTAAGCACGAGACATGGAATGTGTCACTCTCGTATAGCCCAATCTTTGGTTTCTTGATTACCGAGTATACTAACTTAAACTGATGACATTGATATCGCATATCAACTCATCCGAGCATGGCCATGCATTTTCTAAGTCTCACTCTATCAAGGGGCCCGAACATATCGCTCCCGTTACATAGGAGGGACAAATCCCATCTTGATCATACAAATCCCTCGGCATGATATGTGACATACCCAATGACCTCCTTCAAGTTCACTTAGTTACGAGCAACAAAGGAAAGTATCAAAGTATGTGACTCACATGTAGGGAACCTTGATGATCTTAGGTCGAAGGACTACATATACCCTGATCACTATGGGAATCACTTATGACACTCATATAACAATCCATGTAGTGTTCTCATGGTGGGTCGGTCCAGTACACAAGTTCTCCAACTTGTACCCATATGTAGACTACATATCTCATATTAGTCTCCACATATGATAGTCGTTATGTATTATTGCAACCCGCTCCACAATAATACTAGACCAGGGACTTTTAAGAATATCATTATTCTAGGGTTACAATTATGTTTGTTAAGTAACGCAGGAACAAAACAACAAACATAATTGCTGGATTAATGCCTTAATAAAATATCATGACTCAATTGTGCAAAAATACAATCATCTCATGATTGGCTTTTGGGCACAACACTAACAGATTTTATGTTTTAGTGTATTTGGATTCAGGTTTTAATGAGGATAACATTACCTTAAGAAACCAAGTGTTACTCTTACTAAGTTTCTCAATGAAACTTGCTCCCCTCAATTCTGTCATTTCAGGTCCAGCAGAAAGATCACCTTGAAACTAACCTTTGTGGTTTGACTTTTAATCTGAAATTTCAAGTACATGAACTTCCATATGTCTAGTTATGATCTGGAAATTTTGGTGATTTTAGGAGCACATTTGGTATTTTTAATGGTGGTAATTATTGTGTTGTGCAGCAGCTGTCCAGCATCCTATTTGGGAGTCCATTCTGTCTCAGGCACTCCTGTAACCTAGGTGTGTCTGTAGCTGAGTTAAGACCATTATGTAGTGCATGTATGCATGTACATGTAGTGTATCTAAGATGAGACAAGTATGTGAACATTTGAGTAATGTTTTGGCTATGTAAGTGAAGTGGTGCAAAGCTGCCTAAGTGTGAATGGTAGGCTGCTTACTTGTAAATTCTGTTATGGCCACATAAAGTTGCTAGATGCAAGAGCGTGTAATTCCTATGTGTAATGGACATATATGGAATAGCCTTGAAGGGCTTTACCCTTGCGAATGAAGTGTTTGCATGGTTTGGAAAAATTGTATGGGCAAAATGGTCATAAAGTGACTAGAATTTCGAGTCTGGACATAATGTTTAATATCACCCTGTGTAGAAGAAATATTTGTATGAAACTTTGAGCACACCTAGAGAACATCTAGAGCTTGAACTGGGATTTGGAATTTCTGAATTTAGAGCCAATTAGCCAAGTATATGACATTACAAAATTGGCTAAGTTACTGTTCATTTGGTTAGAATTTTGTAACCAACTTAAAAAATCCATAACTTGGTCCATAGGTGGGCTATTGATGTAAAACAAAAGTCCTTCGTTTGATCTAAGTCTCTACTTGATAATGGAGCAAATAAAAAATGGGGTTTTGTGGCTAAAATGATACAGTTTATTAGTGGGAGTTATAGGTGCAGTAACTAGTCACTAGAACTTAACAAGATTGCCTAATGTGTGGAAGCCAAAACTAAGACTTGTGCTAGTGTTTTCCTGCTTAGCTGCAATAGTGTGCATAAGTGTAAATATGTGCATTATCGTTAGATCAATATGCATGTATTTACATAGTGCTCAAGAGGGTCACTTGAGTATGTACACTAGGAGTGTTGTTCTGATGCCCTACAGGACACACCAAACCTGGGAGTTTAAATGCACAGTTTTTGCACCATAACTAGAATACCCCAGAGTGGGTAACAATGGTAGCATACAGGTTAGCTCTACCGCCAAGCATGTCAAGGGGTCATAATATTTTTCACATTAGTATCCTTAATAAGTGTCTGTTGCTCACAAAGCTTGCTATTGTAGTAGAAGACATACAGTTAGAACCTAACTTGACATATGAAGAGAAACCTACAGCTGTCTTAGCCAAGGGTACCAGAAGGTTAAGAAAGAAGCTCATTCCCATGGTTAAAGTTCAGCGGCCATACCACTTTGAAAGAAAAGTGACCTAGGAAACTGAGAAAGACCTTACAGAATGGTATCCTTTAGAATACCCAAAGCTAAAGGTCATTTTGGAGGACCAAAATTTTTTTAAGGGGCCAGGATTGTTACCACCTAACGAAAAAGGGAGAATTACAAGTGTGCCATAATGGAAAAAAATTATTATATTGTGTAATTCTCTTCATAGTGATTAAAGTATGAGGGGTAAAAGGTATAATGAACACCTCCTTAAAAGTGTTCTAAGTTGGTAACTTGGCTCCTAAGAAAACCCTTAAGGATTGCTTTTTTTTTCAAGTAACCTATGGACCTTTTTGTAAGGTTTTGGAAATTTGGGTACTTAATTGCATAACTCTCAAGAAAGAGCCTTGGAGAGTTATGGGAAGGATATGAATGCTATGAAAGTGCTATTGGAGGACCAAATTGCTCATGGAAGACAAGTTTGGATAAAGGAAACACTAAAGGCATCAAGGACCTAATTGTCTTAGTGTACACCTTAAGGTGTTCAAGCTTTTGACTTAAGTCAAAGGGTGAAATTGTGTGGTTATCCCACCATGGGGGAGGTAGCTATGGCTTGATAAATAGTCAAAAAGGTGGGAAAAATGTGGACTAATAATTTTAGGACAAAGAAATCATGCTTATGGCCAAACAAAATGACATAAAGCATGATTGAGGCTAATAAGGATCTTTAGTGTCCCAAAGCTACTTTAAGAAGGCAAACTCAATTTTTATTCTCTCCTATTCAATCCAACTAGCCACCACCCTCATCCATAGTTCTTCCATAGCTCCTCCATAGCCACCATACCAACAAGATTGAAATTGAGGGCAAAAAGGTGCAATTGGAAGCAAACTCAAGCTATTGCTTGAATACTTCAAGGATCAAGCTCCAAATTCAGCCTACTCATCTTGGAAAGGGTTCTATTGCTCTCATGGATTGTTTACTATATTTTAAGCATCCATGGAGCTAGGGCTAAGTTTGGAAGAGAGCCAAGAGCTTGATGAACCCAGCTTAGTGAGGAGAGTGCATTTATTTAAGGTTTTGTGATGTAGTGTGAGGTGCACAATGATGGCAGTGAAGTGAGGGTTTCTAAAGCCCAAGGTTAATACTAACTTGTTTTAAAATCCTCTTATGACCAAGCATTAGCTTGAGGAGGTTTGCCAAAGTGATTTACTTAAGTTTATTGCATGTTTTATGAACTAACCTATGGTTTATGTTGCTGCCGCATTTCATGTATTTATTGCTTGTGAATGGCTACTGCATTTGGTTGATATATCTCCTATATATGCATTGTGGTTTTTCTTTTTAGTGTCTTTGGATGCAGGTTTTAATGAGGGCCACATTTCCTTAAGAAACCAAGTGTTTCCCTTCCTAAGTTTCACAATGAAACTTATTCCCCTCAATTCTACCATTTCAGGTTCATTAGAAAGATCACATTCAAACAAACCCTTATTTTATTAGTTTTGATCTAAATTCTTAGTTATTTTAACTTGCATGTATCTAGTTATGATCTGCAAAGTTTAGTGATTTTAGGAGCATATTTGGTATTTTTAGTGATGGTGCTTATTGTGTTATGCAGCAACTGTCCAGCATCCTGTTTCTGGAGTATATTGTGTCTCAAGCACTCTTGTAAGTTGGGGTGCTTATTTATTTGGTTTAAGACCATTATGTAGTGCATGTATGCATGTACATGTAGTCTATGTAAAATGAGACAAGTATGTGAACATTTGAGTAATACTTTGGCTATGTATGTGATGTGGTGCAAAGCTGCCTAATTGTATATGATAGGCTGCTTACTTGTAAATTCTATTTTATCCACATAAATTTGGTATATGTAAGAGCCTAAAATTCCTATGTGTATTGGACATGTCTGAAATAGCTTTGGAGGGCTTACCCCTTATGAATGAAGTGTTTGCACACTTAAGAAATTTTGTATGAGCAAAATGGTCTTATAGTGCCTAGAATTTTGACTTTGCACTCAAAGTTCTATATCTTCCTGTGTAGAATCAATATTGGTATAAAATTTTGGCCACGCCTAGAGAACATCTAGAGGTTGAACTGAAATCTAGAATATCTAAATTTGGAGCCCTATAGCCAAACATATGACATTGAAAATTTGGCTAAGTTACTGTTCATTTAGGCAAAATTTTTGTAACCAAATTAAAAAATTGATAACTTGGTCCATAAGTAGGCTATTGATGTAAAACCAAATTCCTTGGGTTCATTAGAGACTCTACTTGATAATGAGGGAAAAATAATAGGGGGTTACATGGCTAGATTAATAGTCTTTTTGGAAGAAGTTTAAGGTGAAGTGGCTGGTCGCTTACACTTAATAATATTGCCTAATGTGTGGTAGCCAAGGTTAAGACTTGTGCTAGTGTTTTTGCTCCTTGCTGCCATGGTGTGCATAAATCCTGAATATGTTTGTAATGGTTGGATCAATATGCATGCATTTACATAGTGCCTAAGAGGGCCACTTGGGTATGCATACTAAGAGTATTGTTCTAATGACCTACAGAACATACTAATCGTGGGAGTTTTAAATGTAGAATTTTGGCACCATAACTAGACTACCATAGAGTGGGTAACAAGCAAGACCCACAAAGAGGAGTTCACTATGACCAGTCAAGAGAGGCTTGGAATATCCACAGTATAAGGTAATCTCCCACAAAGTTAAGTATAAATAGAGGGCTTGGGATAGCCACAGTATAAGGTAATCTCCCATGTCTTGTATAGGTATAGTTGCACTCAAGTGTTAGTATGTTCACTTCAGTAGTAGTCTTGTTCATCGAAGTAGACAGAAGACAAGGGTTGGAACCCTAATTGGTGGGTGTTTTAGTTATGCATGTTTTAAGTCTAAAGTTAGAGCTGTCAGTGTTGTGCCATGAAGCCAATCATAAGATGATTGTATTTTGGACATTAAGGTGTGATATTTTATTGAGGCATTAATCCAGTATTTATGTTTGTTGTTCTACTTCTACATAACATAATAAACATAATTAAAACCCTAGAATAATGATATTCTTAATGTCCATAGTCTAGTATTATTGTGGAGCAGGTGGCAATAATACATAAAGACTAGCATATGTGGAGACTAATATAAGGTTTGTAGTCTATATATGGGTACAAGTTGGAGAACTTGTGTACTGGATTGACCCACCATGAGAACGCTACATGGATTGTTATATGGGTGTCATAAGTGATTCTCGTAGTGATGATGTATATGCAGTCATTTGAGCTATGGTCAACAAGGTTTCGTACGTATAAATCACATACTTTGATACTTCCCTTTGTTTCTCATAGCTTAGTGAACTTGAAAGAGGTCATTCGGTATGTCACATATCATGCAGAGGGTTTTGTATGATCAAGATTGGATTTGTCCCTCCTATGTAATGGGAGTGATATCTTTGGGCCCTTGGTTGAGTAAGACTAAGAAATTGCATGGCCATGCTTAGATGAGTTGATATACTATATTAATGTCATCAGTTTAAGTTAGTCTGCACGATAATCAAGAAACCATAGATTGGGTTGTACGAGGGTGACACATTCCATGTCTCATGTTTGGTCTTGATATCTTGGACAAAGGGATAATGGCACTTGGGTAGTAATCATGATATATTCACAATTATCATAAAGGTTTAGTCTAATCGTTGACTATCTTGTCACTTGAGTAACAATCATGTTTTGCTAGACATCACTCATTGCTTATGATCATAATGATTTATAATCATTACCAACGTGGTAACAGCCTATTGGGTCGTACACAGAAAGCTTATTTGGATTATTTGAGTGCATGGGCTAATTTATTTGGGTTATGATTTCATGATAATTTCATATTAATAATTGGCCCAAAAGTTGAGGCATTATTAAGCCCAAAATTAAAGCTAATTAGATTACGGCTTTGAAACCCATTAGGCTTGGGGGTTGAGTCTCACTATAAATGCATCATATTGTGAGAATTTCACAACTCTTGCCCTAGCCTCCCAAAAAGGATGAAATCATAAGATTTCTAAAAAGAAGCCACACTGTTCTCATGCCATTTCTTAGAGGATGCAAGCTAGCACTATGGGCATAAGAGAAACACATCTACTAGGACGTGATGGAGGCATGGTAATCCTGAAAGGCTTGTGTGGATACCGTAGAGCTTAACACGTCAACTATTCAAGTTTTGTGATTTGACTCAACAATTAGGTGAAAGATCTCAACAAAATTAGGTGTGAAAAATTTCAAACACACAATTTACCCCATTTTGCTTGGATCTTAGAGGGTTTTAGTTCTATTCTACTATGCTTGTTTGGCTCCTGAAACCCTCCAGTGGTATTAGAGCTACTTGTAAAACACTAAATCGGGTTTGAATGATGAATCGCATGACATGTTGTGTGTTCTAACATTTTTTATCATGATTAATTAGATTGATTCATGATGCATGAAACTGGAACTCGTAATGTATATATGAGATATATGAAGAAATGACACAAATTGGTTAATAAGATTAACCCTAAATTGAGAGGTACCTATACAGATTAGGATTCTTGCAATAGTTGCCAAAACCTTAGCATGGATCAGATTAGGGCTGCTCGGGCACCGAGAGTCATGTGCTTTTGGTGGCTCAAATGGAGGTGGTCTCGGGCACTTAGTTGCTCGAAATTGAAGATTTTAGAGACCACCGCCTGCTGATTGGCCAGCGAGACCATTGTATGCGAAGTGCCACATTAATAAAAATTGGTTAATCAACACACATAAATTGAAATGCATTTTTGATGATTAAGATTTGACATAATATACCAATTGGTGGTTGAAGCATGGTGCATGGTTATAGCCCTTGTTGGTTGTACTTGTAACTATAGCTTGCGAGTGTGCCTTTTCTTGTTGCTCCCATTGTACATTCTCTTCTCACCTTACTCCCTTCAAATGTAACTCAACGTTTCTATTATTGATGTAATTGTACAATATGGGATCATCCAAGGTGATGTGTCCACGGAGGTGACAACAAAAGGGCAACCAAGAAAGGTAAAGAAGGAGCTTGTGAAGACCCTTTTCTTTTATTAGGCTTTTATGATATTTTCATTAGCTTAAGAAAGATCTCATAGTTTGGGCTATAACCATGTCACATTTACTTTGTTGTTATCATGAGATGCATGTTTTATATTTGTATGTGATGCATGTAGAAGATAACCGAAGATAATAATTGGTGAGGTCAAAAGGAAAAATCGCTCAAACAAAATATTAAGTCATTAAATGTGATGCCTTCCAAATGTTGGCACTCATCAAGGCTTTGATCAACATTGGGCAGGTTTGCCAAAGCAAAGAACCTTTGTTCATCTTGGTAATGCGTGATGGGATAATAGTGATATCCAAATTGCTAACATTGGGTCTGACTTAACTAAGTCATCCTAATAGGATTGGGGTCTTCGAGGCATAGGGTTGGGCTTAAGTTCATGAGATGATCTTGGACAAGTGTTGTTCACCCAACTATCCAAGAGTTGCATAAGATGCAATTGGCAAGGAGTTGCCTACCTAAATAACTACAACTTGAGGGAAAAGCCAAAGCTGACTCAGGTTGTGGTGACATATGGATATTGGCCCGCTAGAATACCTTAGCATCGAGATGTTCTAAAATAATATCGAGGGTTATTGTTTTGAGTAAATTAGTGGGAGTATCATTTAATAAACGTCCTTACTAAATGAATTAAAATGCATGACTCTTATACTGCATATTTACTATTATAGATTACCATGGCACAAAACACATTGACACTTTCATTGCAATCGATCCTTGAGAAGGAAAAACTGAATGGACCAACTTTCTCAAATGGTACAAAAATTTGAAGATAGTCCTCAAGCAAGAGAAAAAGGCTTATGCCCTAGAGCAGCCTATTCTAAATGAGCCTGCTGCCAATATTCCAATAGCTGAAAGGGATGCTAACAAGAAGCATTCTGATGATGCTTTGGATGTTTTTTGCCTCGTGCTTATTACCATGAGATCTAAGCTTCAGAAAAAACATAAGAACATGGGGCAGTTTGATTTGATCGAACATCTCAAAATGGTCTACCAAAAGCAAGCTTGGCATGAGAGGTTTGAGACCTCTAAGGCATTGTTTCAGTCCAAAATGTCTGAGCAAAGTCCCATGGGTCCTTATGTGATCAAGATGATTGAGTACTTTGAGAATCTTGAGAGTTTGGGATTTGTTTTCCAGAAAGAGTTGGCTGTTGATGTAGTCTTACAATCGTTGCCTAAAACCTAAAATCAGTTTGTCATGAACTATAACATAAACAATCTTGACAAGTCCCTCCCTGAATAGCTCAACATGTTAAGAATGACTAAGTAAAACCTTAAGAAGGCTAAGCACACTTTGATGGTTCAAAAAAGCAAGGGAATGGGAAAAGCCAACAAGACGAGGAACATAGCTAAAGGAAAGTCCATTGCTAATTATTCTTCAGCTGCATTGAAACCATCTGGTGGTTAGGAGCTCCCCAGAGTGTGTTTCCGAGGGAGGAACCTCCGTTACCCAAGTTAGTACATGGGAGAAAAGTTACTAAAAGCAAAGAGTAAGAAAGAGAAAGTCTCCTGTCCTTACCTAGGATCCTCCTTAGTATTTATGGGAAGATGGGGGAGACGGCCATTCTGCATAGCTTATGCCTATTAGGACATGTGCTCAGCTAGATCTAGTTTGTACCTTCAAAAATAGGTACCTCCTGCTGACCGTAGGTAGTTTTGGCCAGAGGGTAAGGGTGTGTGTGTGGCTTCTATGTCAGAAATCCCTCAACTGTATTTGTCACTTCACCATAAGACCCCTTTGGTGGTGTGAGACTCATTCGGGCAGCGATTTCCCCCGAAGGCTACTAGATAAGGCCCTTTGAACGGGCAGGCCATCTTCATGAGACATTTTCCTCTACCCAGGATGGTGAACCTATATTCCCAAGGTTGGTAGTGTGCACCTCTAAGGGTGGTAAGGACCCTTTTTCTTGGAATCGGCTATGTCCATTACCTCATAATTGTTTAAGATAATGTTGTATCGATTGGTCTAAAAGATAGACCCCAAGTAGTGAATCCTGATCAGAAGTTAACTATGCGTAGCCTTTCTTAGTGGAATACACCCCATCATTAGCATAATCCCAAATTAGCCAGTCTTGCCTGGGTGGACTTTTGTGTGTCCTAAAAACAATAGTTTGAACAACTTCACTTGAAAAAAGGCATGATAACCTGGGAATATTCCAAGCTGTCGCATCGTGCTCCAAAAGATTTGACATAGCCTTGAACATGGAAGAAGCAAGTGAAGATACTGCGTACTAATGAAGTATGGATAGTGGGTAACTCGGATCCAATAATCATTCTAGATGTTTATCGATCTGCCATCACCAATAGTCTAACATAGGTTATGGGAGAGAAAATCTAAACCAAAATGAGACTTTTCCAAATAGTAGGTGGATTTGATCCCCCATCAGCTTTTCATAAGGATGTGGATCGCCCATATCTAGCCTGGAGAACACGAACAAGATGAAAATAGGGTCCTTGTGCAACAAATGCGAAAATGTACAAGACAACAATGCTTGGCTAAATAACCTTAAATCTTAAATTCCAAGTCCACCCAGTCTTTTAAGAAAGGAAAGAGTAAAATGGTTTTAAAAGTGTATACCCTTCTCTTGATCTACTCCCTACTACCAGAATCCCACATACATTATGGATAAGTTGTCATAAGTCATAACCGCTAGATGGAATAAAGAAAAAAAATATACTAGTAGGGAAGAAAGTGAGAATTGAATGAAAGTCAACCTCCCAGCTGCCAGCTGGATTAAGGAGCTTCCACTTTCAGCAAGCCAACTTTGCCTCAATTTTAGAGCTCAAGAAATTATAAGATGCAGTTTTGCTGAAATCATAATCAGAATGAATCCCCAGGTATATGGTAATGGCCTTATTAATAATAAAAGGTATAATCCTTCTAAATGAATGGACAAACCTACCCTGGATATTCTTATTGAATGCCCACTCAAATTTTTGGAAATTAACTTTGTTACAGGCCTCCTAGTGGGAAGCTCAACTAAGGCAAGTAAAATAAATTAAATCCTAGTTTGGAACCTTATTTTAAGTTCACATAGCAAGAATAAGTGTGTTAGGTAAAGTCTACTAAGTTCCAAGGAGTTTATGACACCAAATGAGGTTCGGGAGCAAAATGGTAAATTTGCATCCCAAGGTGTCAGGCCAAGTGTAGGGAGTTAAAAATGTGTTTTAAAACCCAAACCTTGCTTTAAACTCAAAAATTAGCGTAAGTATGCACGGTTTGACAAATTTTTGACTTTGGTTACTATTTAGGGAATGTGGCCTTATGTCAATTTTTAAAAAAGTTTGGTGGGTAGATGGGTTAAAGGCTTTACACTTGCAAAAAAGTGGATGTCACTACCATTGTTTCATTCTTTCCTCTTCCTTTCCCGAGTTCAACCTTGCCCTCACCATTTATTCTTGATTTCTTGCCCAAAATCAAGTGTTTTCCACATAATTTGAAGGCCCAAGGGGTATACAAGCCATGGGTAGCTCATCTCAAGCTTGGTTTGCGATCTTGAAGTTGTTTTTCACATTTTTCTAGTCGGGTTTGGGTTTGCTCATGAAGTAACAAATATTTCATGGTGTTTTCTTGTTTATTTGGTGTTTTAAAGCATGGGTTTTGCTTAATTGTTGGTAATTTGGTGCCATTTATTTTGGTTTGCTTGGAACTTAGGTAGAACCTTATGGAACTTTGTTCTTGGTAAAGAGTTGCATAATTCTTGCTTGTGACACGAAATCAAGGTAAAGGATTTAAGGTTTTATGTTCAGTTGATGCTATTTGATTGTTGTTGCTTGTTGAAATTAAGTAGTTTTGTCAATGGCATTGATTGAGGGCAAGAGCGTTCATGGTGGACTAGGCTTCAAATTGTCGTTTGAGTGATGTATCTTTGCATCATATGAAGGTTTTGATATTGTATTTATGGCCTATACAAGTTATTTTATAGGTTTATGGTGATTAAAGGCATCCATACTTTGCGTTGGAGACATAGGAAGCCTCCAAAGAGGCTTTGGAGGACTTTCCTAGATGTAGGGGATGGGGCCTTGGTGCCCAGGCGCCATGTGGGGCTACAGCACCCAGGCCACATGTTCAGGACTGATTACTTGAGTGCCCCTGGCACTTAGGTCCCAATGGCTTGTTCGGCAGGAAACTTCTCCTTCTTCTTGAAATATCCGTGGCAGGGTAGGTTCTGCACTCTAGCAGTTGTAACCCAAGTGTAGGTTGTCGCAAGTAGTAAAATATCGAGAGTCCGAGTATCGAACCTCAGGAAAGTGAATTAAGAAATTCAAGTTGAAGTTTTAATAAAGAAATTTTTGGTGAAAGGTGTGAACAAGTGTGAATTAAAATTGAAATTCAAATAAAATAGCTAAGGTTAGGGGATGCACTTTTTGTATATCGGTTATGATTAATTTTAGCCTATCCTACCACTCAACTGGTATCCACACATAAAGGAGGTCTCAATTGGGGAATTTAGTTAGTATTAACTTTCATTAATCTTAAAACGCCAACGCTTGCTAATGGTTTCACGTACCCATCATGCCAACCCTAGTCGACAATAACTTAAGATTCCAATATAGCCGGCAGTGCCATGTTCTACAAAGGGAATCAAGTAGCTTTTGTGCCAATGATTGACTAGGATGAATCAAGACTCCCACTCAACAAGGAGTGAAGTTAAATAGATTAAGGAAGAAAATACCGTTAACATTGTGATCCATTCAAATCAATCATAACCTCTATACCAAAAGCTTCACCCTTTCACCTTAGCAAAAAGAAGATTAGTTAGCCATCATAAAAGTAAATAACATGTAGAAAGATGAAATGAACATGGATTAAAAATCAAAGGAAGAACAAGAAGGAGAATGAGAAAACACTTGGACAGAGCTTTGGTATTGAAAACAAGAACAAGAAAAAAGGAGAAAATCTAAAAATGATAATAAGAACATGGAAATGGCCTAAGAAAATGGCCTAATAAAAATGGCCTCCTTCAGCCTCCCCCCAAGGTGCCTATTTATAGAGTTTTGGGGTGGGTGAAATGGTAAAAATAAAATGGTAAAATGTAGGTAAATACAAATCAATAACGGCGGGCTGCAACTTTTTTTAATTTTTTGACCATTGTAGACATTAGATCAGCTATTCCTTAAAGCATGGAAGTTGTAGATCTCCTCTTTAGCTTCGAATCGATACCTTGCTCATTCAAATCTGACATCCGTAGCTCAAGTTATTATTTTTCTACCGAAACTACTCTTCAGCACATGAGAGAACGAATGATCTCATCTATAATCAAATTTCGGCGATGAAAATGATCAAACTAGGTTGCAGAATGAAGCAGAGTTGAAGATCTATGTGTTAGCCTTCAGATGAATTTGGAATCACTCAATTCCGATGTCTACAGCTCCAGATATGATTTTTTCTCGTGAAGGGCTGCCAAGTGATGATTTTTACCTACATAAAAAAATTATTTAATATATATATTTTAATATTAATGAACAGTAAACCGCGTATGTATAGTGAAATACGTGTATGAATAGTGAAATACGAGTATGAACAGTGAGTCGGTGAATAGTAAAAATGCATGAATAGTAAACCGGTGTAAAAGTGGTCAGAATATAGAAATTAATCACACTCAAAGTGTATAATGATGATTTAAACCCTTAATAATAATACACTTATGAGTATTCATCACAACCCCTAACCAAGTTCTTGCTAGTCCCTAGCAAGTGTAACCTAAGAAAATAGACAAAATACATAATCTAACAACTTATGACAAATCATGCTATGAATATATGAAACTTGTAAACTTGAATTTCAAGTAATTAATGAAAGGAGAAAAAGTTAAGTCCTTGTTACAAGAGATAAAAGATCACTCCCTAAGTATTTGCACTTATTTTAAGGCGGGTTTGTGAACAGCTTACTTTGTTTTTTTCAATCCGGAGCTTGCAAGGGGATCCAACTTCACCCTCACTAGATTCCCAACAGGGACTGCATGTAAATTTAAGTCCAATGGTCTTTATACAAGGTTGTAATGAGGCTGGGTTTGGTGAAAGCGGGAATCGGATGAAGGCTTTTTAATGGTGAAGTTTAAGAGAACTAGTAATATAATGTACAATAGTTATGGGCACCTAAAACACTATATACCCAAATCAACCCTAGTCTCTGAGTCCTCTCCAAAACACAATTCCTTATCAACACATGATTTAGAAAACAAATATTGTTGAGTTTTAAACTTATTGAATTTAACATTTTTTTCTCTTTTTTTTTTCTTTACCTCTCTCCATTTCAAAATAATTGGCCCCATTTGACTTGCATAAATATTAAGGCTGAAGTTAATTTTTTTTTCTTTTTTTTCAAAATTGTCCCCCATGTTTATCTATTCAAAAAAGATAAAAGAAGATGTCTTTCATATTTACTTTAGTATGGATTCACATTGGTATGAGCATATATACTTGTATTTAAAAGGAAAAGATAACACTTTTTTTTAGACTGCCATAAAAGAAAAAGAGGCCAAGTATTATGAAACAAAAGAGTTATATGTACATATATATATATATATATATATATATTAACTTCATTTTGCAAGGGCTTTTTCTTATGGTCTCGCTTTTGCCTTTTTCTAAAAAATCAACACTTGTTTAAAACTCAACCATCCAATGATACACACTCAATTTTTATTATTCAACCTCAATTCACCCTAAATTTTTCTACTATCACAATTTAGGCACAAGATAACCCAAATATTATGAAGTATGCCCCACACTTATTCTTTATTTCACCAAAAACAACACATTCATTTTAATTCTCCAAGCCCATAATGACATAAGCATCACTAGTTCCAATGACATTAAAGGATCAAAATGAAGTGGAAGTGGTTAAACATATAGAGTTCAAACAAAAAATATAGCTATAAGGCTCAAAGGGGCTCACTAAGGGATAATGTACAAGGTTAGCTTTTTGGTAGGTGGTTAGCCCTAAAATGCCATCTTCTTCCTTAAATTTACATACAAGAAGTGAGGTTGCATGGGTCCTTAAGACCACTCATCCAAGCAAGGTCTAGCTCAAAACATAAAGTAAACACTCTCAACAAAGAAATTCACACATCCTAATAAACACTAAGGGCTTAAAAGTACTCACCGGTTATTTATTTTCCTTAGGTAACAAGCAACATACTTTAACTACTTTTAAAAATTAACAACCATTTCCAATTTACAATGTATACATCCAATGATGATATTTCCATGAATTGGGTTCCTAAATGCAAACAAACAACCTAAATTCATGCTAAATGTTCCTACATGCAACTATTTATGCTTGCAAAAAAAAAATGTTATGCATGTCACATAAAATAGGATACGTCTCAAGAGTGAAAAATTACTCTTTACTCGGCCATCATAAACTAAGTGCTTTGTCTAATGGTTTTAATATCAGCATGAGAGAAACTAAACTAAAAAAAATCAAATATCAACTATCCCTCCCCCCAACTAGATTAAGACATTATCCCCAATGTCAAAACATAGATAAGAAGAGTGAAGAAGAAATTACATGAACTAGTAGTTATTGAAAATGAAAAACTTGAAATAACTTAAACCAGAATAAAGAAAATGCTGATAGTAAAACTAAAAGATAAAATAAATAGATCCATAAGTCCGATTACTCTCTTCCACATTGTTTCATCACTTATAAAGGATTGACAACCTATAAAGAAAAATAACAAAAATAAATGACATTAATGTATAGTAGTTGTGATTGTGGCTCACATCATCCACTGGTTTTACGTCCAGTAATGGCTTCAATGCCTTCTATGAGTCAGGGATATGCTTCCCATCCAGTTTTCTTACAAACTGGCAAACATGGTTGTTTAAAGTCAGATTACCAAGACTGTAACACTCTCGTTCTTTATGAAAAGTACTTCATAAACCAAGAATTTCACGTTGCACTATTCCACAAGAATGCGTTTCAAGAGTCAATCGGATATCATCCAAATATTCCTTACACAGGCCATTCTTAATGAATTTTCTTTTATCTTCTCTATTATCGGACATCATCCTTAAAGAATGACATTTAGTATCACAATTCCATCAACCACAATTGTGATAGATGCATAACTTTTTTGCTCTTCGCTTTTTGGCATAAGACCTTTTGCCTAAACCAGGCATGCGGGGCACAAATGTATCTGGAACTTCACTAGCCAAACGGACCTTAGCTTCAATTAACCAACGCACTTATTTAGGAATGCCTTTATACATCAAAACTCTAAATCTTTCACATCTAGCTTGATAAATCCTTTTAAGAACATTTATTGGGAGAGAAGGAAAGTATTTTTGCAAAGCAGAAAGAGTAGAATCCATTGGTGAGAAAAAATTGAGAGAGGAGAGAAAGAAATAAGTTATTATGGGAAACTGAGATAACCGACTTGAGAGTCATGGAGTACCGTATCCGCCACTTAACCGGGAAGAAATGGATCCAACTTTTTGACAATTTTTAAAGGCTTTATAGAATGCATGTGTGTCTTTAAACAAAGAGGGCCAATGAAATCTATACTGCAAAATCTTTATAGCTATTTTCTTTGACAAAAAATTCCCTCCACACATTTCAAAATGAGAAAATTCAATGACACTTTTTACCTTATCCTTAGGTATACATCTCATAAATATTTGGTCAGGACAGTATTTGAAAAGATAAGAGTGATCCCAACAAAAATTGTTCACCTCATGTAGAAATTTCTTCTTATCTTGGATATTCCATTGAGTTGGCATCTGTCCTATCACCAAAAAATTGACAATATTAGCAAACCAAGGTACTGTAGTGACAGGAAGTAGAAATTTGTTAGGAAAATAATAATTTATGGGTGTAGCCTTAATTGTTGAATCCGTTCTCAGCCTTGATAAATTGTCAACAACAACATTTTTTATGCCTATCTTATCCTTGACCATAGTGTTGAATTCTTGGAGTAATATGATCCAGCATATCAGCCTTGACTTAGCATCTTTCTCTGACATTAGGTACTTCAATTATTTGGGCAAAAGCTTCCACTTTGTTGTGTGAATTTTATTTTGCTCTTCAACTTTAGGTTTTCCCAACTCTTTAATTTTTGGTGTCCAACATGTGTTCCCCTCTGCCTGTGAAGAATCAAACAATGCACAAATGTCAAATGTATCCTGATCTACATGCATATTTGATTCAAATGAAATAACTAGCCTATTTTCTAGAGGATCAGAGATACTCCCTTCTTGGATATAGTTTTCCTTAGCTGCGTTAATAACGTAGACATCTTCACCTTCATCTTCTTTTTCAGGAGGTTGCTTAAGCAATTGAAAATATTTAACTCCAATGTCATATTTCCAAATGTCAGCTTCATCAATCCATTCCTGCAATTAATCAAAGCATTAGAAGTTGCTAAAAATGGACGTCCTAAAATAACAGGTATTGAATTCTTAATTTTCACCGGTGGTATGTCCAAAATAATAAAATCCACAAGATATATTAATTTATCAACTTGGACTAACACATCTTCAATGACTCCTCTGGGCACTTTCACTGATCTTTCAGCAAACAAAAGAGTTATTTCGGTTGGTTTAACTCACCCAAATTTAGTTTTTGGTAAACTGAATATGGAAGTAAGTTTACACTAGCCCCAAGATAAAGTAATGCTTGTTCAATTTTATGTTCTCCAATAAAACATGAGATTGTTGGACAGCCAGGATCTTTGTATTTCAAAGCAGTGTTATTTTGAATAACAGAACTTACCTGTTCAGTGAAGAAGGCTTTCTTTTTCATATTCAGTTTTCTTTTAATAGTGCACAAATCCTTTAAAAATTTGGCATAAGAAGGTACTTGTTTAATCACACCCAACAGGGGGATATTGATCTTTACCTGCTTAAAGATATCAAGAATTCCAGGATTCTTATTCACCTTCTTAGGAACAGTTAATGCCTGAGGAAATGGAGGTGCAGGTGGAGATTCAATTTGTTCTTTGCTTGGTATAGGTTCAACCCCTTCTTTACTCTTAGAAGTTGACTCATCATCTCCTTCACAAGGATCAGGAATGGATTTTTCAACAACCTTACCGCTACGAAGTGTAATGATTGACTTCACTTGATCCATGGTTTGACCTTTGGGATTTGGTTGTGGTTGAGAAGGAAATTTTCCTTTCTCATGAATGTTGAGTGTAGATGCAAATTTTGCAAGAGTATCTTTCAAATCAATCATGGTTTGACTTGTTTGAGCATTGATTGACTCTTGCTTTTCAATGAATGAATGCAATGTATCTTCAAGATTTTTCCTAAAAGGAGGAACATATGGTGCATACCCTTGAGATTGTTGAAAATTTTGTTGGGTGTGCAAAGGTGGTTGTGACGATTGAGCATGATTATCACCTCTCCAACTGAAATTTGGATGATTCCTCCAACCAGGATTGTAAGTTTGCGAGTATGGATTTTGGGTTGGTCTCTCAAAGTTGTTCAATGCATTGACTTGTTCATGGAGACATTCTTTGAAAGAGGGCAAGGTTGGGCAATTGCTAGTGGGATGGTCATTGGTCTCACAAATGTGACAAACAATTTCTTCAACAGATTTTAATTGACCAATTTTCTTCATTTCTAAAGCTTCAACCTTTCTAGCTAGAGATGCGAATTTTGTTTGAAGGTCATTATCTTCCTTAAGATGGTATATGCCTCCACTAGATGCAAGTGATTGAGTCTTACCTGGGGCCTCATAAGTACCAGTGGTGTCCCAATTCTGTGCATTCTCTGCTAACATGTCTAGATAATTCATTGCCTCATCAGGATCTTTATCCTCAAATGTTCCATTGCACATCATTTCCACCATTTGTCTTTCCCTAGGTGTCAAACCTTCATAAAAATGTGAGACTAATCTCCAAGTTTCAAAACCATGGTGTGGGCATGTGTTAAGTAAATCCTTGTATCTATCCCAACATTGGTAAAAAGTTTCTCCTGGTTTTTGTGTGAAAGTGGTGATTTGCCTTTTGAAAGAATTTGTTCTATGGGCAGGAAAAATTTTTTTTCAAAAATTGTTGTTGCAGTTCATCCCATGAATTAACGGAGCCTGACCTAAGATTCTGTAGCCAAGTTTTAGCTTTATCTTTTAAAGAAAAAGGAAAAAGCTTAAGCCTGATGGTGTTCATGCTACAGTTTAGGTTGTTATATGTGTGACAGACTTCCTCAAATTCTCTCAAATGCAAGTATGGATTTTCAGAATCAAAGCCATGAAAAGTTGGTAAAAGTTGAATAATATCTGGCTTGAAATTGAAGTGACATGCATCAGCAGGAAATATTAGACATGATTGAGTGCTATTTCTTATGGGGTTCATGTATTCTCTAAGTGTCCTAGGCCGATCTTGGTCATTATGAAGAGAATGATTATCTTCTTGTTCATTAATGTGTTCAGCCATGTTTGAAGAAGTTGAAGATTCTCTTACTAGTCTACCACTTGATGTACGTGACCAAGCTTTCATACATAAACAAAATAACAACAAGAAAAACAAATATCAATAACAAGTTAGGTAGGAGGCTCAGCCTTCCATACAATAATAATAAGAAAAATAAATAAAAAGAAAGCAATATAAACAAAAAATAAAAGATAGGAGGCTCAGCCTGCCATTCAACAATAAAAAAAATAACACAAAATAAATAGAAAATAAAATATAGGAGGCTCAGCCTTCCATTCAACAACAAAGAAAAATAAAGAAAAATAAGATTAACACATATTAAGAGGTAGGAGGCTTAGCCTGCCATATAAAGAACAAAAAAAATAGAATAAAATAAAATAAAAAGAACAAAAAGAAAAAAAATTAAACTTGTACTCTAATTTTACTTCCTCGACAATGGCACCAAAAACTTGCTGCACTCTAGCAGTTGTAACCCAAGTGTAGGTTGTCGCAAGTAATAAAATCTCGGGAGTCCGAGTGTCAAACCACAGGGAAGTGAATTAAGAAATACAAATTACAGGTTTTTAATGAAAGAAAGTTTTGGTGCAAAGTGTGAACAAGTATTGATTACAAAATTAAATTCAAATAAAATAGCTAAGGTTAGGGGATCCACTTTTAGTATATCGGTTATGATTAATTTTAGCCCATCTTACCACTCAATTGAGATCCACACATAAAGGAGGTCCCAATCGGGGAATTTAGTTAGTATTAACATTCATTGATCTTAAAACGCCAACACTTGCTAATGGATTCAAGTATCCATCATGCCAACCTTTGTCGACAATAACTCAAGATTCCAATATAGCCGGCAGAGCCATGTTCTACAGAGGGAATCAAGCAGCTTTTGTGCCAATGATTTGACTATGATGAATCAAGACTCCTACTTAACAAGGAAGGAAGTTAAATAGATTAAGGAAGAAAATACCGTTAACGTTGTGATCCATTCAAATCAATCATAACCTCTATACCAAAAGCTTCACCCTTTCACCTTAGCAAAAAGAAGATTAGTTAGACATAATAAAAGTAAACAACATGTAGAAAGATGAAATAAACATGGATTGAAAGATCAAAGGAAGAACAAGAAGAAGAACGAGAAAACACTTGGATCGAGCTTCGGTATTGAAAACAAGTACAGGAACAAATGAGAAAATCTAAAAATGATATAAGAACATGGAAATGGCCTAAGAAAATGGCCTAAGAAAAATGGCCTCCTTCAGCCTCCCCCCAAGGTGCCTATTTATAGAGTTTTGAGGTGGGTGAAATGGTAAAAATAAAATGGTAAAATGTAGGTAAATACAAATCAATAATGGCGGGCTGCAACTTCTTTTAATTTTTTGACCACTGTAGACATCAGATCAGCTTTTCCTTAAAGCATGGAAGTTGTAGATCTCCTCTTTAGCTTCGAATCCATACCTTGCTCATTCAAATTGGACATCCGTAGCTCAAGTTATGATTTTTCTATCAAAACTGCTCTTCAGCACATGAAATAATGAATGGTCTCATCTATAATCAGATTTCAGCAATGAAAATGATCAAACTGGCTTATGGAATGAAGTAGAGTTGAAGATCTATGTGTTGGCTTTCAGATTAATTTAGAATCACTTAGTTCCAATGCCTACAGCTCTAGATATGATTTTTTCTCATGAAAGGCCACCAAGTGATGATTTTCACCTACATAAAAAAAATAATTTTTTAATATATATATTTTAATATGGCCTAAGAAAAATGGCCTCCTTCAGCCTTCCCCCAAAGTGCCTATTTATAGAGTTTTGGGGTGGGTGAAATGGTAAAAATAAAATGGTAAAATGTAGGTAAATACAAATCAATAATGGCAGGCTGCAACTTATTTTAATTTTTGGACCATTGTAGACATCAAATCAGTGGTTCGTTAAAGCATGGAAGTTGTAGATCTCCTCTTTAGCTTCAAATCAATACCTTGCTCATTCAAATTGGACATCCGTAGCTCAAGTTATGATTTTTCTATCAAAACTGCTCTTCAGCACATGAAAGAATGAATTGTCTCATCTATAATCAGATTTTAGCAATGAAAACGATCAAACTGGCTTACGAAATGAAGTAGAGTTGAAGATCTATGTGTTGGCTTTCAGATGAATTTAGAATCACTTAGTTCCAATGCCTACAACTCCAGATATGATTTTTTCTCGTGAAAGGCCACCAAGTGATGATTTTTACCTACATAAAAAAAATAATTATTTAATATATATATTTTAATATTAATGAACAGTAAACCGCGTATGTGAACAGTGAAATATGCGTATGAACAGTAAGTTGGTGAATAGTGCAGGTGAATAGTAAAAATGCGTATGAATAGTAAAAATGCGTGAATAGTAACCCGGTGGAAAAATGCTCAGAATATAGAAATTAATCATACTCAAAGTGTATAATGATGATTTAAACCTTTAATAACAATACACTTATGAGTATTCATCAGGGAGTAAGGAGCAGAACTCCCAAAACTCTCTCAAAGAGCAGAGAGTTTTCTGTGGTCCTCTTACCAACTAGTTCATTCCCAAGTTTTTATAGAAGGGCGTAGGGACCTTTGGTTTCAAGGTTAATGACTTAGTACAGCTCGGTTCTTAGATCATGACACAGCGTATAGTTGGTTGTGGCCCTAGTAGCAATTCAAAGACAAGGCTTTAGGTATAGGTCCAGCTGGCCATAGGCCGTTCTGGCCAGAGGTCAAGGGCTCACATTGTGCGAGGTCTACATATGCTAGTGTTGTGCCCAAAAAGCCAATCATAAGATGATTGTATTTTTTGCACATTGAGTCATGATATTTTATTAAGGCATTAATCTAGCAATTATGTTTGTTGTTTTGTTTCTGCGTAACGTAATAAACATAATTGTGACCCTAGAATAATGATATTCTCAAACGTCCCTGGTCTAGTATTATTGTGGAGCGGGTTGCAATAATACATAACGACTAGCATATGTGGAGACTAATATGAGATATGTAGTCTACATATGGGTACAAGTTGGAGAACTTGTGTACTGGACCGACCCACCATGAGAACACTACATGGATCGTTATATGAGTGTCATAAGTGATTCTCATAGTGATCATGGTATATGTAGTCTTTTGACCTAAGGTCATCAAGGTTCCCTACATGTGAGTCACATACTTTGATACTTTCCTTTGTTGCTCGTAACTGAGTGAACTTGAAGGAGGTCATTGGGTATGTCACATATCATGCGGAGGGATTTGTATGATCAAGATGGGATTTGTCCCTTCTATGTAACGAGAGTGATATCTTCGGGCCCCTTGATAGAGTAAGACTTAGAAAATGCATGGTCATGCTCAGATGAGTTGATATACGATATCAATGTCATCAGTTTAAGTTAGTCTACTCGGTAATCAAGAAACCAAAGATTGGGCTATACGACAGTGACACATTCCATGTCTCGTGCCTAGTCTTGATATCTTGGACAAAGGGACAACGGCATATATCGGTAATAATCATAAAGGTTTAGTTGAACCACCGACAATCATGTTACTTGGGTAGCAATGATGTGTTGCTAGACACCGCTCATTGCTTATGATCATAAATGTGATTTATGATCATTGCCAACGTGGTAAAAGCCTATTGGGTCACGCACATAGAGCTATTTGGATCATTAGAGTGCATGGGCTAATTATTTGGGTTATGGTTTCACAATAATTTCATATTAATAATGGGCCCAATAGTTGAGCCATTATTAAGCCCAAAATTAAAGCCTAATTGGATTAGGGCTTTGAAACCCATTAGGCCTAGAAGTTGAGTCTCATTATAAATACAACTTTTAGTGAGAAATTCACAGCTTCTTGCCCTAGCCTCCCAAAAGGACAGCCGCACTCTTCTCTCGCAATTCCTTGGAGGACGCAAGTTAGCACTGCGAGCGCAAGAGAAACCCATCTGCTGGGACATGGTGGAAGCGTGGTGATCCCAAGAGGCTCATGTGGATACCATAGAGAGCTTGAACACATCAACTATTCAGGTTTTGTGATTCGACTCTACAGTTGAGTGAGAGATCTTAACTGAAAATTAGGTATGAAAATTTTTGAACACCCAGTTTACCCCGTTTCATTTGGATCCTTGAGGGTTTCGGTTAAATTTCGCTGTGCTGTTTGACTCCCGAAACCTAAAAATATGTTCATATATGTATTATCCTTAGTATTTTTCCTTGCAAGTAAAGAAACCATACTGAGAATTACACATTCTCACTGCCTTATCTTATATTGTGAAATTTTGGACATTGTTGAGGCCGATAACCGCTGAGGGTTGTCATGGTAGTCTTTTTGTTGCAAGTACAATATTATGAGAATCCTTGTGATTCTAGTTGTTATGATTATGTGTTTGTTAAGGTTTCTTGCTAACTATAGTTTCCCTTGGCCGCAGTGGCTAGTAGAGCATGTGGGGGACTTTTTGAGGCTCGCCCCTAAGATTGCATCGAAGGTGGGATTTAAATTGAAAGATCTCAGTAGGAAAACCTTGTGTATATTGTATGCTCTAGTTGCCTGCTTTGTTTGTGGATAGAGTAAAGGACTCTAGGGTTGCTCTTGGGTGAGGAGCATTAGTCTTCTTTTGTTGAATGCTCTCACATGGTTTTTATGTGTAGTTATGATGATACAAAAGATGGATTTATATGCTTTGACTATTTGAACTCTAATTTCCATGGAAAAATGCCTAGGCAAATGTGAATGTTTTATAGATTTCTATTTACTCAAGTTAAAGTAAAAATTGCATGCATACTTGCATTTCTAGGTTAATTCACTAGTGACATGAAATTTTAATTTGGCATACATAAACAACTAGCCAATTACAACCACCGTGAGATCTATTCTCACATGCTTCTTGTGCAAGGTTGTGGGTAGCCGTTTCGAATTTCCTGTCTAGCCACCATATGATAAAGGGGGAGAGCTTCCTTTAGATAATGAACTACACCAAGATCGGTTCTAGAAAAGATGAAACAACAATCGGTAAATAATAAATGATTAATTGAAGGACAAAAAATGCTAGCTTTTATTCCCGGAATACAACTAGTTATATTTTAGTGATGAAGATAACTAAAAAATGCCTCACTACATAGAATAAAGAGATACGGAGATAATGGGTCCACTTACTGCAGACTGCGTTTAGGATTAAACCACCCAGTATTACTTCCATTTACCAAACCTGAATAAGACACAGTCCTCACAATTTGCATAATTAGATTAATCTAGTGATCCGGGAAGTCCATAGTCCAAAGAACAAGTTGGATGAAGCGCCAATGAAGCTTATTGTAGGCTTTCCTCATATACCGCAGTAGCATGTAGAAGCTCTTGGGCAATTATAATATTGGCCTGAATATTTTGACCTAGAATAAATGCATTCTGATTTTCTGAAAAGTTAAAACAAAATCTTAAAATTATTTTCAAATGCAAGGATTATTTCAGTATTTTTTTAAGAATAAACTAGTTTTGCCTCAGAGAAGCCTTAAGGTCCCTTTCCCAAAAAACCTTCAAAATGAAAGTGGTGAACTTCGTAAATCTAATTCGATCCAACGACTCAAGCTCAATGATTCCTTCTCCTTCAACCTTCTACCTGCATCTCCTACCACTCAAGAAAATTGATTCTTTTTTGACCTCTTTAACAAGAAACATAGATACTTTCGGGCCATCATTAGCTTCTCCCCGGTGAAGCTTCAACATCATCCGATTCAGAGTTATGGCAGGTGGTGAAAAGTTGAGCTTGCCATCGACACGCCCAAGTTGGGTCAGTCAAGTTAGCTGTGTCTTTTTCTCATTTCCATTCGAGCTTGTCGGATTGACGATAAGTCACACATCTTTATCTTTCTATTAGGTCTGATATGTGCTGTCACACCCCACATAGGCCCTGGCCTAGGAATACACTGTACCACTCACCCAAATCTCCCTTAAGAAAGCCAACTATCAAGTTTCTTAAGTGTTGTCCTTAACTGATTGTTCGGCCAACCTTTGTTACTAGACTTTAAGTCTTATTTTCTTAAGGTAATGGGCCTGGGAGGTGGCCCAGGAGGCTTTTAGGGGTACATGTTCAATTTCTTGCAATAGAAGCAAGGCCCAATTCTACTATCTTGCAAAACAAGCAAGGCTGTAATTCAATAACTTGCATGACAAGCAAGGCATACACTCATACAGATAAGAGTTTAGGATGTGTGCAATCAAGTGTGCTACTTAGTATGACAACCAAGAAGTCCAAGGTATCAATAAGTTTAGAAATCCAAGTTTGGATGCAAATGAACATTCGGCCATAAGCAAGAAATGGGAAGTTCACAACATAAAACACAACTCACATTCATATAAACATGCCACACCTTGGCGCATAACCATTCATCATTTACATAACCAAAACCATACCAACAAGCATAACTTGGCATTCCAAGATACTCCAAGCACCACAAAACCTGAGTACAACTGAGACTACACATACATGTACATAACCAAAAGTAGCCTACAGAGTACATAAAACATGGCTACATGCCAAGATTGACCAAAGTTCAAACTCTCTCCAAGTTTTGCTTACAAACCGAGACCATTATTTTCGAAATAGAACCTTAAGTGTGCCATAAAGCAAGACACACTGCAGCACAAGTCCTACAGCCATATTCATGGTCATGAAAGTAAAGACCACTATAAGAGCAATAGTCCACACATCTATTGTTGTTCACCTAGACAGTCCCACACTAAACAGCCTGAACAAACTTAAGATATAAGTTTCGGCCGAAACCTTGAACAAGACTTGTAATGAACTTAAACAAGCCAAGCATCACATTGGCACATACCTTAGCACACAAGCACTACTCACACAAGCCAATAACCAAGCAAATACTACTCAAGCCGAGAATCCTTTCCTGAAACACAAAGGTATGGGCAATGAGTAAAAGATTACTCAGTAGAGTTCGCTACCATATCAACCCAATTAAGAGTTTATTTAGTTAAGCTGAGTATAAAACTCTAGACTTAACCTCCTCAAGCTCACAATGCCCTGCAAACAAAACATGAAAACTGTTGGGTTTCGGGAACCAAATAGTGCAGCAGAATTTAACTGAAACCCTCCAGGATCCAAGTGAAACGGGGTAAACCGGGTGTTCAAAAATTTTCATACCTAATTTTCAGTTGAGATCTTTCACTCAACTGTAGAGTCGAATCACAAAACTTGAACAGTTGACGTGTTCAAGCTCTCTATGGTATCCACACGAGCCTCTCGGGATCACCACGCCTCCACCGCGTCCCGGCAAATGAATTTCTCTTGCGCTCACAGTGCTAGCTTGCGTCCTCCAAGGAATTGCAAGAGAAGAGTACGGCTGTCCTTTTTGGGACGCTAGGGCAAAGAGACCTGCGAATTTCTCACTAGAAGTTGTATTGATAGTGAGACTCAACTTCCAGGCCTAATGGGTTTCAAATCCCTAATCCAATTAGGCTTTAATTTCGGGCTTAATAATGGCTAAACTCTTGGGCCCATTATTAATATGAAATTAAAGTGAAACCATAACCCAAATAAGTAGCCCATGCACTTTAATGATCCAAATAGCTCTATGTGTGCGACCTAATAGGCTTTTACAACGTTGGCAATGATCATAAATCACATTTACGATCATAAGCAATGAGCGGTGTCTAGCAACACATCATTGCTACGTAAGTGACAAGATTGTTGGTGATTCGATTAAACCTTTAAGATCATCATCGATATATGCCATTGTCCCTTTGTCCAAGATATCAAGACTAAGCACGAGACATGGAATGTGTCACTCTCATATAGCCCAATCTTTGGTTTCTTGATTACTAAGTAGACTAACTTAAACTGATGACATTGATATCGTATATCAACTCATCCGAGCATGGCCATGCATTTTTCTAAGTTTTACTCTATCAAGGGGCCCGAAGATATCACTCCCATTACATAGGAGGGACAAATCCCATCCTGATCATACAAATCCCTCTGTATGATATGTGGCATACCCAATGACCTCATTCAAGTTCACTCAGTTATGAGAAACAAAGGGAAGTATCAAAGTATGTGACTCACATGTAGGGAACCTTGATGATCTTAGGTCTAAGGACTACATATACCATGATCACTATGAGAATCACTTATGACACTCATATAACGATCCATGTAGTGTTCTCATGGTGGGTCGGTCCAGTACACAAGTTCTCCAACTTGTACCCATATGCAGACTACATATCTCATATTAGTCTCCACGTATGCTAGTCAATATGTATTATTGTAACCCACTCCACAATAATACTAGACTAGGGACGTTTGAGAATATCATTATTCTAGGGTTACAATTATGTTTGTTATGTTACGCAGAAACAAAACAACAAACCATAATTGCTGGATTAATGCCTTAATAAAATATCATGACTCAATGCGCAAAAATACAATCATCTCATGATTGGCTTTTGGGCACAACACTAACAAAAACACCAAAACCACAAAAATACACAACATACTAGTGTAACCGAAACATATAAGCAAGAGTATGGATAATAAGAGGTTAGCAAGCACATGGAAACACTCAAGCACACAAGATACACACTCACACACCACAATGCCCATTCGGCTGAAACCATAGCATGTGCCCTTGTGATACTTCACCAATTTTAGTCCACATCCACTAGAGCTCTGAAATGCTTAGCAAATTGGCCTTATTCACTAGGATTTCTAGCACATGCCAATAGTGATTAGCTAATCAACACTCAAGAACAGAACCATCTCAATAAGCCCATCAAGTAACTAAGATAAATTAGTGAAATTAACCATCACTTAGCCACCTTCTCACTTGAATCATGGTATATTACCAAGCAAAGAAGCAAATTAGTGAAACCTACCTTCAAAATGAAGCTTATGCCCTCTCGGTTGACGCTTGAACACCCAAGCCCAAATGTTTCTCAACAAAGATGGCCTAACACAATTTAACTACCAATTAAGCACCAATACTCCTTGTTCATGGAATCTATACCATGCATTCAAGAAAATTTACAAGTAGTTACCTCAATCCCACGCTTGAACGTCTCAGCCTCCTTTGAGACTTCCAAAACCAAGACTTAAACTTGAATTCCTATGTCACCTAGTGCCAAGAATGGAGATTCCAAGCGTGATTTCTTCACTCAAGCTTCAATTTGCCTTCTTTTGGCTTGAGCCCGAAACCATTTCGGCAAGAACTTCAAGAACACAAACAAGGGAAGCCTTGACCGAAATGATCTTCCTTTTGTTTAAGTGGTTACATGCACATCCGGTCATATGCCACTTGGGCCCCAAAATGGTTTAATGCCCGTAATGGTCTCCAACCTATTTGCAAGGCTCGTCAGCCCTCAAAGACTCCATGTTCTTGTTTTAGTCATTAGAATATAGGTATCTTCCAGCATTAACATTGTTTCTTGGCTCACATTGCCAAGCACTAACTAAAAGAGTTTAAAATGACCATTAGTCCCATGTATATTTCGGCCGAGAACTATAACAAGTACAATTTAGGCAAATCAAGGCAATGATGACTTAATTCCTTAGTGGGAGACAAGATTTGACCGGTTATCATTGAAATTTACCAAAAATTGGCCTAGTATCCCATTAGTCCCCTTACAACTTTGCATGGCCGAAAGCTTTCATTCTTAATTTGTAGTTTCACTAGCATCACTAGTTGAAGTGTGCATTACAGTCTTCTAGCTTTGTTTTCTTGCAACAACTCCATATCTATTTTCTTTGTGCATTTGGGACCCAATAGTTCTCAATTTAGCACTTACACCACTGCCCCTATGTTTAAACAGCTTTCCATGTTTTTCATAACATTTCTTCTATTTTCTTGGCCTGGGCCAAGCATTAAGGAATGAACCTAACATGCGCTTTGGCCATTTCAGGGTTAGAGTCAAAGATTATTGTTTTTCCAGCTGCAGTTTTGGCTTTCACTGTTGGATTTTCTTCAGTTTGTTCGAAAAGGGCGTTTTAGTGATGGGAGCTCTAGTGAGGGGGAGAAAAAAGGCGAACTTGTCCAGTAGTGATACAATAAAGACTTTGGTTGGTTTTTTTTTATGATTTTAATGTTAAGTTCTGTCTTTTCGAGAATAATATAAAGAGAGCTATTGATTCTAGTAAAATTGCAGCAGATGAGTTGGAAAACTATATAAATGTAGTGGAATTTAGTGAGGTTGGGTGCCTCCAATGCAATAAACTTTCTTGTGGTTTCTGGGGATGGGACAGGTAATTCGAATAGGGAGACCCAGAAATCATCAAGTAGAGGAAGGAAAGATACGGTGGAAAGGCGGCCGGAATTGTTGTGATTTTCGAATCAAGCTATATTAGTCGAGAAAAATTTCACTCTACAATATTAAATTAATGAAAAAGAATATTACAAAAATTGTTATTACATGAAATGACAGTTAAATAGATGCAGAATTGTGCTTCCCTTCCTCATTTGCCCACTAGCATCACCTCCATTTCTATAAACCATAACCAAGAACCTAAGAGAAACTAATATTGTTATTATTATTATTATTATTATTACCATTTTTAGTCCTATAACTTTTAAATTTTACCAAGTTCAGTCATACAATCACTTGAGTTGCCAAATGAGTCCTAAATCTATTCGAGTTATGAAATGACTTCTAAAATTACTCGAGTTACTAAAATGAGTTCAAAAGTTATTACTGGAGTAATTAACAGTCGACCCTCAAATTTTGAAATAATTTCAAGTAACTAAGGTTTAAAAAGTGTCAGTTTTGTCATTGAAATAAATGACATTAAATGCCATATCAGTATTTTCATCTGCCAAGTAGGATTAATAGATTTAACGGTTTTAGCGTTATAGGACTTATTTGGCAACTCAAGTAATTTTAGGACTCACTTGACAAAATTGAATAAGCTATAGGACCGAATGTGCCTTTTTCCTAAATTTAATGTGCCTCATAGAGCCTCCCAACAATCTCATAGAACCTCAAAACAAATAATCTCAAAACTAAAAAGCAAATTATAAAAATTTTATTTTATATGTGGTTTTCTTTGATGGTTATATTATGCACATTTCTTAATTTTCTCAAGAAACAGTTGCCTATCCATGTATTTTAACTTTCAAAGACTCAAATTTTTTAAGGATATTTTGGGGAACACAAGCACACAAAAATTAAACTTGTGTGTGATCATTAACAAGTTCACAAGTCAGGAATCTGGAAGATGTTACTTTACCAACAATATTGCCTTAGCATCGTAATATGGAACAATAATGAATCTTGAAGATGTTACTTTTCCAACAAATGAAGCCAGCTAATTCTAGTCAAATGCTTTTTCAAGAGCTGGAAGTTTGATTGTGTAGAGTTTATGGGGAAGTAATTTTATAGCCAAGCTGAAAAATGAGTATAACAGCTGTTGCACTTATTCAGCACAAAGGAAGAGTATAAGACCCAAAAACATGAAGCCATCTTCATATTATTCCTAAAGTGTCATAGCTTACTATCCATCAAGCAAAGCAAAGGGAGAACAATGGCAGAAATAGGAATGCACTACTAAAATTTTCCTATTTCCCAAAGGATTTACTAAGGGCAAGACTATTTGTAATTACCAATGTGCTAGAGCATTAGTGACAGTTACCAATGGCTACCTTTCCAATGGCTTAAACCGTTAATAATTACCAATGTGAATAGTTGCTAGTAAGACTTAATCCATTAAAAAGTGAAAAAGATGTACCTTTTTTAAAACAATTATACAAAATTTGAAACTAAAGTGGAGTTTTTACCCAATCTCAATTACAAAATCACACTCACACATGCAACCCTTTCTCTTTCTCCTCTCCTCGTATCTCTTCAACTTTTTTTGCTTCTTTTTTCTCTTTCTTTTCTTTTTTTCTTCATCCGTCCATCTCTCCTTCTTCTCGTTCATAGTTCTTCTTTTTTTCTTCTTCTTCTTCTCCAGTCCTGCTCCCCCCTCTCTTTCACACAAACGCTCACTCAAATCACCGGATTCTGTGTCTAGCGGTGGCACCGCTGTTCAAATGATTTTCCCAACGGCGGCAACAGTTGCTGAAAAAAAAAATTAATCCTAGAAATTTAATCTATTTACATGATTTTCCTAGAAATTTTCCTAGAAATTTAATCTATTTACATGATTTTCCTAGAAATTTAATCTATTTACATGACTTTACTCCTTTCGTCCGTCTCTTTAACTTTCCCTAAAGAAGGTTCTTCAAAATTACAACTAATTTCTTTATATTAAGGTTTGAAATTTTGAATCTCTGAATATTTTTGTTTGATTTATAGGTTGCCTGATGATTTTCTATGTCAGTTCCATTGAAGACTTTTGTTGGCAGAGTGGAGAGGGGTCGAATGCCTCTATCAGGAACTAGTGTGACACTACCAAAACAAAGCGTTGCTGCCACACACCTCCCCTGACGGTGGCGGGCTAATCTACATTTTCTTTTTTGTGGAAACTAGGTTGAGAAGGAATTGGCTGGTGGAATGTCGAGTATCCTAACTATGTTGGGATGATGGAGGAATTTCATTGTTCTTTTCTCTCTCTGAACCTGAGACATTGATCGGGTAATGTAAAAAAAGGCAGGATAGAAGTAGAGAAGCAATCGAGCATGAATGGAATATGAGTGGGGAAAAGAAAGATGAATCGCTTGATACTTGTGATTGTGCTCCATAACGATATGCTTGTCAATGATTTTAAACACTACCCTGTTGCCATTGGTGGTGTCAAAGACCAGCTTGACTTTGGCAAAGGCCCCTCTCCAACGGATCTTAAAATCTGGTACTTACCTATGTTATTAGGTGCAAACCCCATCCTTACTCATCCTTGTTGTTAGACTTGTTATGTATAGCTTCGAAGATGAGCTTGTGAACTAATAAAAGTCAATAGAAATGGAGCAGAGAAGGGGAGGACTAAGTGATACTTCTCGGTGGCACATGGGCATTTATGTGGCTCAAATGCTATTTGAGCAGGTTTTTGCAGGTTTTCTTACAACAGATAGGTTAAAGCTGACTAGGGTTTTGAAGGGAAGAGATTGATTGTTTTCCTGTATATTTGTCTTCAATATGAGGACATGTTTTCTTGTATGTTTGTCTTCAATATTGGCTTTTCTTAACAAATCACTATTTATCTGGTTTGTGTAATTTTATTAATTTTGTTAATATTAATTTGTTTCGGTTCTATGAATTTTAATTTTTCTAGTTTCATTGTTAATATTAATTTATTTTTGTTAGTATTTAGTAAAATTCAATGGAACTTTCAATATTAATTATTTAAAATTTTTTTGTATATTTTTAAAATAAATGGTAGTTTCCAATTTCTTTGTGTTGGAAACTACTTAAATTTTTTAAGTTTCAAGACAATTACCAATGGGCCCACACGTTAGAAATATTACCAATGGTCAAACACTTTAGTATGTACCAACGGCTTGAACTGTTAGTAATTTACCAATGGTTAAACGCATTGGTAGATACTAATGACCCAACACATTGGTAAAAGTTAAATCATTGTTAAAAAACATTTGAATTTAGACCATTGCTAATTTTCATCTGCCACTTTTCCAACGGCTAGACGTTAAAAAGTACCAACAGTTTAGTACTCAGCCATTGGTAATAAAATTCCAACACATTGATTTCCAACTACTCACTACTAATGGTCTCACATTAGTGCTTTTGAAATTACCAATGTGAGACTGTTGGTAATAGCCATTGACAAACGCCCATTTTTTAGTAGTGATGAAAATGTATGCAAGTGGTTTACAACACTTCTTTTATTAAATAAAAGACCCATATTCATGTACTAGAAAAAGCTTGCATATTGTTTCCACTTTTGTGTTTAACTTTTTACACGTAAATCAATAAAATTGGAAATAGTAGATATTAATTAAAATGCTATTTTAAAGTATAGTATGGTAAGGTTATTAAATATGAAAATGTTGCAAAGGTTTGATATTTCTAAAAGAAAATTGAGTAAGATTAGTGGGACGAAAGGAGTAAAATATTAAATTCATCTTGTAGCGACAATCAAAAGGCACAAAAACTAATTGAATGGGCTAGAAGTTTTTGGTTAGTTTGTTGACTAAAAAGAAAGATGGGGAAACAGAAGGTAACCAATCTAACCATTGGAGTCCAACTAAAAATTATCCACACATCTGTGGACAAGGTATGAAATTCATCATTCTATTTGTTATATCATTCTTCGTTGGCTCACATCATTTGTTTGTTTTTGTTATCCTTTTTTCCTGGGGAAAGCTATATCAGCTCTAAAATCAAATCATCACGCATAAGCAACAACTACAACAAAACAAACTAGGAAAAGGTGGAACCCATCAGTTCATCAATAGAAAACCAAAATATTTTGCGTGCACATTCTGTTAGTGTTGTGCCTAAAAGCCAATTATGAGATGATTGCATTTTTGTACATTGAGTCATGATATTTTATTAAGGCATTAATCCAGCAATTATGTTTGTTGTTTTGTTTCTACGTAACGTAATAAACATAATTGTAACCCTAGAATAATGATATTCTCAAATGTCCCTGGTCTAGCATTATTGTGAAGCGGGTTACAATAACACAGAATGACTAGCATATGCGGAGACTAGTATGAGATATGCAGTCTGGATATGGGTACAAGTTGGAGAACTTGTTACTGGACCGACCAACCATGAGAACGCTACATGGATCGTTATATAAGTGCCATAAGTAATTCTCATAGTGATCATGGTATATGTAGTCCTTTGACCTAAGGTCATCAAGGTTCCCTACATGTGAGTCACATACTTTGATACTTCCCTTTTTTGCTCGTAACTGAGTGAACTTGAAGGAGGTCATTGGGTATGTCACATATCATGCGAGGGGATTTGTATGATCAAGATGGGATTTATCCCTCCTATGTAACGGGAGTGATATCTTCGGGGCCCCTGATAGAGTGAGACTTAGAAAATTCTTGGCTATGCTTGGATGAGTTGATATACGATATCAATGTCGTCAATTTAAGTTAGTCTACTCGGTAATCAAGAAACCAAAGATTGGGCTATACGAGAGTGACACATTCCATGTCTCGTGCCTATTCTTGATATCTTGGACAAAAGGACAATGGCATATATGGGTAATGATCATAAAGGTTAGTCGAATCACCGAAAATCTTATCACTTGGGTAGCAATGATGTTTTCTTAGACATCGCTCATTGCATATGATCATAAATGTGATTTATGATCATTGCCAACATGGTAAGAGCCTATTAGGTCGCACACATAGAGCTATTTCGATTATTAGAGTGCATGGGCTAAATATTTGGGTTATGGTTTCATATTAATTCCGTGTTACTAATGGGCCCAAAAGTTGAGCCATTATTAAGCCCAAAATTAAAGCCTAATTGTATTAGGTCTTTGGAACCCATTAGGCCTAGAAGTTGAGTAACACTATAAATACAACTTTTAGTGAGAAATTCATAGATTTTTGCCCTAACCTCCCAAAGAGGATAGCCGCACTCCTCTCTTGAAATTCCTTGGAGGACACAAGCTAGCACTACGAGCACAAGAGAAACGCATCTGCCTGGACATGGTGGAAGCGTGGTGATCCCGAAAATCTTGTGTGGATACAATAGAGAGCTTGAACACATCAACTGTTTACGTTTTTGTGATTCGACTCTAAAGTTGGGCGACATATCTCAACTGAATTAGGTATGAAAATTTTTGAACACCCGGTTTACCCCATTTCACTTGGATCCTAGAGGGTTTCGGTTGAATTTCACTGCTCTTATTTGGCTCCCGAAACCCTACATGTTCCTAGGAGAAGCACGCACCTAAACAACAAAAAACAAAGATTACTGTTGAAATATATATGTTTTCCGAAGAAAAGCTTAAGCTTCTCAGCTAGTACAGGTCAAAATTCCCTTGGAGATCATCATCGCCAACTTCACCATGATCCCAGCCATGTTTGGGTCAGTGGCATAGGATTCACAATGCAAATAAACTTCTAAGAGAAAATATCAAAATGATGAATAAGTCCATTCAAAACTGTTGTGAGCATCTAATCAGTGCACTATGTCCTCGCGAGGAAATGACCAGAAGAAAACCATCATCAGCATAAGTAGTTAACTTATCGATAGAGAAACGCTATGAATTTAAATTTAGAGAGAACATAGACAGCAAGAAAGGCCAAATATGTACAACTTTCACACCTGTTCCTTTAATCACCTTATTATAGCCAAGTATTATAGATTTGTGTTGGCATATTAATTAATTTGAGCCAGAAGTTTTTAGGAAGGTTTGGGAATTAATTCCAAAAGCTAAGTGGAAGCTTTGTGAAGTCAGGGACTGAAATAAATAAAAAGAAGAGGTTGGACTAGAAAAAGATGAAGTTGGCTAAATTACAACAAGTAAAATAAAGAGGACTTAATTGACGAAATAGAAAGGACTAGATTGACCAGTTGGCGAAAATGAGCTGAGTGAAGTGCAAAGTGTTTAACGGTTAGAAATGAAGACTAGGAACTAGAATGAATAAAACAAATAAATTTGTGGGTAGTAATAGAATTTGGTCCTCACTCATTGAATATGAGAAAACATTTATCCTACATACGAGGCACAGCTAGCTATGGGCTTGTTCATTCTTTTCCTTTACAAAGAATTGAAGGAAACAAGAGCAACTTGGTCATGGGTACAGTAGAAAACCTAGGTTTCATGGGTAAGAAGCCCTCCTCCCTCACCAAGGCATGCCACTATCATCTAAGTTAATAGCTTCTAGTTTTACAAGAATCAATAGGTAAATTGAGATGTTTAGAGGAGTCATTGCTCAGTATAGGAGGCTGGTAGCCAGCTTTGGTTTTGCGGCCACTTGGGCTACAATTGCAAGGATGATTTCTTCATGGAGAAGACAGAACATTACAGGGCTAATTAAGGTAGCAAGTTGATTTCAGGAAATGAGAGGGTAATGGGAAGAAACATGAGCTTCTCTGGTTTCTTAAGAAAAATCCATCAGTGCATTGGTGACTAAAGGCTTTGCATGTTTGCAGAGAAGTGAGAAAATTATGTGACAATGAATTGTTTTGAGTGATCACGATTTTTAAAAGCGGATAAATTCTAATGGGCTAGAACTCGCTTGATTCACAGCAAGAATCAAGTGTTGCCAAATTAATATCTAGTGTAGACAATCAAATATAGGAAGAATGCATCTAGATTGCATGCAGTTGCCATGAAAAGAAAGTCCTAGAAGCTCTTATTGTCACTATTATAATGGTTTGCTTCTTGTTAGATTCTATAGCAGAAATATCTACTGGAAGCATAATTGATTGCTGGATTTATGATTCCTAAATAAATTCTACTGTTTCCTACTAGGTTTTCTTTGAAAACTCACCTCAATTACTACTTTTTCCAGGGTTAGGCATGATTTAGCTATCTACTACTGGTTATGTGTATTTTTCTGGTTTACTGCAAGTTATTTAAATCATGTAGGATTTGAGCTAGTAAACTCTTGAGTTTATGAACACTCTTGTGAAGCATGTGATCTAGCTATTATGGTAGGAGCAAGGCTGGTGATTCGGTGGTTGAACAGATGGAACAAGAAAGGTTTAGACTATATCAGTTAAATGGAATGTCAAGCAAGGTCTTAAATTAAGTCTTTTTAGCCTAGTTTCTGCATAAAGAAAGTTCATCATCTTCAAGTTATGAATCAAAGCATGGCTCCTATAGGAGTTTTATATGCTATCCTATATGTCCAATGTACATCTTCTAGCTTAGTCAACTACTCTTTCTTAAAGTTGTTAACTACCTTTTCTAGTATATTTTGACTTCTCTTTTGGACAGTTCTACTTGGTCACCCACCTAAGGGTGGCATGTAGTAGTTAACCTATGAGTAACATGAAAGTTACAAAGAACCTTCTCAAACAAGGTGTTGCAAAAATGAGCATCTTTATCACTAATAATAACTCATGGCATGCCAAAATGAGTGAATAATTTCTTATAAAACTTAAAAAAAAAACACTCTAGCATTATTTGTAGGTAAGGCTTATGCTTCAACCCATTTGGAGACAAATCAACAACCACTAGAATATATTGTTCTCAAAAGAGGTGGCAAAAAGACCCATAAAGTAAATCCCCTACATGTCAAAGATATAACATACCTAGATATTATTTTGTGGCATCTCATCACCATGAGAAAGCTTACTTGATCCCAAGCAATTTTCATAACTAGATGCATATCTTCTTGCATCTTGAAACAGAGTGGGCAAGTTGAATCCAATTTCTAATGCCTTTCTTGTGGTGGAATTTCCTTGGTATTGTCCTTCATCTTATCCTTTTTGACAATGCTCAAGAATGTTCTCAATGTCGGATAAGCAACACACTGACAAATGACCTAACCTATGAATATTATAAATAGGAAAGTTTTGTCTGTAGTCCTCTCCACTAGGTGCAGTCATCATTTTCAGCATGGCTACGGTGATCGTTTAATGAAGAAGGCCTGAAACAACAAAGAAAAGAAGCCATGGATGTTTTTCCAGGGGGAAGTCATCAATGCTCAAGTTAGGCGATGTATGAGGAGAAGAATATGGTAAGAAGTGCAAGATTGAGCTTTGTTACATTGAAGTGTAAAGTTACCTCACATTTATAAGGCAAGGTGTGAATATACTGTTGCCCATGCTACGGGACCAGATAGGGCACGTGTCTAACCAAATCCAGATTTCTGAAGATCATACCCAAACAAACACTCTACAAGCCATCGCTTTTACACCTAAGACCATCACTTTGGTGGCACTGCTCAGTGTACGGGGAAAACATCCTGCATTACATCCTCAAAGGGACTTTGGGAAGGTAGGTCTGAGGTGCCCTTGACAAAAGTTATAGTACAAAGTGCTCCTGTCATGCCCCACACAGGCCCCAGCCCAAACGTACCTATCATTGGCCACAAGGTGTTACTCTGGGCACTAGAAAGCTAATGCACCAAGTGTACTCCAAACACATGACTAACGCACCTATCACTAGACTAAAGTGCTGTCCCAGGACACTAGAACCCATGTGTCCTATAAGTGCTTCACGGGCCTTACTCATGTGTCTATCTCCAGGCTAGGCACACTACTAGGCACCACCAGGATACATGCAAAACACAAACAGGACACACTGCCACGGCACTCGGGGCATGCCCTAAGATGTCTACCAGTTTGGCCCTGTCACTTGCTTGCAAAACAAGGCCAGACTTTTAACTCAAACGTTCAAGTGTTGTGCTCTTGTGATTATCAAGTGTGCATTCATAGTGCATGACAGCCAAGATACCCAGTCTCATAGGTTTTGAAAACACAAACTTTCATTTGTATATATATAAACACAATCAAAGGAGGTTCATAACATACTTAGCCTTGAAACCAAAACATCACATACATAACCTACAACTTCTTACATACGCAGTCTTCACTTACAAAGGCATCTCTTTATCATAATCCCCATAATATATACATACAAGAGCTTGGCACCATACCAAGACCATCACAAAACCTAACATTCGAGGGATTTAAATTTACATGCTTATATACTTAACAGTAACCAAAGCATATCAGAAACACTTGAAACAGTACCAAGGATTCCAACATAAGCCCTATAACCAAAAACATGGTCATAAGAGCAAACCGAAGTACATATGCAGTAGAGTACACATCCATTTCAGTAGACTTGTTCCCACAATCCTACTCTCAAGCCTGCAAGCAATACAATACCAATAAGCTTGCACTTACACAATGACTTGTACTTACACTTATTGAGTTCACATAGGTTAGTGTTCATACCTTGTCGTACCTGAAAACACCACTCTTAATCATGCACACACTCAATCCACAATATCCTTTCCCAAAACACATAAATAGGGTTTGAGTTATTTGTATAACTCAGTAAGGGAAACATACAACACCAAGTGCCTATTTAGTTAAATCCGAAAGTTTAACCTGCAATGCTCCTGCAATGAAGACATGGAAACAAAGAAGATACATAGCCATATAACATTTAACAACTACTAAGGGTCACCACACACATACAAAGCACCAAAGCATGCAACACACACACCACACCCTAGCCATAGTCTCAGTCAAAAGGGCACTAGCAAGTACACACTTAGTTTTGTTCAATTCTTAGTCCCATTAATTAATTTAGTCACATAGAGCTCCAAGTTCACTCACGAGTTGGCCATCCCATGAGAGAACCCTAGCACTTGCCATTACATAGCTAGCTAGCACATATTCAACATATACCTGAAGGTAAACATAGCCCTTACAGCATCAAAGGGTCATTTGGCCCATAAACTATCCCCTAAGTGCCGAGTGTTCCTCATGATTGAAGCATTCAAACTGGAAACCAATGAAGAACACATGAATCCCTTACCAAACAAAGCCTTTAGCTCTTGGCCAAGCTTCACAATGCAAGAATTAAGCTTGCAACTTAGACTTCAAGGTCATCTTTGGCTGAATTCCTCCTAAATATGCTCAATTCTCCAATCCAAGCTCAAAATATCAACATTTCACCATGAACCTGAGCCTTCACCTTTCTAAGAGCTCCTTATTTGATCAAGAATGGAGCCTTGACCTGAAAAGAATCAGTTTGACTTAATGGAAGCATGCAAGTCCAAGTAAGTGCCACATGGTGCATGAAATGGCTCTAATGCCTGCTAGGTAGGCCTACTTGGTGCATGGTGCACTAATGTCATCCAATAATAGATTCCTTCATTTTTAGCACCTCAATGTATGTGCAACATAGCCCTTAAGCTTGCGAACCTACCACTAAGGCCTTAGGTCCTTCAAACGTTCATATAAGTACACTCAGTAGACATATGTTTGGTGTACTCACATGTACCCACTTGGTCTACCAGCTTAAACACTTCTCTTATCTTACCATAATTAGCCCCTCACTTATATGGAAACAAGGGATATGGCAGCACTAGCTCGAATACCCTGGCTGAGGTACTCCTTGGGTGAGGTGCCTCACTATTGTGTGGGGTACCACCTAACACTAAGGTCCCTTCCAAAACAAGCCGGGTTACTTCACATAGGGCCAGTCGAGGCCATCTGAGGGAGATTGGTGACACCAAGGGTGAGGTGGTGACTGAGATAGTCTGAATGGTCTTTTTTTAGGTTATTCTGCGTAAGGTAATCCAAATTCCCCATAGCTATAGTTATGCCTAAGGTAGCTTGGTACCTTCAACCATCATAAATGTTTATCCCAGAAATAATGTTTTAAGTTAGAAAAGAGTTTCGTTCTTTGTTGGTAAGTCATGTCTTTGTAAGGTTTTGGTAGCCAAACAACTCAGCAGGATTAACCAAAACTTTTTATGGATCCATATAAAATGAAGTAAATTGAGGTGTTCTAGATTTTCATGCCTAGTAGGTTGAGATCTTTGACCCAACTATTGAGCCGAATCACAAAACTTAAATAGTTGATGTCTTCAAGTCCTTTATAGTATCCACACGAACCTCTTAGATCACCATGCCTCCTCCAAGTTCCAACATAAGTGTTCCTCTTATACTCACAGTGCTTGTTTGCGTTCCCCAAGGAAAGATTAAAGGGGAGTATGGTTGGATTTTTTCTGAACCTTTTTTGAATTTTGTTCTAAGGAGGTTCAATGAAATTAACACTATATAACATATATACAATGAAGAAAAACTCCAAAGACAAATAGGTTTCAAAACCCTAATGTTATTAGGCCTAATTTCGGGCTTAACAATGGCTCAACTATTGGGCCAATAATTAATGCGAAGTTATCATGAAACCAAAACCAAACATTTTGGCCCATACACTCAAATAATCCAACTGGCTCTAAGCGTGCAACCCTATAGGCTTATATTATATTGGTAATAATCATAAATCAGATTTATGATTATAAATAATGAGCGGTGTCTAGCAATACATTATTGCCACCTAAGTGACAAGATATTTGGTGATTTGACTAAACCTCTATAATCACTATTCATATACGCCATCATCCTTTTGTCTAAGGATATTAAGATCGAGCATGAGACATGTAATGTGTCATTCTTATATAGCCTAATCTTTTGTTTCCTGATTCCTAAGTAGACCAACTTAAACTGTTGAAATTGATATCCTATATAAACTCATCTGAGCATGGCCATGTATTTCCTCAGTCTCGCTCAATCAATGGGGCCCCAAAGATATCACTCCTATTACACTAGAAGGACAAATCCAATCTTGATTATACAAATCCCCCCGCTGATACAATGCCATGTCATAATTCCTCCATATTTGGACCCCTCTGGCATATGCCCAACCCTGGCTAGAGGGCTGATCGATGATCACTCACCTCAACACTATAAAAGGAAGAGGGCACTCCCCTTCTGTTTATACCCTTTTCTTAAATTTTGTTTGACTCCACACAAAGGAAATGGGCACTCATGTAGGATTTGAGACTTATTCTTAGGACACATGTCCAACAGCAATCCCTCATGCCTCTAGTAAGTTTAGACTCAATTCCAACTTTATTTTGGCTAGAGCTTGAAGGTAAAAACCAGAGCATACAGTGATCCTAAGCCAAACTTAGTAAATTTGAAAAGAATAGGACCAAATGAAGCTCATTTGGTTAGAAAGTTGGCTTTCCTCAACAGCAAACTACTCCATCACCACACTTTGGTCCTAGAAGTTGAAGGTTTAGCTTGGTTAAGGTAAAGGATAGGTTTATGATCCATTTCATGAATTTGATAGTGCTGCTGATTCTTGTGAGAAAAATAGGCCCATACGTGTCGTTATAAGCCAGATGAACCATGGTACTGTTTGGCACTAGGTATACTCTCGAGCATGTATGATTAGCTAGCTTATGTATTGGAAAAGTTTTAAGGGTTTTTCCAGGGAGTGGACTTCCCTTGATAGACCCTGAAGCTCAAATAAGAACATGGACCATTGATGGTGGTTTATGTAATGATTTATATGTGTGTGTGTGTGTGCGCTCTAAGACTTTTGGTTGCAAATAAAGCTGATGGTCCATGAACCTTGTTTCATATCTATGAATCATAGATGCATGATGTGGCTACCCAAGCCAAACTAGGCCTCCCAAGGATAGCCTAAAAGTTGCACATACTAATTCTTATGCTTTTAGCCTCTAATTTGTTTTATGTTTCTTAGGTTCCAAGCCAAAATGGGGCCTAGGCTATTTTTACTACATACCTTCACTAGAAATTAGCTTAAATCCAAAATTTGAGCTAAGACTGTCACCATTACCTTGCCTTTAAGGTAATACCTAGAAGTATTTCCTTTAAACATACAAGGACTCCCTGCTTTGAGAGAGGTTGACTTTGAAGTAAGGTTAGTACCAGGAGCTGTGCCTATGTCAATACCATCTTATAGAATGTCCACCTCAGGAATGACTAAGTTCAAAATACACTACATGAGCTCCTTGAAAAGGCTTTCAATAGGTCAAGTATATCTTCTTGGAGAGCACTAGTGCTATTTGTTAGAAAGAGGGATAGAACCCTTAAGTGGTGCATCGATTATAGAAAACTCAATGCACTTACTGTAAAGAACAAATATCCTCTTCCTAGGATTGAAGATTTATTTGATCAACTCAAGGATGCTAGGGCATTCTCTAAGATAGAACTTAGATTTGGTTATTTCCAGCATAAAGGAAGAGAAAAGTGTTGGGTTTCAGGAGCCAAACAGCGCAGTGGAATTTAACCGAAACCCTCTAGGATCCAAGTGAAACAGGGTAAACCGGGTGTTCGAAAATTTCATACCTAATATTCGGTTGAGATCTCTCACTCAACTATAGAGTCGAATCACAAAACCTGAACAGTTGACGTGTTCAGGCTCTCTATGGTATCCAAACGAGCCTCTCGGGATCACAACGCTTCCACCACATCCCGGCAGATGCGTTTCTCTTGCACTCACAGTGCTAGCTTGCGTCCTCCAAGGAATTGCAAGAGAAGAGTGCGGCTGTCCTTTTGGGAGGCTAGGGCAAGGAGACCTGCGAATTTCTCACTTAAAAGTTGTATTTATAGTGAGACTCAACTTCCAGGCCTAATGGGTTTCAAAACCCTAATCCAATTAGGATTTAATTTCGGGCTTAATAATGCCTCAACTCCTTGGCCCATTATTAATACGAAATTAAAGTGAAACCATAACCCAAATAATTAGCCCATGCACTCTAATGATCCAAATAGCTCTATGTGTGTGACCCAATAGGCTCTTGCCATGTTGGCAATGATCATAAATCACATTTATGATCATAAGCAATGAGCGGTGTCTAGCAACACATCATTGCTACCCAAGTGACAAGATTGTCGGTGAATCAACTAAACCTTTATGATCATCACCGATATATGCCATTGTCCCTTTGTCCAATATATCAAGACTAAGCACGAGACATGGAATGTGTCACTCTCGTATAGCCCAATCTTTGGTTTCTTGATTACTGAGTAAACCAACTTAAAGTGATGACTTTAATATCATATATCAACTCATCGGAGCATGGCCATGCATTTTCTAAGTCTCACTCTATCAAGGGGCCCGAAGATATCACTCCCGTTACATAGGAGGGACAAATCCCATCTTGATCATACAAATCCCTCCGCATGATATGTGACATACCCAATGACCTCCTTCAAGTTCACTCAGTTACGAGCAACAAAGGAAAGTATCAAAGTATGTGACTCACATGTAGGGAACCTTGATGATCTTAGGTCGAAGGACTACATATACCATGATCACTATGAGAATCACTTATGACACTCATATAACTATCCATGAAGTGTTCTCATGGTGGGTCGGTCCAGTACACAAGTTCTCCAACTTGTACCCATATGTAGACTACATATCTCATATTAGTCTCCACATATGCTAGTCATTATGTATTATTGCAACCCACTCCATAATAATACTAGACTAGGGACGTTTAAGAATATCATTATTCTAGGGTTACAATTATGTTTATTACGTTACGCAGAAACAAAACAACAAACAAAATTGCTGGATTAATGCCTAAATAAAATATCATGACTCAATGTGCAAAAATACAATCATCTCATGATTGGCCTTTTGGGCACAACACTAACAAAAAGGATATTCCAAAGATTGCCTTTAGAATAAGGTATGGCCACTTTTGTGTACAAAGTCATTTGGGCTTACTAATGCTCCTTCCTTATTTATGGACCTAATGTAGAGAGTGTTTTAAACCTTATCTAGACCACTTTGTCGATGTGTTTATAGATGATATTCTAGTGTACACAAAGAATAATGAGAACCATAAAGGACATCTAAGACTAACGTACCAACTTTTAATGGATAACAAGCTCTATGGCAAACTAAATGCCACTTTTGGACTAATAAGTAGCATTCTTAGGACATATAAATAATGGTTTGGATTCTTAGGACATATAAATAATGGTTTGGGTTTAGCTTTAGATCCAGAGAAAGTTAGGGCAGTTGCTAATTGGGCAAAACTTCAAAGTGTGAAGGAAGGAAGGAGCTTCCGGGGGATAGCAAAATATTACAAAAGGTTTACGTATAATTTCCAAAAGCTAAAGAAGAAACTAATAACAGCCCCAATTTTGTCTTAACCTAACCCTACAAAACCCTTCATAGTATACACAGATGCCTTTACAGTAGGGTTAGGATGTGTATGTTAGTGTTGTGCCCAAAAAGCCAATCATGAGATGACTGTATTTTTGCACATTGAGTCATGATATTTTATTTAGGCATTAATCCAGCAATTTTGTTTGTTGTTTTGTTTCTGCGTAACGTAATAAATATAATTGTAACCCTAGAATAATGATATTCTTAAACGTCCCTAGTCTAGTATTATTGTGGAGCGGGTTCCAATAATACATAATGACTAGCATATGTGGAGACTAATATGAGATATGTAGTCTACATATGGGTACAAGTTGGAGAACTTGTGTACTGGACCGACCCACCATGAGAACACTACATGGATCGTTATATGAGTGTCATAAGTGATTCTCATAGTGATCATGGTATATGTAGTCCTTCGACCTAAGATCATCAAGGTTCCCTACATGTGAGTCACATACTTTGATACTTTCCTTTGTTGCTCGTAACTGAGTGAACTTGAAGGAGGTCATTGGGTATGTCACATATCATGCTGAGGGATTTGTATGATCAAGATGGGATTTGTCCCTCCTATGTAACGGGAGTGATATCTTCAGGCCCCTTGATAGAGTGAGACTTAGAAAATGCATGGCCATGCTCCGATGAGTTGATATACGATATCAAAGTCATCAGTTTAAGTTGGTCTACTCAGTAATCAAGAAACCAAAGATTGGGCTATACGAGAGTGACACATTCCATGTCTCGTGCTTAGTCTTGATATCTTGGACAAAGGGACAATGGCATATATCGGTGATGATCATAAAGGTTTAGTCGATTCACCGACAATCTTGTCACTTGGGTAGCAATGATGTGTTGCTAGACACCGCTCATTGCTTATGATCATAAATGTGATTTATGATCATTGCCAACATGGCAAGAGCCTATTGGGTCGCACACATAGAGCTATTTGGATCATTAGAGTGCATGGGCTAATTATTTGGGTTATGGTTTCACTTTAATTTCGTATTAATAATGGGCCAAGGAGTTGAGCCATTATTAAGCCCGAAATTAAATCCTAATTGGATTAGGGTTTTGAAACCCATTAGGCCTGGAAGTTGAGTCTCACTATAAATACAACTTTTAAGTGAGAAATTCGCAGGTCTCCTTGCCCTAGCCTCCCAAAAGGACAGCCGCACTCTTCTCTTGCAATTCCTTGGAGGACGCAAGCTAGCACTGTGAGTGCAAGAGAAACGCATCTGCCGGGATGTGGTGGAAGCGTGGTGATCCTGAGAGGCTCGTGTGGATACCATAGAAAGCCTGAACACGTCAACTGTTCAGGTTTTGTGATTCGACTCTATAGTTGAGATCCCGAAAATTAGGTATGAAATTTTCGAACACCCAGTTTACCCCGTTTCACTTGGATCTTGGAGGGTTCGGTTAAATTCCGTTGCGCTGTTTGGCTCCCGAAACCCAACAGTGTACTGATGCAAAGTAAGCAAGTCATTGCTTATGGTTTAAGATAGTTAAGGCCCCATGAAAAAAACTATCATGTGCATAACCTTGAACTATTAGCATTGGTTTTTGCATTAAAGTAGTGGCAGCATTACATGCTAGGAAATAAGTTTCAACTCTTTTCTAACCACAAGATTTTGAAGTATCTCTTCATATAGAAAGATCTAAATATGAGGCAGAGAAGTTAGTTAGAATATATAAAGGATTTTGATTGTACCGTTGAGTACACTGCTAGTAAAGTGAAAGTGGTGGCTGATAAAGTACTCTTGGTTATTGACAGCTGGAAGAAGCAAAGAAAAGACTAAGCTTAATGGTGAGTGGAGAAAAACAATGGGAGCAAGATCAAGTGTATGGAAACTTAAGCAACTTTTTTTAACATGTTCATGGAAAATTGATTCAAGGTTTTACTTGTGGGCAAAGATTGTTGTATTTTCAAAACAAGCTGTATGTACCAAACAAAAATGGGTTAAGAAACCAAGGTTTAAGTGAAGCACACTTCAATAAGTTAAGCATACATCTAGGAGTATTGAAGATATATCAAGACTTAAGAACACAATTCTAGTTGCTAAGATTGAAATAAGATATTGTTGCCCATGTGGCCAAATGCTTGATTTGCCAAAGAATTAAAGTCGAGCATCAAAACCCTGGAGGGAAACTTTATAACCTACTGATACTAGAAAAGAAATAGGGATCAATATCCATGGATTCCTTAATTTGTTACCCCTAACAAGGAGAAGATATGGCACCATCTAGTTGATCATAGATAGATTGATCAAATTAGCCTCTTTCTTACCCATTATCCTTACTAACTCCATGGATAGGCTATCAAAGATGTATATACAAGAAATAGTGAGGTCACATGGCATTCCAGATGATATTGTCTCAAATAGAAACCCCAGATTTATTTCAAGATTCTAGAAATCATTCTAACAAGCATTGGGTACTCAAGTTAAGCTTAGTTTTACCTATCATTCTCAAACATATGGGTAGACTGGGAGAACTATACAGATGATAGAAAATATGCTAACATGTTGTGCACTGGATTTCTAGGGGGACTGAGACCAACAGTTGACTTTGATAGAGTTCTCTTACGACAACAGCTATCATGCAATGGTTGAAATGGCACCTTATAAGGCTCTCCATTGGACAAGATGCATGACCTCACACTTTTAGCCTTATGCTAAGGGTAAGTTAGAAATTGGTTCAAAACTCATCCATGATACTACTGTAAAGAAGAAACTAATTGAATAGAGGATAAGAGTTGCCAAAAGTAGAAAATAAGCCTATACTAATCTAAAAAGAATGAAAGATGTAGAGTTTAAAGTTGGGGACTTGGTATGGCTGAAAGTTTCATCAATTGAATGAGTGGTTTGGTAAAAAAGTAAACTAGCACCAAAATGCATTGGATCTTTTCAAGTTTGTGAGAAAATTGGAAAAGTGGTCTATAAGCTGGTAGTACCTCCTAAGTTAGGGCATATGCATAACATCTTTTATGTGAGCCTACTTTAGAGATATATCTCTGACCTTAATCAAGTAATCCTGTTGACTAGTGTATCCATGGCATCTAACCTTACTTATAAGGAAGAGCCTATTAACATATTGACTAGGAATGCTAAGAAATTAAGAAGCAAGAAGATACTAATGGATAAGATACAATAGACCAACCATATCGAGGAAGAAGCAAATTGGGAAAGAGAGGAAAAAATGCAAAAAAGACACCGTAGCTCTTCCTTAAGCTATTGTAAAATTTGGAGGACCAAATTTATTGACAAAGGGAGACTGTCATATGTCACCCTTGCACAGGCAGATTACTAGAAGAATAGTATACAAGTGACTAGAATTCTAAGAGAAGAAAGAGGTCAGAACAACATACGGTAAAATTTGAGGAGTTAATTGCAAATGACGATAAAATTAGCCTATCGGGTGAAAATATTTTGCCTAGGCAATTAAGAAATTTGCCTAGGCTTAGGGGCCGAATTTCACTGGATCCAAGTTGTAGGTACTTAATTGCTCAACTGAAGGAGAATTTGACTTTTACTTTAATAGGGAATATTGCAAAATGTGAAAGTTACATAACTAGATTGCTCAACGCAAAGGAAATCGGCACCTAGGTAGGATTTGAGACTCATTTTTGGGACACCTGTCTAGTAACTATCCCTCATGCCTCAGCAAAGTTTAGGGTTGATCCTAACCCTATTTTGGGAAAAGGTTGAAGGTGAAAACCAAAGGACCCATTGATCCTTGACCAAACCTAGTGTATTTGAAGGAAAAAAAGGCAAAATTAAGCTCATTTGGTTGGAGAGCTAGCTTACTGTAGTCACAAGGTACTGCATTGCCACACTTTAGTCCTAGAAGTTGAAGGTATAGCTTGCTTAAGGTAAGGGCTAGGTCTATGTCCTTTCAACAAATTTGTTAGCTAGATTGTTGATTCTTGTGAGGGAAATAAGCCATAGGGGATGGCTTTAAGCCAAATGAACCATGGTGCTATTTGGGGCTATGTATGCTCTCGGGCATGTATGATTAGCCAGCATATGTACAGGGCAAGTGATAGGGGTTTGTCCAAGGAGTGGCCTTTGCTTTACAGACGCTTAACCTGTAAGAATAAGAACATTAAATATCATTAAAACCACTAAAATGAACCTAAGCATACAAAATGCTTGTCAAGCCTTATGGCTATATGAATGGGTGTTGTGTGCAGGTTTTCTGTGCTTCTATGATTGTTTACACATGCTAACCCTTTAGCTTTAGGTTTATTGTTTATATCTTGTTATATTGTATATGTACTTCTTGTGTTTTTCATTGTGTTATTTTGGGTACCAGTTGTTTTTTTGTTTAGGCAATATGATGTGATCTTCGCTTATGGAGTCTATGTACTCATGCCCCTTATGTTTATGGTTTTAGGGAAAGGCATTGTTGTGTAAATTTGTGGTGCTTTTATAGTGTTTTGGTGCTTAGTTGTACAGGTACCCTTGTGACATTATTATATTATCTAAACTGCTCAATATATGTGAACTAAGAATGATTCTTAGTGTGCTCGTAGGCACTATGCATAATGTATGTGGGAACTATTTGAAGGATGTCTAGATTTGTAAGTTAGATTTTGAACATGTTTTAAGCTTGGACATGGAAACCTATGTGGTGTTTTATGTTTTGTAGCACGAACTTGGGTCAGTAACTATTGTGTATGTAATGATTTACGTATTTGTATGTGTGCTCTAAGACTTTTGGTTGCGACTGAAGCTGACGGTCCATGAACCTTCTTTTGTATCTGTGAATCACACCTGCATGATGTGGCCAGCCAAGCCCAAGCACAGCCTTAAACATGCACATACTAATTCACGTGTTTTTAGCCTCTAATTTGTTTTAAGTTTCTTAGGTCCTAAGCAATAGTGGGGCATGGGCTATTTTTACTACATACCTCTACTAGAAACTAGCTTAAATCCAACATTTGAGCAAAGATAGTCACCATTACGTTACCTTAAAGATTTTTGCTGTGTAAGTAAAAAATCTGCCTACTGAAACTTGGCTAGTGTTGGAACTAAGCTATGTGTATTGCACCTTGAGCTATCCAATATCTTGACTCTTTTAAAGCCTTAAACAAAAATATTCTATATAATCTACTAGGCCATGCATAGTTTATGGTATGACACTAGAGGTCTTATATCGGTCTATATCTAGACTTGCATTCAATACCATGAACCCAAGAATGATCTAATCAAACATACAAGTAGTTAGCTTAACATGCTTAAATTAGACATTTAATTAATAGGCCAACAACTATCAATCTAATAACAATTAAAGCATGGTGTATATATCATAAGAAAAGCATATATTAAATCAAACTAAAATAATCGTAGAAACAATATCAAGCTAGGGTTCATCTACTCTAACCATGAGTAGGAATTAAGTCGATCATCCTAATAAAGAAACATAACACGAACAAAAGAAAACTAGAAATCAAAGACCCATCCCTGAATGTCTTCTCATCCAAGCAATTCTTGCTCCTTCATGAATTAATTAGTGTTGATCATCTAACTACCTTCTGCAACCTTCTACTATAAATCCTAAATCCTAAACCCTAAAATTGTCTCTCTATTCATCTCTTCTATCTCTACCCTCTAAACAATAGGAAAAACATATGAAAACCTTAATAATAGTTTAGCATAGTCACTATCATAGTCGTGCTCTAGGCCATGTCTCATCTCTGAATGTTAACTTTCACTAAAACAATAATGACACTGTTCCAGATATGGTCGTGATAGTAGACATGGGTATGTACAACCAAACACGAGCATGCTTACCCACAGGAAAACAACCCGAGAAGGTAGACATCTCTGACATAGGAATTTTCCTCTACTTTATTTAAAAATCAGCCAAATTAGGTCAAAAACCCTTCAAAATCCTTCCTTTTCATAGAAGAGATGAAATTTGGCCTAGAAGTAAAATATGAAGCATTTAAGCACCAAATCTTATAAAAATTACTTAAAACACAAGTAAATATCAAGGAAAATCATAGTAAGGGAGGCCGATACTCCTTGACCTCAATTTGAATTGGCTACACCATTGCTTTAATGTTTTCCTCATTTTTTACGTGGTACTGTCTCTTCCTCTTTTTCTATTTCTTGGATTTCCACTCTCACTTGTTTCTCCTATTCACCTTCCCTTTGCACCTTAAGTTCTTTTACACTTCTCAAAGTTATGTTTTTTTCTTGCCACTTGCCTCATGTATAGTGCCTTCAATTATTCTCCAACACTGTCCTAGTTAATTTATCAATCTTGCCTCCCAAATTTTGGAGTGTAACCTACTGTTCTTTAAAAGCATCTTTAGTAGCAGATATTTAGGCATCTAAATTTTCCATAAGTTCCACCACTATCTTATCAAAACTTTGCTCTTTTTAGAAAAATCGTGCTTACTAAAAATCATCAAATTGCTATTAATTTCTCCATTCAATGTTCAAGTAGTTCCCTCATCCATGCTCATAGGTGTTTTATACAGATTATTTTGCAACCTTGAAGGATTTCCCACAAAATTTGATTATGTAGTTTTCTTCATCCAATTGTATGTTTGGTGGTCCATAGTTGGATGACCATTTCCACATAAGTCATACTGCATAACAAAAACATGTCTTTTAACAATAGAAATTCCATTGACTTTTTTAGATAAAGCTTCCATTTAACAAGCTGATGTAGAAACTACATCATAACTCTATGTTGAGTCTGCTTTGCTTGGTTTAAGCCTAGAAGATTATTACCATTGGCAATTGTTCATTTCCATCTCCTCAATAAAATCCTTGACTTTCCCTAGATTTTTGTTGTTTAGAGTACCACCAGCTACTACATCAATCATCTACTTAGACAAATAATTCAAAACATTGTATAATGTCTCAACTTGCAACCAAGAAGGTAATCCATGATGTGGAGACTTTTTCAACAAATCCTTATATATTTCCCAAGTTTTGTAAAGTGTCTTTGAATCCGTCTAAGTAAAAGCAGAGATATCATTACATGGCTTTGCAATCTTAGTGGGTAAAAAGTACTTCAGTAGAAATTTTTTGGCAGGAGCATTCCAACTGGCAACAAAGCCTTTCAAAAGTAAAGTCAACCATTGCTTAGCTTTTCCTCTCAAGGAGAATGGAAATAGTCCCAACTAAATGTTGTCTTCACTAACTCCATTAATTTTGAATGTATTATATATCTCCAAGAAACTAGCAATGTGAGCATTTCAAACTTTATCTGCCAAGCCATTAAATTGAACACAATTTTGAACTATTTGAATAATATTTGACTTAATCTCAAAACTATTGGCATTGACAAGTAGTCAAACAATACTCTATTTTGTGCTTTCAATAGATGATTTAGAATAATCAAACATAGTTTGAACTAGATTCTATTCTTTCATGATTATCTGCTCTCGGTTTCCTCCTTGATCTAACTCAAGAAGTAGTGGCTGTGACTCATGACTCCTTGTACAACAAATGCTCCTAAATTTTCTTTTGATTTGTGGATTAATGTTCTTGACTACATTCAAGTTAATTTGAGTCATGCACTAATTATTTTACAAGAAAAAAAGAAGAAATTAGTAAACAAAAATAAAAAATATATAAAAGAAGAAATTAGTAAACACAAATAAAATATATATACAAGAAAATGCTACGGGAAAATAAATTGCTAAATTAATCAAAATCAAATTTCAAGTAGTAATCTCAAACATTCCCTGGCAACGGCATCAAAAAACTTGATGCCTCTTGAACTATATTGCAAAAAATATTCAACTCAAGGCTTTCAATGATATGGAACCTTTAAGGCAAGTACATCTATCATCTAGTAGAGCATCTGGAGAATATTAGTGTCATATTTCACAAGGATGGAATTGTCTACCCTACTCAACCTTTATCTACTATCTAACTAATCAATTACAAAAGTGGTTTAAGTAACTACTAGAAATTAAACTACTACAACAAATAAGATAAAAAATATATAAGACAATAAGAAAACAAATCAAATGAATCCACAATCAAGAAACATCATGCTTAGATTTAAATCCCTTAGAAATCCATTACACTACTCTTGCTTTAGTTTAATGGGGTATATAGTTATCTTGGACTGTGGAGAACACCAAAATTAGACTAACCTCTCTGTTGAGGAAACTAACCCCTATTACCATGTTTATTGGTTGAAATCTTCTCAATCAAAATTCCTAACAACACATTCCTAGTTCTATGAGTCTCACTACTAGGTTTGACTATAGTCTAGATGCCTTATATTGGTCAATCTTTAGATTTGCATGCAATTCCCTCTACCCATATGGTGATCAAATCAAATATATAAGAGGTTAGCTTAACAAGCTTAAAATGAAACATTGCATCAATGGGCCAGCAACTATCAATATAACAACACAGTGGATAAATCACAAGAAAGCTATATTTGATCAATCCAAAATAATCATAGAAACAATATAATCCTAGGGTTTATCTACTCTAATCAAGAGTAGGAATTTTACTAATCATTCAAATGAAGAAACAAAACAAGAATAAAAGAAAACTAGAAATCAAAGACTCCATCTCTAAATCTCTTCTCATCCAAAAAATGATTACTCCAACGTGAATCAATTTGTGTTGATTATCTGACTACCTCTTGCAGCCTTTTATTACAAACCCTAAACTCTAAAAATATCTTTCTTTTCCCCTCTTTGGGCTCTGTTACTCCTCTGGGGTATTCCAATTATGGTGCCAAAATTGTGCATTTAGTCTACTAGGATTGCTAATGTTCTGTAGGCCATCAGAACACTACCCTTAGTGTGCATACCCAAGGGCCCTCTTGGGCACCATGTAAACACATGCATATTGGTCCAACCATCACACACATATTCACACTTCATGCACAATATGGCAGCAAAGAAGGAAAACACAAGCACAAGTCTTAATCTTGGCTACCACACTTTAGGCAATCTTGTTAAGTTTTAGTGACCAGCCACTGCACCTGTAACTTCCACTAATAAATTGTATCATTCTATCCACGTACCCCTTGTCTTCTTTACTCCATTATCAACTAGAGACTTAGAGAAAGCCAAGGAATTTTTTTTTACATCAAAAACCTACCTATGGACCAAGTTATGAATTTTTTAAGTTGGTTACAAAATTCTGACCAAATAAACAGTAACTTAGCTAAAGTTACAAAGATATATCTTTGGCTACAAGGCTCCAAATTCAGAAATTTTGAACTCTAATTCAACCTATAGATGTTCTCTAGATGTGGTCAAAATTACATACAAATATTCCTTCAACACAGGGAGATATAAAACTTTAAGTCGAGAGTCAAAATTCTGGTCACTTTATGACCATTTTGCCCATACAAAATTTCATAAGTGTGCAAACACTTCATTCACAAAGGGAAAACCCTCCAAAGCTATCCCATATATGTCCATTACACATAGGAATTAAATTCTCTTGATTTTAACAACTTTATGTGGCCAAAATAGAATTTACAAGTAAGCAGCCCATCATTCACACTTAGGCAGCTTTGCACCACATCACTTACATAGCTAAAACATTACTCAAATGTTCACATACATGTCTCATTTTACATACACTACATGTACATGCAAGCATGCACTACAAAATGGTCTTGACTCAGCTAAATACACACCCTAAGTTACAGGAGTGCCAGAGACACAATGGACTCTAGAATAGGATGCTGGACAACTGCTGCATAACACAATAAGTATCACCATTAAAAATACTAAATGTGCTCCTAAAATCACCAAAATTTCAAGATCATGAGTAGACATATGGCGTTCATGTACCTGATATTTCAGATCAAAATAAAAAAACCACAAATGTCATTTTAAAAAAGATCTTTTTGCTGGAGATGAAATGACAGAATTGAAAGGAGTAAGTTTCATTGAGAAACTTAGTATGGGTAACACTTGGATTCAATAGGCAATGTGACCATCATCAAAACCTGCATCCAAAGAGACTAAAACAAAAAAACCACAATGCATATATACAAGATATAGCAACCAAATGCAGCAGCTATTCACAACCAACAAACACATGAAATGCAGCGACAACAACAACCATAGATTAGTCCATAAAACATGCAATAAACATAAATAAATCACTATGGCAGCCTTACTCAAGCTAATGATTGGTCTTAGGAGGATTTTAATAGTAGTTAGTACTAAGTTTTGGGCTCTAGAAACCCTCACTTCACTACTATCATTGTGTACTAGACAATAGGTCACAAAACCTTCAGTAAGTGCACTCCCTTCACTAAGCTTGGTTCATCAAGCTCATGGCTCTCTTCCAAGCTTAGTCCCAGCTCCATGGTTACTTCAAAATAAGGAAAACAACCCATGAGAGCAAGAGAACCTTACATTGATGGGTATGTTGAAATTGGAGCTTGATCCTAGGTGCACTCAAGTCTTAGCACCAAATAGCTTCCAATTACCCTTTCTTGCTTTCAATTTCAGTCAATTGCAAGTTTGAAGGTGTGGTGGATATGGAGGAAGTGTGGCTGTGTTCTTGGGCTAGAGGAGGACGAAAATGAGAGAGAGATAAGTGATTTGGCTGCTTGAATGGCCTTAAATGAGCTTAAGGGCACAAAACACACTTAAACAAGCTTAACCTTGCTTTATGCCATTTTCCTTCTCACTAATTATGGTTTCTTTGTCTTAAAGTCCTTGGTACGCATGTGCTCAACATTTTTGACTAATTATCAAGTCTTGGCTGCCTCCCCCATGGCGAGATAACTACACAATTCCACCCTTTGACTTAAGCCAAAAGCTTGAACGCCTTAAGGTTTATATTAGGACATTTAGGTCCTTATTGCCTTTAGTGTTTCCTTTGTCCAAACTTGTCTTCCACGAGCAATTTGGCCCTCTAATAGCACTTTCATACCCTTCACATCCTTCCCATAACTCTCCAAGTCTTTTTCTTGAGAGTTTTGCAATTGAGTACCTGAGTTTCCAAAATCTTACAAAAAAGTCCATAGGTTGCTTGACAAACAAGCAATCGTTAAGGCTTTTCTTGGGGGCAAGTTACCAACTTGAAACACTTTTAAGGAGGTGTTGATCATGCCTTTTACCCCCCACACTTCAATCACTGTGGTGAGAATTACACAATATAATGGTTTTTAGCGATTATGACACACTTGTAATTCTCCCATTTTTGTGTGGTGGTAACAATCCCTCCCCCCTTAAAAATTTTGGTCCTCCAAAATAGCCTTTAGCTTCGGGTATTCTTTAGGATACCATTGCATAAGGTATTTTTCAGTTTCCCAGGTTGCTTCTATTTTAGAGTGGTGTGACCACTGAACTTTAACCATGGGAATAAGTTCGTTACTTAGCCTTCTGGTATCCTTGGCTAAGATAGCTATAGGTTTCTCTTCATATGTCAAGTTATGTTCCAACTACATGTCTTCCACTACAATAGCATGCTTTGTGTCCAATAGACACTTCTTAAGCATACTGATGTGAAAAACATTATGAACACTTGACATGCTTAACGGTAGAGCTAACCTGTATGCTACCTTGTCAACTCTATCCAAGATCTCATAAGGACCTATGTATCTTGTAGCTAACATCGTCCTTTAGGCACATAGTTTCGGTCCTTGAAGTACAGTAACCCTTGCTTGTAGGCATTGGATTGATACAAGCAACCTTTTCCTCTCCTGAAATTTTTTCACATTTCTCAGTCCCCTTAAACCTTTGACATTTCTTGGTCAGATGAGTAAGAACTGAGGCAATCATAGAAAAGCCTGATACAAATCTCCTATAGTATCCAGCTAATCCTAGGAAACTTTGGATTTCCTTTACAGTCTTTGGTCTTTCCCACTCTTGCACTGCTTTGACCGTTTTAGGGTCTGCCTTAAGGGCTTGTGCATCTATGATGTGTCCTAGGAAAGGCACTTCCCTTATCCAGAATTCACACTTGGATAACTTGGCATAAAGCTGATGCTGCAACAAAGTCTTTAAGACAATCTTCAGATGATGTTTATGTTCATTTTTATCCTTGGAATACACTAGGATGTCATCAATGAACACAACCACAAATTTGTCCAAATGTGGTCTGAACACCTTGTTCATCAGGTCCATAAAAGCGGCTAGGGCATTAGTCAAACCAAATGGCATGACTGTGTACTCATAATGCCCATATCTAGTCCTGAATATAGTCTTAGGAATATCCTTTTCCTTTACTCTCAACTGGAAGTATCCAAATCTCAAATCTATCTTAGAGAAGATGTTAGCTCCCTTGAGTTGATAAAAAAGATCCTCAATCTTAGGGAGTGGATACTTGTTCTTGATAGTCACTGTATTAAGCTTCCTGTAGTCAATGCAAAGTCTCAAAGATCCATCCTTCTTTTTCACAAGGAGAACAGAAGCTCCCCATGGTGAAACACTGGCTTTATGAACCCTTTTTCAAGAAGTTCATCAAGTTGTTTCTTGAGCTCATTCATCTCTGTGATTGGCATTCTGTAACGAGGTATGGATATTGGACTAGTTTGTGGTTGCAGCTTGATTTCAAACTCAATCTCCCTTTGTGGAGGAATACCTGGAAGCTCTTTAGGAAAGACTTGTGGAAAGTCTCACACTATAGGCATACTATCCACTTCTTCTTCATAGTGCAATTGATTCAATGCATAACAATAATCATGCTCAGAAATCACAGGTACCTCATCTAGTACCTCTAGCTCCATGCCATGCATTTCATATACTAATTCTTTAGAATTCACTAATGCATGCACTTCACAATCAGGCAATTTGATTTTTCTCTTAACACAATCAATTCTTATGTTATGCATAGCATGCCAATTCAAACCTAGCACCAAATCATACTTAGGAATGGCCAACACTAGCAGATTAGTCATAACCTTAGTATTTCCTACTACTAGCTCACAATCCTTAGCTAAGTCATTAATGAAAAGACATTGACTACCTATTGTTTTCACTAAGGATATCCTAGGCATTATTTCAGCAAGCAATTTCATGGCACCAACAAATTTGTTAGCCACTATAGACACAGATGCACCAGTATCAAACAGAAGACTAACAGGCATACCATTAAGGTAAATGTTACCTCTTAGTGCTCCTCGCTACTCTAATGTCTCTGGCCTCTCCACTTGGAAGACTCTGCCAGCTCTCTGCACTGGAGGTCGAGGCACTAGAGGAACTGGCCTCTGTTGTCCTTCCACAGGTGCTCTCCATCTAGGTCCTGCCCCAATAGGCCTTGCTGGACCTTGGTCTTCTGGCCTCCTTTGAGCCTCTGCGCAGTCTTTGATCTAATGATCCATTGATCCACATCTTAGACATGCTTGGGTGTCAAAATAGCAAGGTTTCTACCCATGAAACTTCTTGCATTTAGGGCACCTTAGGGCAGGGAATTTCCCCTTAATCGTGCCCTCACCACCAAGATGAGAATTCTTGGAAATTCCTTTGCCATGTGGTGGCTTCTTCTGCTTGCCTCCTACCTGACTACTTTCCCCTGGTCCACTGGGAAAGTAGTTAGTCTCATACTCCTCTTGCTCTACTAATAAAGCTTTCTGCACTGCTTCATCGTATGTAACTGCTCCAAAAGGTCTAACAGCCTTTCTAATGACTGACCTTAGGCCTCTAACAAATCTTTTGGCCTTCAACTCCTCTAGTTCATGATACTAAAGAGCATACCTCACCAACTGATTGAATTTGTGCTCATACTCTAGGACACTGAGGTTGTTCTGCCTTAGAGCATCAAATTCAGCTTCCGTCATATCCTTGATGGCATCACTGATGTACTGCTCCTGGAATAGCTATGTGAACTCTAGTCAGCTCATCTCAATATCTCTTCTTGGCCTTCTACCCTTCTAGAAAGCATACCTATCTCTGGTGTTTCTCCACCACATCTCTACACTGCCTACCAAGTTGTAAGTAGCTAGTGACACCTTCTTGGTGGAGCTGAGTGGCATCCTCTCAAACATCTTTTCTCTGAAGATTAACCACTCCTCAGTTCTCTCTAGCCCAGCTCTTCCATCAAACTATGGAGGTCTTAGGCCTTGGAACCTCTCCAACAGTCTGACTTCATCTAGGCCTTCCAAATCCTCTGATTTGTGTCTCCTGGATCTATGAGAGCCCTCTATATGGTGATGCTCTCTATGATCTCTCTGCCTTCTCCTGGATCTTCTCTCATGGCCTTCCTCAATCTCATTCCTAATGGAGGAATGATCATAGACTGAGGGATTGGTCCTGGACACCTGACCAATCTCAGATCTTACTCTTCTGCCTCTCGGATTTCTCCTAGCCTTATCTTCCACCTCAATGGTCTCATCATTTGTGTCTTCTAAGCTTCCATAAGGAAACATATTCAGATGTGTTCCTAGTATCCTCTTCTGGTTGTTGTTGTGCATCCTAAACTGGTTTTGCTGGAGCTACTTGGACTCCCTGTTGTTGTGCTTGAATCAGCCTCATTAAGTTTTCATTGATTAGAGCTAAGTTCCTCTGAAGCTCTAACCAAACCTGAGGCACTTTAGGGTTTGGTACCCCCTGTTGCCCTTGATTCACTCTATTCTGTTCATTTCTTTATTGCCCAGAATTAGTAGGAGGCCTTCAGGGTGGTTCCCCTATCCTTGTGGCAACCATGTTTACTTCTGGAAAATTCATCATAGAGCACATATAAAGATCATAGGTATTTCAATGGTACTTAACACTGGCAGTTAACCAAACTGAATTCATGTATGTAGATGCATGCAATGCAACTATATGCTATGTACATGTACAAACCATGCTCTAATACCAACTTCTGTTACCCACTTTGGGGTAGTCCAATTATGGTGCCAAAATTGTGCATTTAGACTCCCAGGATTGGTAATGTTCTACAGGCCATCAGAACACTACCCTTAGCATGCATACCTAAGTGGCCCTCTTGGGCACTATGTAAACACATGCATATTGGTCCAACCATCACACAGTCACATTTCATGCACACTCTAGCAGCAAAGAAGGAAAACACAAGCACAAGTCTTAATCTTGGCTACCACACTTTAGGCAATTTTGTTAAGTTCTAGTGACCAGTCACTGCACCTGTAACTTCCACTAATAAAATGTATCATTCTAGCCATGTACCCCCCCATTTTATTTGCTCCATTATCAAGTAGAGACTTAGAGCAAACTGAGCAATTTCGTTTTACATCAAATAGCCCACCTATGGACCAAGTTATGAACTTTTTTAGTTGGTTACAAAATTCTGACCAAATAAACAGTAACTTAGCCAAAGTTGCAATGTTATATTTTTTGCTACAAGGCTCCAAATTCAGAAATTTCAAACTCCAATTCAACCTCTAGATGTTCTCTAGATGTGGTCAAAATTTCAAACAAATATTCCTTCTACATAGGGAGATATAGAACTTTATGTCGAGAGTCAAAATTCTAGTCACTTTTTAACCATTTTGCCTATACAAAATTTCATAAGTGTGCAAACACTTCATTCACAAGTGGAAAACCTTTCAAATCTATCCCATATATGTCCATTATACATAGGAATTATATTCGCTTGCTTTTAACAACTTTATGTGGCCAAAACAGAATTTACAAGTAAGCAGCCCATCATTCACACTTAGCAGCTTTGCAGCACATCACTTACATAGCCAAAACAATACTCAAACGTTCACAAACTTGTCTCATTTTACATACACTATATCTACATGCATACATGCACTAAAAAATGGTCTTAACTCAGCTAAATACAGAACCTAAGTTCCAGGAGTGCCTGAGACATAACGGACTCCAGAACAGGATGCTGGACAGCTGCTGCATAACACAATAAGTACCACCATTAAAAATACCAAATGTGCTCCTAAAATCACCAAACTTTGCAGATCATGAGTATACATATGGAGGTTCATGTAACTAAAATTTCAGATCAAAATTCAAGCCAGAAAAGTCAGTTTGAAAGTGATCTTTCTGCTGGACCTGAAATGACAGAATTGAGGGGAGTAAGTTTCATTGAGAAACTTAGTATGGGTAACACTTGGATTCAATAGGAAATGTGACCATCATCAAAACCTGAATCCAAAGAGACTAAAAAAAAAACCACAATGCATATATATAAGATATAGCAACCAAATGCAACAGCCATTCAGAACCAACAAACACCTGAAATGCAGCAGCAACAATAACCATAGATTAGTCCATAAAACATGCAATAAACATAAATAAATCACTATGGTAGCCCTCCTCAAGCTAATGCTTGGTCTTAGGAGGATTTTAATAGTAGTTAGTACTAAGTTTTGGGCTCTAGAAACCTTCACTTCACTGCCATCATTGTGCACTTGACAATAGGTCACAAAACCTTCAATAAGTGCACTCCCCTCACTAAGCTTGGTTCATCAAGCTCATGGCTCTCTTCCAGGCTTAGCCCTAGCTCCATGGTTGCTTGAAAATACATAAAACAACAAATGAGAGGAAGAGAACCCTTACCTTGATGGGTATGCTGAAATTGGAGCTTGATCCTAGGTGCACTCAAGTCTTAGCACCAAATAGCTTCCAATTGCCCTTTCTTGCTTTCAATTTTAATCAATTGCAAGTTTGAAAGTGTGGTGGATGTGGAGGAAGTGTGGCTGTGTTCTTGGGCTGGAGGAGGACGAAAATGAGAGAGGGATAAGTGATTTGGCCACTTAAATGGCCTTAAATGAGCTTAAGGGCACAGAACACACTTAAACAAGCTTAACCTTGCTTTATGTCATTTTCCTTCTCACTAATTATGGTTTCTTTGTCTTAAAATCATTGGCACACATGTGGCCAACATTTTTTACTAATTATCAAGTCTTGGCTACCTCCCCCATGGTGGGATAACCCCACAATTCCACCCTTTAAATTAAGCGAAAAGCTTGGACACCTTAATGTTTACACTAGGACATTTAGGTCCTTATTGCCTTTAGTGTTTCCTTTGTCCAAACTTGTCTTCCATGAGCAGTTTGGTCCTCCAATAGCACTTTCATACCATTCTTATCCTTCCCATAACTCTCCAAGTCTCTTTCTTGAGAGTTTTGCAATTGAGTACCTGAATTTCCAAAAGCTTACAAAAAAGTCCATAGGTTGCTTGACAAACAAGCAATCCTTAACGCTTTTCTTGGGGGCCAAGTTACCAACTTGGAACACTTTTAAAGAGATGTTGATCATGCCTTTTAGCCCCCACACTTCAATCATTGTGGTGAGAATTACACAATATATTGGTTTTTAGCCATTATGACATACTTGTAATTCTCCCATTTTTGTGTGGTGGTAACATGCTCTCTCTTATAACTTCATGAAAAATCCTAAGAAAGCCTTTATAGCAGCTGAACAGAATTATGAACACGGCTATGTTCCAAGTCATGTCTCATCTTAGACTTCGAAACTTCACTAAGCATTAATGATACGATTCTAGACATAGGCGTCATAGTAGACAAGGGTCTGTTCCACTAGACATGGGTGTGTTTAGTAGGTAGAAAACAACCTGAGAGATTACACAATCTCTGACATGAGCATGTTCACTCTATTTTCTCCAAAATCTTCTAGTTCAAGTCCAAAACTCTTCAAAATCCTTTCCTTTGGCTTACATGTTGAAATCTAATCTTAAAATAAAATATGAAGTGTTTAAGCACTAATTTTGATTATAACTACATAAGAAACAAGTTCATATATAGGAAAGTCATAGTAAAAATATGTATAAATTAGCACATATCACGTAACCTATTTTGTCTAAACAGAAAGTTGTCCACTTTATAGAACTTGTCAAAAGCACTTTTAGCACATTTAGCATAGAATTCACCAAAATCTAAATCTTGCACACATAGCTCTTTCAAAAACTCAAAACCAAGTACCTTAGCATGTAAACTAGAAATTAAGGCATACCATCTTTGAAGTGTATCCACAACAACTTCTCCTTACTTTTCTTGTACGTGATGACATAGGGAAGAGATTCTATGAATGTTATCCAACATGCATGTCTTTCATTAAGCATTCCTCGAGCTTGTGAGGTGCTTCAGTGATTAATGATTAGCGTGGATCACAAACTCCATAGGCACAAGTAATATTACCACGTTTCAAGTGCTCTCACCAAGGCAGACATCTCCTTGTCATAGATTAGGTAGCTTAAGGCTGTCCCATTTAATTTCTCACTAAAATATGTTATGGGCTGCCCCTCCTACATCAAAATAACCCCTATACCTCAAAATAGCCCTATACCAACACTAGAAGCATCACGTCATTCTCAAAAGTCTTAGAAAAAATAGGCAAAGTTAAAACAGGTGCATTGCTCAATTTTTTCTTCACAAGCAAAAAAGCCTCTTCTTGAGCATTAACCTACTTAAAACCTACCAGCCTATTCATTTCAAGGGTACATGTTCAACTTAAAGTGTTATATATTCCCACCCTTGAAAAGATTATAAAATTCCCCTTAAAGTTGCCTGTATTTGCACCCGTCTTCCTATAAACCAAATGCCCACTTCCACTACACCTGTTCCCCACCTTGCCACTACTAGACCTCATTTTCCAACCAGTCTATGTTTTATTCCATTAACATTAGCCAAACCCAGACACAAAATCAATTGATTGCTGGTCTTAGAGATTGGTTTAGCCAAAATGACTAGGATCTGAGATGCTTCCCATCTGCTGTTGATCTTTTCCATCCACAGTCACCTATTACATCTTCCTTGTTTAGCCTCACAGTGTCCACCAAGTGTGCACCTCACCGTGTGCAAAGGATGGCGGCATCTGCCCATCTATCACACTGTTAAGACCAAAAAATGTTGCATAAAGAGTATTGAGTGTGGTACAGAGATAAATGCTAGCTTTTTCAGGGGGGATTTTAAAACAGTTTGGAGAACAAAGCCCAAAAACATGTTAACAAAAACGTGTTCTTAACAAACAAACTGGGCCTACATTTTTCTTGACAACTTCTGTAAGTACTGTTGTAATTCCAGAAGAATCCTTTAGAAACCTTTTATAGAGACTAGGAAGTCCATCAAAAGATTTTACCTCATAGATAGACTTAGAAGTTGGTCATTCTTCTATGGCCCTTACCTTTTCATGGTCGACCTCCACAACTTGGGAACTCATAGTAAAATCAAGAAATATGACATGGTTAGTGCAAAAAAGAACACTTCTTAAAATTTTCACTCAACTTTTGTGCTCCTGGCGTCTCCGACACTTGTCTAAGATGCTCTACATAATCTCCAAAAACTTATTATAAATCAAAATATCATCAAAGTACATAACCACAAATTTACATATGAAATCACATAGAACATGGTTGATCAACCTCATAAAAATTCTAGGAGCAAAAGTCAAACCAAATGGAATCACTACCCATTCATAAAGACCAAACTTAGTTCCAAAAGCAGTATTCCATTCATCCTCTTCCCTCATTAGAATTTGGTGATAACCACTTTTCAAACCAGCTTTGGAAAATATGCTAGAACCATGTATCGTATCAAGCATATCATCGAGTCTAGAAATGGGATGTTTATAATTTAAAGTGATCTTATTGATATGCCTACAATCAATGTACATCCTCCATGTCCCATCTTTTTTATGCACCAAAATTACATGCACAAGACATGGACTCGAGCTTTCTCTCACATAGCCTCTGGCCAACAACTCCTCAACTTGCTTTTGTAGCTCCCTTGTCTCATCGAGATTACTCCTATATGTGGCCTTATTTGGTATTGGAGCTCTAGGAATGAGATCAATTTGGTGCTCAATTTATCTTATAGGTGGAAATCCACTAGGCTTATTAAGAAATAGATCTTGAAACTCCTATAGTAAAGACACAACAACGCTAGGAAGATTGTTAGTGGGTCTTGATAAAAAAAAACCTTTAAAATAAAAAGAGCACTAGTCTTTGTGGTTTTGATTAAGAAGCTATCTTTTATTCTCTCTATTTTCTTCTCTTGATTTTCCCTTAGGCACATTATTCTCTAAACTTCCCTCTTAAAGCCACTCTTTGTTTTCCTTTCTATTTTTCTCTCATCTTTCCTTTCATGTTTTTCTCTTGGCCTTTCCTTTTTTTTCCCTAAAACTTTTTTCTCTAGCCCTCACCATGAATCTTCCTCTTGTCCTCCATAGCTTGTTATGAAGTAAATAGTGCAAGAGTGATTGTCTTGTCCTTATACACAAAAGAGTACTTATTCTTGAATCCATCATGGGTCACCCTCCTATCATATTGCCATAGCCAACCCAAAAGAACTCCATAGGTACAACATTATAAAGCACTTCATCTTTATACCATATGATCTAGAAATACATCAAAACTTGCCTTGTCACTTTCATCTCATCCTTGTTATTAAGTTATAGCAAATGGTATGGTCTAGGATGCCTGGTTGTAAGAAATTGCAACTTTTTAACAAATGTAGCAATAACAACATTAGTGTAACTTTGACCATTAATTATAAGATTATACACCTTGTCTGCCATGTTACACCATGTGTGAAAGATTTTTTCCCCTTGATCTTCCTCTTCCTTAATCAAAACATTAAAGTGTCTCCTCATGATAAGTGCTTCTCCTTACTCATACGTCTCCACATCACTATTACTCTCCAACCCTAGCACACCCAAATAATCAAAGCTATCTTGCTTCTTCTCATTTGTGATAGTCTCACTTTTCTCATCCAATGTCATATATCTTTTATTGACACAATCAAAAGCAATATGTCCCTTGACTAGACACTTAAAAACTTAGTAGGTCATGGTATCTCACATTGGACTTAGATGTAGGATTGCCTCCACTGGGTTATGGCAAGTTCGCCATTGAAGATGGCATAGGGTTTGGCCTTGGACTCCTCCTTCCTTGGCTCCTTGCTCCACCCTTGTTCCCAATTTGCATTACCCCTGGTTGGAATCTTGCTGCCCCTCTTCTTTTTAATTATTTCTCCACCATGATGGACACATGCACCATCTCTTCTAACCCTACATAATGATGCAAATCAACAATGTTACCAATTTCAGGATTTAAACCATGCAAAAACCTAGCCATTGTAGTTTCCAACTTCTTAAAATACTTTTAAAACCATGCATCTTCGTTGTACGACATAATGGCCTGAAGTAGGGACTTCCGGTGTTGAGGGTGTCTGAAAGAGAGACTTTTGACGTGAGAGTGCCTGAAACGCTCAAAAGAACAAGGGTTAGGAGGTGCCTGGAGTATGTTTCTGGGGGAGGAGCCTCTAACACCCAAGTCCGTATTTGGCAAGTGAAGCGAATGGAGAGCAAAGAGTAGAGTTCTCTTGAGAGTTCTGCCCTTTGTTTTTTACCAAGGTAGTCTCCCCAAGTATTTATAGGAGGAGATTGGGAGAAGTTCATTTGACACAGCTCGCTTAGATCATGACACGTGTTCGACCAGATGCGGTCCGTACCTTCGGGTATAGGGATCTCCAGCTGGCCATAGGCCGTTCTAGCTAGAAGTCAGGGCCATTAGAGGTCTATGTGTCAGGGGTGTGTGCAAGGGCTCTTTGTTAGAGGCTCTTTAACCATTTTTGTCGTGTTCATAAGACCCCTTCGGTGAAAGAGACCTCTTTGGGATATGAGAGCTTCTAGCCGAGGTCGCCCTAGTTACTCGGAAGGCCCCACGACACAGAGGATTCCCTTCGGAGGATGTTTTCCCTCGTCGAGGATGGTGAGTCTACTCTTCCCGAAGTTGGTCAGATCATTTTACCGATGGTGGTAGTGTATCATTTTCCCGAGGTCAATCCTGTTATTCCTGAGGGTAATGGTGGATTACTGAGGTCCGGGGTCAAGGACTGTGGACCCTCTTTTCCAGAGGTTGGTGCTTGCATTCTTCAAGGGTGATGCTCATCTTTTCCAAGGGTGGTGCTTCATCAAAACTTGAGAGTTTGGAGGGTAATAGCCCTTTGGCTATCACATGCCCCCCTCGGAAGGCCGAAGTTATATCTTCAGTTATTTGAGCAAATTATGGGGGTCTTCATGGAAGGTGGTGGTTAGCTTAATCATCATGATTGAATTTTTAGCTGAGGTTATCTTCTTCAGAGGGAGTTTCGGCAATATGAGATGCTTCTTCTTAACTGAGGTAGCTCCTCTGGTACTCAAGTGGCTTTCCCCATTTTTGGCCAAATTTCTGACGTTCCCGAAGTTAATCCGCCAGCCTAAGGTGGATGTCCCCTTTCTTTGGGCATATGTCGTTCGTCAGTGAGTCGTTACGTATTCTGATCAAACAAACGCGTCACTTCAGATAAGCTTGCCTAGGCTTTCATGCTGTCAGGAGGCGTGCCCTTGTTTCTTGTGCTAGGCGACACATGTCACGTGGTAATTGGGGGATAATTGTGTCGGTTACATCAACCGCCTCTCTTCGCCTTTGATGGGTAATTATGGCGATGATTCGCCTACCCCCTTCGGCCTATATAAACCCACCTCTTCCTCAGAGTTCCCACTTTCTTTCTTTTGCTTCTACTTTTCCTCTCGTTTGCTCTCAAGCTTTTCTACCTTTTTCTGTGGTGGAGCGATTTCCAGCGAATCTTAGCGACGACATTCAAAAATCCAGACTTCGGCAAAAGCTTTGGTTGTTCTCTGTTCTGAAGTCATTCTTCGGCATTATTTCCTTCTTCTCTTTTCTCCTTTCCGAAGTTAGGTTTCCCTTTTCCAAATGTCTTCCCCCATTCCGCTCATGTCTGTCCAAACTATCCTTGAGAGCTGGCTTCCTCCCAATTCTCATCCAAGTTGTACCATTTAGGAGAAGTTAGCGAAGTGGACAACAAAATTGTTTCTTTCTTCTTCTCGATTGTTAGCCTACCCAAACCTGGCCTATTCAGTTATATGAATAACTCGGGCGAGGTTACCGTCTTTCGGGCCTAACTGAAGGCTGGACTTCGGTTTCCTCTACCAAAGGTGGTTTGCAACTTATGCCATTTTCATGGCATAGGCATAACTCAGATTCTGCCCAATTATTATTCCTAATTCAATGCATTTCTTTGCATGTGTGGGGCCTTCAATATAGAACCTCACTTCATCTTTTTTATACAATACTGCAAACTCCATCCCGTCCCGAAGGGTGGTTTTTATTTTTTGCTTCCTCGGGGTTTTGGGTCCAAAAAATAAACCTTTACCTTCGACACGAGGGACAGCTGGCAGGGTTGGCAGAGGAAGTTCTTCTTCCTGAAGGTAGCTGAGGCATGGAAGGACATTTCGATGGAATGGTCATGGGGGACCCTGCCCATAGATGTAGTGGATCCCAGATGGCTACTAACCCCGGAGTTGGAGGTGAAGTTTGACGACTTCGACAGCCATATCCGCACAGTCGTGGACTGGGACCACGAGGTCCCTCCTCGTTCCCTGTACCCCTTTCCCATAAGGTGGAACTTCATGACCGAAGAGGTTCTTTGGGAGTTAGGGGTAGATAAGGAGCATAAAACCAACCTGGCCATGCCGAAATCTACCTTTGACGGAAAAAAGGCATGGCTAGTGATGCTCCTTCGGCGTGAGCTCACCTACGAAGGGCTTGTGGAAAGTAAGTAATCTTCCAGATTTTGTTATACATACTCCTTTGGACTTACACTGATGTCTTCCATTTTTTAGAGATGGGTGACCAATCTACTACCTTTTACAACTCCCTTTTCCTCAGGCAGGCTGAAAAGGGGGAGCAACAAAGGAATAAAGCTGCCCCAAAGAGGAAGAAGATGACGGGTGGGGGGCCATCTTTGGCGAGGAAGAAGGCCAAGGAGGACATTCTTCCTCCCCCTCCCGAAGATGTTGTAGAGGTGCAGGACCATTCCTCGGTTCGTACCGACCCTCCCTCGTAGCCGGCCATCAGCTTGACTTCGGTGGAGGAGGTCTTGGGTACTTCGGCAGGAGGCCTTTCTACTGAAGAGCTCGAGGCCCACCGAAGAGTACAGGGTAAGCAAGTCCCTAACGATGTTCAGGAGGTCAACGACTCCGAGGAGGACATCACCGAGGTTCCTCTAGGTTTGTCCCTTAGCCATTTTCCTATCAATTTGGGATTTTTTGGCATCTTAGATCTTATAGACGAGTGGCTAAGGGATAACGTGCTGATGGAACTTCAGTGTGATTTTGCAGATGAGCAGACGCCCGTAGCGTGGATGGTGGACCACGCTCAGAAGTGGGCCCTTAGGGATTCCAAAATTCCAAGGGACAAGGTTCTGAGGGAGCCTTTTTGGTTGTTCACGGAGGACATGAACTTGTTCCCCAAGGAAAGCTAGCAAATGGCCCCTCAGATGGCGAAAGGCATCCTTACCAACGCCACCTTCAAGTCCCTGACTAAGAAGTGCCCAAATGAGGAGGTCCTCACCGCATGGATGTCTGAACATGCTGCCTAGGTGAGTTTTGAGCTTCTTGGCACTTAGAAAATTTTTCCAAGCTTTCGTAGCCTTTTGATCCTAACTTGGAGTCTTCATTTTTGTAGCTCTTGGCGTATAGTGGCTACTTCAGAGCTTGGGCAGCAAAGCAATCTTCGGTCCAATCTCAGACTGAAGAATCCTTGGCGAGAGCCAAGCAATTTTGTGCCACCTCGATCCTTCAATACAGCGAACTCAACAAAATAGCCAAGGACGAGGTGGCTAAACTCCGGAATGAGTTCTTGAAGAGTTAGGAGGAGCTCTTTCAAGATTTTCCCAAGAAGGTGTCTGACCTCGGCGCGAAGGTCACCGAGCTTACTTCGGCAAATGAGGCCTATCGAAAAGAGAAGGAGGAGGACTCTGCACTCCTGATGAAGACCCTTACAGACAACACCAATCTTCAAGCTGAGGTTGATGAGCTGAAAAAATAGTAGAAGAAGAATAAGATAAAGAAGCACGAGAAGAAGGTCGCTAGGCTAAGGGCCGAGCTAGAGGACTTGGCTACCGAGAAGGACAAAGCCAATCAGGCAACCAAGGTTGCATTTCAAGACGGCTTCTGTTTAGCTTGACACCAAGTTCTAGCCAAGTACCCAGACCTTGACGTCTCCTTTTTGGAAGGTCTGGACATCCCCGAAAGGCCTCACTAGATGTGGTCAAAAATAGAGCACCTCAACCTTCCTTTTGCCCTACCTCCGGCATTGAAGAATATGACAGAGGAGGTTGAAGGTAAGGTAGCTACTAATGACGAGGTCCCTTAGGCATCCAGGATCCCGAACAGGGTATTTTTTCTTCTTCTTCTTTTGTAAATTTCTCCTTCTTGTACTAAGATATGAATGAGATTTGTTTATTTCCTCCAAAATTTGGCTAAGTCTCAAGACAAGTTTCTCCTTAAATGATCTTCAGTTCCAAGGATATCTTTCATGCTTATTATCAACCATCTTCGACATGGCACCAGTTTCGGCAAATATCTTTTGGCAAGGCTTTGCCTGTTTTTATTAGCCATGTTCGGTTGATGCACCTTCGGAGAAAATGTGTCACTTTTGTAAGTAGATACTTGCACCTTGTTCGGCTAAATTCCTCAAGTTGGACTATTTTCCCTAGGAAATTTTTCTACACTTTGAAAATTTTGTAAGTGTAGAATTTCTTCAAAGTATCTGAATGCCATGTATTTTTTAGTTCTCGACCTTCGGTATCCCCGAGCTTATAGACTCCTAGCCGAACTTCATCAAGGACCAAATAAGGCTCTTCCCAATTTGCCCAAAGTACTCTGTGAGATGGTCTTCGGGGCTCAAACTCAGCCTTTTGAAGGACAAGGTCCCCCTTCCTGATTTCTTTTTGCCTGACATGCAAGTTCACAGCTATAGCTACCCTTTGATGAAAAGCTTTTCTTCTAAGCTCAGCCACTTCTCTGTGTTCATCAATTAGGTCCAGCTTGGTTCTCAACCCGAGGTTGTTCCTTTCTTCGTCGAACACTTGTACCCTAATCGATGGCTGAACCACTTCGATAGGAATAATGGCCTCCGTGCCGAAGATGAGTGAGAAAGGTGTTTCACCAGTGGCCTTTCGGGGGGTTGTCCGATAGCTCCATAGCACACTAGGAAGTTCTCCTGACCATTTTCCTTTTTCTTCCTTCAATCTCATTTTCACACCATTCTTTATGGTTCTATTGGACACCTCTACCTGTCCGTTGCTTTGAGGATGAGCTACCGAGGTGAACTGCATTTTTATCCCGAGGTCGGTAGCGAATTCCTGGAACCCCCTGTCAAGAAACTGGGAACCATTGTCGGCCATTATCACCCTCGGTATGCCGAATCTACATACGATGTTCCTCCAGATGAATTTCGGTATGTCCTCAGCCGAAATGGTTGCCAAGGGCTCTGCCTCAATCCATTTAGTGAAGTAATCTATTGTAACCACACAGAACTTCACTCCTCCAGATGCAGTTAGGGGAGGCCCGATGAGGTCAATACCACATACTGTGAAGGGGCAAGGATAGTCAGCCGAAGTTATCATTTCCGTGGGTAGCCTTTGGATGTTAGCGTGTCTTTGGCAATTGTCACATTTCTAGAAAAACTGCCTCACGTCCTTCCTTAGGGTGGGCCAGAAGTATCCCTAGCAGAGTAGTACTCCTGCTAAAGCGTCAGTTCCTATGTGGGAACCAAAGGCCCCCTCATGGACTTCTCTAAGGACTGTCTCGATATCCTTTTCGCTGACACACTTTTGTAGTGGACTCGCATTCCTTTGTCGATATAACTCCTCTACGATTAGGAAATATCGTCCAGAACGTCTTCGCACTTTTGCTGCCTCAAGAGGATTTTTGGGAAGTTCTGAAGTCATAAGATACTCTTTTATGGGATTTTTCCACCCTCTCTCCGAGGTTGCTATGCTCATTACTGCTATGCTCGGTTGGCTTAGCACTTCGGTGGACTTTTTTGATTTGGCCAAAATATCTGCTTCAGTATTGTTTCGGCGAGGCACGTTCTCGATGTGCACCGCGTCGAACTCTTGGATGAGCTTTGTTGCGAGGTCATGATACTTTGCGAAGGTTGGGTCCTTGGCACCGTAGTCCCCTGCCATCTGTCGGACCACTAGCTGAGAGTCACCGTGAGCCTTCAGGTTTCTTACACCAACTCTTCTGGCCAGGCACAAACCTGCTATTAGGGCTTCATATTCTGCCACATTGTTGGTGACATTAAACCTGAATTTGATGGCTTTCATGGCTTCCATACCTTCGGGACCACAGAGAATTACTCCGGCTCCTTGATGTTCGGCACCAGAGGCCTCGTCAACAAACAGAGTCCACTCAGGTTCATCCTTACTGAGGTTAGGTGGGCTGTCTTCGGCAACGGGTACCTTGACAATGAAGTCTGCCAATACCTACACTTTTATTGCCTTCCTTGGCTCATATGTGATATCATACTCACCAAGCTCGATGCACCACTTCGATAGCCTTCCTGAGTGGTCCACCTTCTTCGTGATATCCTGAAGAGGCAGTCTACTTCGAACGATAATGGAGTGCCATTGGAAATAAGGTCGTAGCCTTCTTCTTGCAAGTACCAGGGCATAAATGGCCTTTTGTTGTAAAGGGTACCTGACTTCAGCACCATGCAGAGACTTGCTCACATAATATACTGGCCATTGCTTTGCCCCCTCTTCCTTTACAAGGACTGAACTTACTGCCTTTTCGGTGACGACGAGGTAGAGCATGAGGGGTTCTCCTTCTTGTGGCTGTTGAAGTGCCAGCAGACGAGTTAGGTAGACTTTAAGTTGGAAGTCTTTATTCCAAGGGCACACCTCTTTTCCGAGGTCGCCATCATTTTTTGCTGCTTTGGTGAGGACTTTGAAGAACGGTCGCCAGCGACCCCATAACTGGAGATGAATCTGCTGAGGGATGTGATTCTCCCTGTGAATCTTTGCACATCCTTAGTCTTCATGGGAGTTCGAAATCCCAGCAGGGCCTTGACCTTTTCCGGATTGGCGTCAATACCTCACTCCAACACCATGAATCCAATGAACTTACCCGCGTTCACCCCGAACACGCATTTTTCGGGGTTGAGACAAATTCCAAATGTCCTCAGTTGGTGGAATGTCTCATCTAAATCTATGATATGACTACTAGGTAGTTTGCTCTTAACTATTATATTATCGACGTAGACTTCCATGTTTCTCCCGATTTGGGAGTCAAAGACCCTGTTCATCAACCTCTAGTACATGGCTCCTGAGTTGTTAAGCCCAAAGGGCATTCTAATGTAGCACTATGTACCGACTTCGGTGATGAAGGTGGTTTTTTCCTTGCCTTTGGGGTCCATCTTGATTTGATGATATCGGCTGAAGGCATCGAGGAAGCTAAGAAGACCATACTCGGTGGTTGAGTCCACCAACTGGTCTATTGGCAGCAGAGGATATAATCCTTAAGGCAAGCATCGTTCACGTTTCAGAAATCAATGCACATTCAGAGTTTGTCGCTTCCTTCTTTTGTGGCAATAACCATATTACTAAGCCATTCGGGATATTTGACTTCCCTTATTACGTCCGCCTCCATCAATCGTTGGACTTCGAATTTAATGAAGTTGTTTTTGTGTGCCAAAAGGCTTCTCTTTTCTTGGTGAACAGGCTTCACGTCAGGGCGTATTTTAAGACTGTGCTGAATTATGCGAGGGTGTACCCCAGTCATGTCCTTCGATGAGTAGGCAAATAGATCTTTGTTCATTAAAAGGAAAGATACAAGCTTTTGCTTGTCACCTTCGGCCAAATGTTTCCCCATACGGGTACTTCGGCCCGGGACAAGCTCTACATCCTCAGTTTCAATTTTTTCTAAGTCACTTTTCTCCCCTTCTGTAGGCTTTTCGGTCGGTGTGCCCTTCTCTCCTGAGGTCTGTGTGTGTACTTTCACTGGGCTCTGCCTCACCCTTATGAAGACTTTCCAAACTTCAGCTTGATCGATATATATTTCTGTGTCCCCCTTCTTCATCCCAAAGGTGACCACCAGGTACTTCACATCTGGTCGGATGTGAAAGTTCCCTTGAGTTTGCTTTCCGAGGATTGCATTGTATGAAGAGGGGACATCAATGACTATGCACCTGGTCATGACTGAGGCGAAGAGCTCTCCATTGTTCTAAACAAAAGTTCCCCTTAACATTAGAGGTAGGTCGATCCACAAGAGGACAGGGAGTTCGGAAGGACCTACCCCAAAGGTAGGGGATGCGACAGGTTTAAGGTCAGCTTTCACGATGCCCAAGCTTGGCAACAGGTGGGAGAATAGGACAACGGCGTTGGACCCGTCGTCCAGGAGCACCCTTTTTACGTCCCAACTCCCAATCCTTGCCATAATAAGCAGTGGGTCATCATGTGGGAATACTATGGAGACCCATCTTTCCGAACGAGCTTGTTTGTTAGGTTACCGAATTCCATCACTGAGATCTCCATGGCTTTCCTTTTCCTCTCTGCCAAAGGTAGCCCCGTGGTGATCATTTGGATTACTCCGTCCGGTGGTGGAGGATTCTTCTTGGGACTTCGGTTCCGACATTGGTTGGAATCGTAGTCCTCATCTTCCTTTCTTTCCTCCTCCCTCCTTCCCCTAGGAGAAGGAATCCATAGGTACTGGCAAAGGGCCCTGCTTGATCAGGGACTCAATGTATTTCCAGAGTTAGAAGCAGTCTTTAGTGTCATGACCGTGATCCCGATGGAACTGGAAAAATTTCTTCATATTTTTCTTGTTTTCTGAAGTTGATAGCCGAAGTGCCCATCACCTTCCGGACCCCCAGACTCGGACAAAGTACCAACCTCGGCAGAGAAACTACCTGCCACGAAAAGAAAGATGTTCAACCTTCCTAATCTGACCTCGGCAATCCTCCGTTCCAGGAAACGACAGTGCCAACATCGGGGGGACAATTAAACCATCCTCGGAGGTGGCGGTATCCTTGAGAAAGAGCACCCTTGGGAAACATACTCTTGTGATACTAGAGTAACCTCGGAACATACGACAGGAGCAATTAAGGAGCCTCTGACACATCCCCGACACGTCGGCCCCAGACACGTTCTGACACGCCGCTTACAGAGACACCCTAGTACTGATGGCCAGGAGCCTCATCGTTTATAGTCATGGTGACTGGTGGAAAGACTTCTGGGAGGAAGAACGCCTGGAGGGTGGATCGCCCAAGGGAGAGTGCCTGAAAGCTCAGAAATAAAGGGTTAGGAGGCCCCCGGAGTGTTTTTTCGGGGGGGGAGCCTCCGACGCCCAAGTCAGTGGTGGCTGAGAGAAAGGCAGAGAAAATAGCACAAAGGGCTGAGGAGTCTCGCCTGGTAATTTTCTCAGAGTGTGGGAGCCATATTTTTGCCAACCAGCCCCCTGCCAAGTATTAATTCCTGGTATTTATAGGAGTGCCTAGCCCGTTCAGATCGCGACACGTGTTCGGTCGGATGTTCCTGAATTTCTGGGCGTAGGAGACAGATAGCTGGTAGCAGGTTGCCTTGAGCCATGTGCTGAGATGGGCCATGATGTGATTCTGATGGCGTCAGTGTGGCAGAGCGCCTTTTGAGGCGGATTGTGGCGTCTGTGAATGGATGTGTCAGAGGCTTCCTTAAATGCTTCCATAAATGCTCCTGCCGTACTCCCGAGGTCCCTGGGTGAGGTCGTCCTTTGGTACGGACAGAGCCTCTTCGGGAAACAAGCCCTCAGTTCGGGGGTTCCCAGTTTCAGGGAGTTTCGCCTTCGGGGATATCATGTTCGGCTCGCTATGTCTGGTGCCGCTTTTCCGAAGGCGATCTGTTCACAACCTTGGGGGGGCGAGTAGTGTCCTCGGGTTTTCCTGGCGTGCCGAGCTCGGAGCTTTTCGGCTATCTCCCGAGGTGCATGATCACACCTTTTCTCGAGTAGCGCCAGCTCTTCTGGCCATTCTTGTGGCAGGGAGTTTGGCCAGATAGAGGCGATAGCGTTTGGCTATCAAGTACGCCACTCTCAGGTTGCCTAGGCTACTAGCCTGGCGGCCTATGATCGGCTGGGTGTCCCCTTGTTCCCCGAAGACGTCGATCGCATCCCACCGAACACGTGTCATGATCTGGGATGGCCACATGAGGAGAACTTCTACTATTCTCTCCTCTATAGATACTCGGTAGACACCCCAGGTAAAGTGGTTGAGCACGAGAGACCATACTTCTCCACGCTCTATCACCTCCTAAGTACTGACTTGGGCGTTGAAGGCTCCTCCCCGGAAACACACTACGGGGACCTCCTAACCTCTGTCTTCCAAACATTTTAGGTACCCTCCCCTGGGAAATCTCCTCCTCAGGCGCTCTCCTCCACCGGAAGTCCCCATCGCTCTTACCATGTCGCATGACGAAACGGCTGCCGCCCACCATTTGGCACCGTCTGTGGGAACTCTTTCCCATGTCGCCGTCGTAGAGACTCGGCGCTCAAAGGACAAAGGGATTCCAAGATCCCCCCTGCGCCCGAGGCTCAGCCGGCGACCACTCCGCCTGTGGCAGAGACTTCTGTGCTGGAGGATGACCGCCCTGTAACGGTGACGATGGGCTTCCTACGAGACTTCCAATGCTCCATCGTCACCGAAATGACTCAACAGCTTGATCAGAGGTTGCCCCAACCTCCTCTGGTCCGAAGGGCCTCGCCCCCGGCTGCTCGTCGGGAAAGGAGTTCGAGGTCCACCCACCGAAGTTCAGGGAGCGGGGACTCCCTTGATGCCTCCTCAACAGAAAATGAACCCGTTGAGGTACGGCCTACCAGGAGGGGAGCCCCAAAAGAGACTAGGGCCTCCTGCCAACGGAGTGCGTCCCCCTACCGAAGGTCCTCGTCTCCTCCCCGACGAAGTCGCTCCCCAAGGAGAAGGAGGAATTCGCCATTACCGGCGAACACGCGGCAACAGGGAGAAGTCAACACGGCTGTCCTTATGGAAAAAATCCTGGGGAGACTGGAGAAGGTCGAGAGACAGATCTCCCGAAAACCAGTCTGGTCCAGGCTGTCTGACTTTTACACCGGAGAAGAGTCACCTTTCATGCGCGAGGTGGTGGAGGCACCCATGCCCAGCGATTTCAGGGTACCTCGCCTAGAAACGTATGACGGACGAAGTGACCCTCAGGCGCACCTGACGAAGTACAAGCGAAGCATGGTACTCCATGGCGCAGATGACGCTACGCTCTGTAAGTGCTTCGAAGTAACACTTTCGGGTCCAGCAACGGCATGGTATAACTCTCTGGCCCACGGAAGCTTGCTAAGCTTTCAAGAGCTATCCACTGCCTTCACTCAGCAGTTCATCGGTAGCAGACCAACTGCCAAAATGCCAGTACAAATGTTCGACATAGCTCAGCGAGGGGGGGAGACCATTCGCGACTACGTTGAGAGGTTTAACCGAGAAGCGCTGAGCGTGCCCGACTTTCGACCAGAAATTCGCATCCTCGCGATGGTCAAAGGACTTCGGAGGGACTCCCAACTGTTCTATGAGTTTTCCAAAGACCCCCCAGAAACTCTTGGGGAGTTCTATAGGAGGGCCAAACAGCATATGACGGCCGAAGAACTCAGGATGGGAGGACCCAAAGGAGAACACCCTCGCGCCGAAGGGCCCAGCCATCAGCCTCGACATCAGAACGAGGGAGAAAGGCCCCGAAAGCAGAGGGGGAAAAGGCCCATGACATTCACCCCGTTGAACACCACAAGAGCTAGCATCCTTATGGCGCTAGAAAGGCAAGGGACCACAGTCCCAAGACCAAAGGCCATGACCTCGGAAAACAAAAGAAACATGAAGAAATTCTGTCAGTTTCACCGGGACCATGGCCATGACACCGAAGATTGTTTCCAGCTGAAGAAATATATCGAGTCCCTAATCAAACAGGGTCAACTCCGTCGATACTTGCGGATGCCTTCCCCAAAAGGAAGGAAGGAAGAACAAAGGAGGGGGGACGACGAAGAATATGACTCGGACAGACGTCGGGACCAAAGTCCTCGAAAAAATCTGCCACCATCAGCAGGGGTTATCCAAACCATCACTACCGGGATACCCTCGGCTGAGAGAAAGAGGAAGATAAGAGAAATCTCCGTAATGGAGTATGGGAACTCCCCAAGTAGACTCACTCGTAGAGATGGATCTACAGTAAAGTTCCCCCATGATGATCCCCTCCTTGTCATGGCAAGGATAGGAAACTGGGATGTCAAAAGAGTACTCCTCGATGACGACTCAAACACCGATGTCTTCTTTTCTCACCTACTGACTAAGTTAGGAATTCCGAGAAGCGATCTCAGACCAGTCAGTTCCCCCACCTTCGGCGTCGGACCTTCCGAACTCCTAGTCCTTGGATATATTGACCTGCCTCTGATGCTGAAAGGGGTCTCACCCCATAGCCAGGAAGAGTTAATTGCCTCCGATAGGACGAGATTTATAGTCATTGATGTGCCGTCAGCTTACAATGCTATCCTGGGAAGGCAGACTCAGGTGAACTTCCACATTCGCTCGGATGTAAAGTACTTAACGGTCACCTTCACCACCAAAGACGGAGACGCAGAGATCTTCATTGACCAAGCCGAAGTCAAAAAGGTCTTCACAAGGGCCAGACAAAGCCCAGCAAAGATCCAAGAACATACTTTGGCAAAAGAAAAAATGGTCTCGATGGACGGGGAAACAATAGAGGAGGAAACTGAAAGCCTCAAAAAAATAGAAACAGAGGATGTAGAGTTGATCCCTGGCCGAAACACCCGAATCGGGAAAAAACTGGCCGAGGAAGACAAAAAGAGGCTTGTATCCTTCTTGTGTATGAACAAAGATCTATTTGCCTACTCGCCGAAGGATATGCCTGGGGTCGACCCCAGCATAATCCACCACAATCTTAGAGTGCAACCAAACGCCAGACCAGTTCGGCAGAAAAAACGGAGTCTATCGGCTCACAAGAATTCCTTTGTTAAAGCCGAAGTTAATCGCCTCATTGAGGCTGGGGTAATAAGAGAGGTAAAATACCCCGAATGGCTCAGTAACGTGGTTATTGCCACAAAAGAGGGAAGTGAAAAACTCCGAATGTGCATCGACTTCCGAAATCTGAATGACGCCTGCCCAAAAGATTCTTACCCTTTGCCAGCCATAGACCAGCTGGTAGATGCAACCGCCGAATACGGGCTTCTCAGCTTCCTCGATGCCTTTAGCGGATATCATCAGATTCGGATGAACCCCGAGGACGAAGAAAAAATAGCCTTCATCACGAAAATGGGCACCTACTGCTACGTCAGAATGCCCTTCGGGCTTAAAAACGCAGGGGCCACCTATCAAAGGCTGATGAACAAGGTATTCGGTTCACAGATTGGGAGAAATATGGAAGTATACGTTGATGATATGATAGTCAAGAGCAAAATGCCTGGTAATCATATCACCGACCTAGCCGAAACCTTCCAACGGCTTCGGGAGTTCGGCATACGTCTTAATCCCGAAAAGTGTGTGTTCGGAGTAAGTGCAGGAAAGTTTCTCGGGTTTATGGTATCAGAAAGGGGAATAGACGCTAACCCTGAAAAAGTCAAAGCCCTGCTAAATTTCCGAACACCTACATCCATCAAAGACATACAAAGGCTTACCGGAAGAATCACCTCCCTTAGTAGATTCATCTCCAGGTACGGCGACCGATGTCGTCCATTTTTCAAAGTACTCACCAAAGTCCCCAAGGGCGACGACACCTCCGGGACCCAGGAGCATCCATGGAACACAGAATGCCAGAAAGCTTGGGATGAGCTTAGAAGCTACCTGACCCACCTGCCAACACTACGGCAACCTCGGGAGGGAGAGCCTTTCATCCTCTACCTCGCGGTCACTGAAAAAGCGGTGAGTTCGGTCCTAGTAAAAGAAGAAGGTGGGAGGCAATGGCCGGTATATTATGTAAGCAAGTCCCTACATGGTGCCGAGACCAGATACCCATTGCTCCAAAAGGCTATCTACGCCTTAGTACTCGTAGGCAGAAGATTGCGACCCTACTTTCAAGGACACGCCATCACTGTCCGAAGTAACCTGCCCTTATGCGATGTGATGAAAAAAGTGGAGCATTCAGGAAGATTATCAAAATGGTGCATCGAACTCGGAGAATACGACATTATTTATGAACCTAGAAGGGCAATAAAGGCCCAGGCATTGGCAGACTTCATCGCCAAAATCCCTGAGATCGAAAATGCTGAAGCCGTCGCGGAGGATCAAATAGAGGCTGATCCAAAATGGAAGCTCTTTCTCGATGGAGCGTCAGGCGCAGAGCATCAGGGAGCTAGAATAGTCCTTCATGGGCTTGAAGGAATGGAAGCCTTGAAAGCAATCAAGTTCGGTTTTAATGTTACCAATAACATCACTGAGTATGAGGCCCTCATAGCCGGACTAAAGATGGCCAAAAAAGTCGGCAAAAAAAACCTTATAGCCCACAGTGATTCACAGTTAACAGTCTGGCAGATGAAGGGATAGTACACAGCAAATGATCTGACCTTGGAAAAATATCACGACCTTGTCCAGAAACTCATTGGAAATTTTGACTCGGTATACATAAAGAATGTGCCCCGAAGTGATAATACCCAAGCCGACGCCTTGGCCAAATCCAAAGAACCCACCGAAGTGCTGAAGTAGCCCAGTACAGAATTAATGTGCATAGAAACCTCGGGGGAAGGATGGCAAGACCCCATCAAGAAATATCTAGCAACCTCGTGTTGGGTTTCGGGAGCCAAATAGCGCAGCGGAATTTAACCGAAACCCTCAAGGATCCAAGTGAAACGGGGTAAACTGGGTGTTCGAAAATTTTCATACCTAATTTTCAGTTGAGATCTCTCACTCAACTGTAGAGTCGAATCACAAACTTGAACAGTTGACGTGTTCAAGCTCTCTATGGCATCCACACAAGCCTCTTGGGATCACCACGCTTCCACCACATCCTAGCAGATGCGTTTCTCTTGCGCTCACAGTGCTAGCTTGCGTCCTCCAAGGAATTGCAAGAGAAGAGTGCGGCTGTCCTTTTTGGAAGGCTAGGGCAAGGAGACCTACGAATTTCTCACTAAAAGTTGTATTTATGGTGAGACTCAACTTCCAGGCCTAATGGGTTTCAAAGCACTAATCCAATTAGGCTTTAATTTTGGGCTTAATAATGGCTCAACTATTTGGCCCATTATTAATACGAAATTATTGTGAACCTAAAACCCAAATTATTAGCCCATGCACTCTAATGATCCAAATAGCTCTATGTGTGCAACCCAATAGGATTTTACCACGTTGGCAATGATCATAATCATATTTATGATCATAAGCAATGAGCGGTGTCTAGCAACACATCATTGCTACCCAAGTGACAAGATTATCGATGATTCGACTAAACCTTTATGATCATCCCTGATATATGCCATTGTCCCTTTGTCCAAGATATCAAGACTAAGCACGAGACATGGAATGTGTCACTCTCGTATAGCCCAATCTTTGGTTTTTTGATTACCGAGTAGACAAACTTAAACTGATGAGATTGATATCGCATATCAACTCATCCGAGCATGGCCATGCATTTTCTAAGTCTCACTCTATCAAGGGGCCCGAAGATATCGCTCCCGTTACATAGGAGGGACAAATCCCATCTTGATCATACAAATCCCTCCGCATGATATGTGACATACCCAATGACCTCCTTCAAGTTCACTCAGTTACGAGCAACAAAGGAAAGTATCAAAGTATGTGACTCACATGTAGGGAACCTTGATGATCTTAGGTTGAAGGACTACATATACCCTGATCACTATGGGAATCACTTATCACACTCATATAACGATCCATGTAGTGTTCTCATGGTGGGTCGGTCCAGTACACAAGTACTCCAACTTGTACCCATATGTAGACTACATATCTCATATTAGTCTCCACATATGCTAGTTGTTATGTATTATTGCAACCCGCTCCACAATAATACTAGACCAGGGACTTTTAAGAATATCATTATTCTAGGGTTACAATTATGTTTGTTAAGTTACGCAGGAACAAAACAACAAACATAATTGCTGGATTAATGCCTTAATAAAATATCATGAATCAATGTGCAAAAATACAATCATCTCATGATTGGCTTTTGGGCACAACACTAACAGTAACAGATCGCCTTCGGAAAAGAGGCACCAGCTATCGCGGGCCGAACATGATCTCCCCGAAGGCGGAACTCCCTGAAGCTGGGAACCCCCGAACTGAGTGCGTGTGTTCCGAAGAGGCACCGTCCGTACCAAAGGACGACCTCGCCCAGGGACCTCGGGAGTACGGCAGGAGCATTTAAGGAAGCATTTAAGGAAGCCTCTGACACGTCCTTTCACAGACGTCATAAGCCGCCTCAAAAGGCGCTCTGACACGCTGACGCTGTCAAAATCACAACATGGCCCATCTCAGCACAAGGCTCAAGGCAACCTACTACCAGCTATCTGTCCCCTACGCCCAGAAACTCAGAGAACATCCGACCGAACACGTGTCGTGATCTGAACGGGCTAGGCACTCCTATAAATACCAGGAAATAAATACTTGGCAGGGGGCGGGTTGGCGAAAAAGGTCTAACTCCCAGACTCTGAGAAAACCACCAGGCGAGACTCTTCAGCCCCTTTGTGCTATTTCCTCTGCCTTTTCTCAGCCACCACTGACTTGGGCGTCGGAGGCTCCCCCCCCGGAAACACATTCCGGGGGCCTCCTAACCCTTTGTTTCTGGACTTTCAGGCACACTCCCTTGGGCGAACCATCCTCCAGGCGTTCTTCCTCCTAGAAGTCTCTCCACCAGTCATCATGACTCTAAACGATGAGGCCCCCGGCCATCATTTGGCGCCGTCTGTGGGAACCCGCTCTGAGATCGCCGTCGTTGAAACTCGGCGTTCTAAGGACAAGGGGCTCCCAAAGTCCCCGTCCGCGCCTGAGACACAACCGGCTGCTGAGCAAACACTCCCAGAGATTTCTGTGCCCGAGGAAGACCGCCCTCTAGTAATCACTATGAGCTTCCTGAAAGACTTTCAGCATTCGGTCGTGTCTGAAATGACACAGCAGATCGACCGAAGGTGGCCACAGCAAGCACAGGCCCAGAGACCTCCCTCACCAGGACGCCCTCGGGAGAAAAGCCCAAAGTCTACTCATTGCAGTTTGGGAAGCGGAGATCCGCGCGAAGAATCGTCCACAGAAAATACTCCCCTCGGGAAACAGCCTGTGGGGCAGAAGAGGTCTGAGCGACCGAGGGTCTTGCAGCAAAGAAGTTCGCTGCCTGAGGCGAGGTCCCTGTCCCCTCAGTGCCGAACTCGCTCCCCGAAGAGGCATCGGAAATCTCTCTTCCCTGAAGTAGGGCCTAGTGCCACAGTGCTTATGGAGAGGATATTAGCACGGCTAGATAGGGTGGAGAAACAAATGGCCAGAAAACCCGTTTGGGCAGACTCTCGGGAACATTCTGCGAAGATGTCTCCCCATTCATTCAGGCCGTTGTTGAGGCAGCTATGCCAGGTGACTTCAGAGTACCTTGGTTGGAGATTTATGATGGTCGTACTGATCCAGTGGCCCATCTGACGAAGTACAGACGCAGCATGATAATGCACGGTGCTGACGACGCTACTATGTGCAAGTGCTTCGAAGTCACCCTCACAGGGCCAGCAACTGCTTCGTACAATTCACTGCCCTCAGGGACCATTACTGAGTTCCATGAGTTGTCCAAGGCCTTCACACAGCAATTCATTGGGAGTCGACCTACTGCGAAGATGCCTGTCCAGATGTTCGACATAGAGCAGAGGAAGGGAGAAACCATCCGAGACTATGTCGAAAGATTCAATAGGGAAGCTCTGAGCATCCCAGACTTCCGGCCCGAAATCCGCATTCTTGCCATGACACGGGGCCTTCGGCGAGACTCACAGCTATTCTACGAGTTCTCAAAGGACCCCCCGGAGACCCTCAGAGAATTTTACCGAAGGGCAGAACAGCACATGACCGCCGAGGAACTAAGAATGGCAGGGCCGAAGCCCGATCACCACCGCGCCGATGGGTCCAATCAGCAAGCTCGGCATCCGACCGAACAAGCAGGACGACCTCGGAGGATGCGGGGAAGGAAACCCCAAAGTTTCACACCATTGAGCACTACACGGAGCAACATTCTCATGGCGCTGGAAAGGCAAGGGACGCAGATTCGGCGACCAAGGGCCATGACCGCCGATAATAAGAAGAATGCAAAAAAGTTCTGCCAGTTTCATCGCGACCACGGTCATGAGACCGAAGATTGCTTCCAGCTGAAGAAGTACATAGAGTCGCTGATAAAGCAGGGCCAACTTCGGAAATACCTGCGGATGCCATCCCCGAAAGGCAGAAAAGTGGAGGAAGAAAGGGCCGAAGATGAGGACTATGACTCCGACAGGCGGAGAAACCGAAGTCCAAAAAGGCGCCCTCCACCTCCGGCAGGGGTTATCCAAACAATCACCACTGGGCTCCCATCCTCGGAAAGAAAGCGGAAGGCCAGAGAAATTGCAGTCATGGAATATCAAAATCCAGCAAAGAAGCTGGCCCGCAAAAATGGATCCACCATCGTCTTCCCCTACGACGATCCGCTGCTGATCATGGCGAGGATAGGGAACTGGGACGTCAAAAGGGTGCTACTTGATGACGGATCAAATGCGGACGTCCTATTCTCGCAATTACTGCTGAGCTTGGGCATCTCCAGCAGCGAGCGTAAGCTAGTCACCTCGCCCACCTTCGGGGTCGGACCATCCGAACTGCCCATTCTCGGATGGATCGACCTCCCACTGATGATGAGAGGGACTTCGGTAGACGGAGCAGCTGAGTTGTACGCCTCCACAATGGCGAGGTTCATCGTCATGGACGTCCCGTCCTCGTACAACGCCATCCTTGGAAGGCAGACACAGGGAAACCTGCACATTCGCCCTGATGTGAAGTACTTGACTGTCACATTCGCCACCAAGGATGGAGATGCAGAAATCTTCATAGAGCAGGCCGAGGTGAGAAAGGTGTTTGTGAAAGCACGAAAGGCCCCGGCGAGCAA